>CM026399.1:55070990-55088663 GCA_014843695.1 Archivesica marissinica
TATGTAATATAGCTATAATACACTATACAACTGTTGCACATACTATACATCTATACAGGTATGTACTATAGCTATAATACACTATACAACTGTTGCACATACTATACATCTATACAGGTATGTACTATAGCTATAATACACTATACCACTGTTGCACATACTATACCTCTAGACAGGTATGTAATATAGCTATAATACACTATACAACTGTTGCACATACTATACATCTAGACAGGTATGTAATATAGCTATAATACACTATACACACTGTTGCACATACTATACATCTAGACAGGTATGTAATAGCTATAATACACTATACAACTGTTGCACATACTATACATCTAGACAGGTATGTAATATAGCTATAATACACTATACAACTGTTGCACATACTATACATCTAGACAGGTATGTAATATAGCTATAATACACTATACTTGCACTACTATACATCTACAGTATGTAATATAGCTATAATACACTATACAACTGTTGCACATACTATACATCTATACAGGTATGTAATATAGCTATAATACACTATACAACTGTTGCACATACTATACATCTAGACAGGTATGTAATATAGCTATAATACACTATACAACTGTTGCACATACTATACATCTAGACAGGTATGTAATATAGCTATAATACACTATACAACTGTTGCACATACTATACATCTAGACAGGTATGTAATATAGCTATAATACACTATACAACTTGCACATACTATACATCTATACAGGTATGTACTATAGCTATAATACACTATACCACTGTTGCACATACTATACATCTAGACAGGTATGTAATATAGCTATAATACACTATACAACTGTTGCACATACTATACATCTAGACAGGTATGTAATATAGCTATAATACACTATACAACTGTTGCACATACTATACATCTAGACAGGTATGTACTATAGCTATAATACACTATACCACTGTTGCACATACTATACATCTAGACAGGTATGTAATATAGCTATAATACACTATACAACTGTTGCACATACTATACATCTAGACAGGTATGTAATATAGCTATAATACACTATACAACTGTTGCACATACTATACATCTAGACAGGTATGTAATATAGCTATAATACACTATACAACTTGCACATACTATACATCTAGACAGGTATGTAATATAGCTATAATACACTATACAACTGTTGCACATACTATACATCTATACAGGTATGTAATATAGCTATAATACACTATACAACTGTTGCACATACTATACATCTAGACAGGTATGTAATATAGCTATAATACACTATACAACTGTTGCACAAACTATACATCTAGACAGGTATGTAATAGAGCTAATACACTATACAACTGTTGCACATACTATACATCTAGACAGGTATGTACTATAGCTATAATACACTATACAACTGTTGCACATACTATACATCTATACAGGTATGTACTATAGCTATAATACACTATACCACTGTTGCACATACTATACATCTAGACAGGTATGTAATATAGCTATAATACACTATACCACTGTTGCACATACTATACCTCTAGACAGGTATGTAATATAGCTATAATACACTATACAACTGTTGCACAAACTATACATCTAGACAGGTATGCAATAGAGCTATAATACACTATACAACTGTTGCACATACTATACATCTAGACAGGTATGTAATATAGCTATAATACACTATACAACTGTTGCACATACTATACATCTAGACATGTATGTAATATAGCTATAATACACTATACAACTTGCACATACTATACATCTATACAGGTATGTACTATAGCTATAATACACTATACCACTGTTGCACATACTATACATCTATACAGGTATGTACTATAGCTATAATACACTATACAACTGTTGCACATACTATACATCTAGACAGGTATGTAATATAGCTATAATACACTATACAACTGTTGCACAAACTATACATCTAGACAGGTATGTAATATAGCTATAATACACTATACAACTGTTGCACATACTATACATCTAGACAGGTATGTAATATAGCTATAATACACTATACAACTGTTGCACATACTATACATCTATACAGGTATGTACTATAGCTATAATACACTATACCACTGTTGCACATACTATACATCTAGACAGGTATGTAATATAGCTATAATACACTATACAACTGTTGCACAAACTATACATCTAGACAGGTATGTAATATAGCTATAATACACTATACAACTGTTGCACATACTATACATCTAGACAGGTATGTAATATAGCTATAATACACTATACCACTGTTGCACATACTATACATCTAGACAGGTATGTAATATAGCTATAATACACTATACAACTGTTGCACAAACTATACATCTAGACAGGTATGTAATATAGCTATAATACACTATACAACTGTTGCACATACTATACATCTAGACAGGTATGTAATATAGCTATAATACACTATACAACTGTTGCACATACTATACATCTAGACAGGTATGTAATATAGCTATAATACACTATACAACTGTTGCACAAACTATACATCTAGACAGGTATGTAATATAGCTATAATACACTATACAACTGTTGCACATACTATACATCTAGACAGGTATGTAATATAGCTATAATACACTATACAACTGTTGCACATACTATACATCTATACAGGTATGTACTATAGCTATAATACACTATACAACTGTTGCACATACTATACATCTAGACAGGTATGTAATATAGCTATAATACACTATACAACTGTTGCACATACTATACATCTAGACAGGTATGTACTATAGCTATAATACACTATACAACTGTTGCACATACTATACATCTAGACAGGTATGTAATATAGCTATAATACACTATACAACTGTTGCACATACTATACATCTAGACAGGTATGTAATATAGCTATAATACACTATACAACTTGCACATACTATACATCTATACAGGTATGTACTATAGCTATAATACACTATACCACTGTTGCACATACTATACATCTAGACAGGTATGTAATATAGCTATAATACACTATACAACTGTTGCACAAACTATACATCTAGACAGGTATGTAATATAGCTATAATACACTATACAACTGTTGCACATACTATACATCTAGACAGGTATGTAATATAGCTATAATACACTATACAACTGTTGCACATACTATACATCTAGACAGGTATGTACTATAGCTATAATACACTATACAACTGTTGCACATACTATACATCTATACAGGTATGTACTATAGCTATAATACACTATACCACTGTTGCACATACTATACCTCTAGACAGGTATGTAATATAGCTATAATACACTATACCACTGTTGCACATACTATACCTCTAGACAGGTATGTAATATAGCTATAATACACTATACAACTGTTGCACAAACTATACATCTAGACAGGTATGTAATATAGCTATAATACACTATACAACTGTTGCACATACTATACATCTAGACAGGTATGTAATATAGCTATAATACACTATACAACTGTTGCACAAACTATACATCTAGACAGGTATGTAATATAGCTATAATACACTATACAACTGTTGCACATACTATACATCTAGACAGGTATGTAATATAGCTATAATACACTATACAACTGTTGCACATACTATACATCTAGACAGGTATGTACTATAGCTATAATACACTATACCACTGTTGCACATACTATACATCTAGACAGGTATGTACTATAGCTATAATACACTATACAACTGTTGCACATACTATACATCTAGACAGGTATGTAATATAGCTATAATACACTATACAACTTGCACATACTATACATCTAGACAGGTATGTACTATAGCTATAATACACTATACCACTGTTGCACATACTATACATCTATACAGGTATGTACTATAGCTATAATACACTATACAACTGTTGCACATACTATACATCTAGACAGGTATGTAATATAGCTATAATACACTATACAACTGTTGCACATACTATACATCTAGACAGGTATGTAATATAGCTATAATACACTATACAACTGTTGCACATACTATACATCTAGACAGGTATGTAATATAGCTATAATACACTATACAACTGTTGCACATACTATACATCTAGACAGGTATGTACTATAGCTATAATACACTATACCACTGTTGCACATACTATACATCTAGACAGGTATGTACTATAGCTATAATACACTATACACTGTTGCACATACTATACCTCTAGACAGGTATGTAATATAGCTATAATACACTATACAACTGTTGCACAAACTATACATCTAGACAGGTATGTAATATAGCTATAATACACTATACAACTGTTGCACATACTATACATCTAGACAGGTATGTAATATAGCTATAATACACTATACAACTGTTGCACATACTATACATCTATACAGGTATGTACTATAGCTATAATACACTATACCACTGTTGCACATACTATACATCTAGACAGGTATGTAATATAGCTATAATACACTATACAACTGTTGCACATACTATACATCTAGACAGGTATGTAATATAGCTATAATACACTATACAACTGTTGCACATACTATACATCTAGACAGGTATGTAATATAGCTATAATACACTATACAACTGTTGCACAAACTATACATCTAGACAGGTATGTAATATAGCTATAATACACTATACAACTGTTGCACATACTATACATCTAGACAGGTATGTAATATAGCTATAATACACTATACAACTTGCACATACTATACATCTATACAGGTATGTACTATAGCTATAATACACTATACCACTGTTGCACATACTATACATCTAGACAGGTATGTAATATAGCTATAATACACTATACAACTGTTGCACAAACTATACATCTAGACAGGTATGTAATATAGCTATAATACACTATACAACTGTTGCACATACTATACATCTAGACAGGTATGTACTATAGCTATAATACACTATACCACTGTTGCACATACTATACATCTAGACAGGTATGTACTATAGCTATAATACACTATACCACTGTTGCACATACTATACATCTATACAGGTATGTACTATAGCTATAATACACTATACCACTGTTGCACATACTATACCTCTAGACAGGTATGTAATATAGCTATAATACACTATACCACTGTTGCACATACTATACATCTAGACAGGTATGTAATATAGCTATAATACACTATACAACTGTTGCACAAACTATACATCTAGACAGGTATGTAATATAGCTATAATACACTATACAACTGTTGCACATACTATACATCTAGACAGGTATGTAATATAGCTATAATACACTATACAACTGTTGCACAAACTATACATCTAGACAGGTATGTAATATAGCTATAATACACTATACAACTGTTGCACATACTATACATCTAGACAGGTATGTAATATAGCTATAATACACTATACAACTTGCACATACTATACATCTATACAGGTATGTACTATAGCTATAATACACTATACCACTGTTGCACATACTATACATCTATACAGGTATGTACTATAGCTATAATACACTATACAACTGTTGCACATACTATACATCTAGACAGGTATGTAATATAGCTATAATACACTATACAACTGTTGCACAAACTATACATCTAGACAGGTATGTAATATAGCTATAATACACTATACCACTGTTGCACATACTATACCTCTAGACAGGTATGTAATATAGCTATAATACACTATACAACTGTTGCACAAACTATACATCTAGACAGGTATGTAATAGAGCTATAATACACTATACAACTGTTGCACATACTATACATCTAGACAGGTATGTAATATAGCTATAATACACTATACAACTGTTGCACATACTATACATCTAGACAGGTATGTAATATAGCTATAATACACTATACAACTGTTGCACATACTATACATCTAGACAGGTATGTAATATAGCTATAATACACTATACAACTGTTGCACATACTATACATCTAGACAGGTATGTAATATAGCTATAATACACTATACAACTTGCACATACTATACATCTAGACAGGTATGTACTATAGCTATAATACACTATACCACTGTTGCACATACTATACATCTATACAGGTATGTACTATAGCTATAATACACTATACCACTGTTGCACATACTATACATCTAGACAGGTATGTAATATAGCTATAATACACTATACAACTGTTGCACATACTATACATCTAGACAGGTATGTAATATAGCTATAATACACTATACAACTGTTGCACATACTATACCTCTAGACAGGTATGTAATATAGCTATAATACACTATACAACTGTTGCACAAACTATACATCTAGACAGGTATGTAATATAGCTATAATACACTATACAACTGTTGCACATACTATACATCTAGACAGGTATGTAATATAGCTATAATACACTATACAACTGTTGCACATACTATACATCTAGACAGGTATGTACTATAGCTATAATACACTATACAACTGTTGCACATACTATACATCTAGACAGGTATGTAATATAGCTATAATACACTATACAACTGTTGCACATACTATACATCTAGACAGGTATGTACTATAGCTATAATACACTATACAACTGGCACATACTATACATCTATACAGGTATGTACTATAGCTATAATACACTATACAACTGTTGCACATACTATACATCTAGACAGGTATGTACTATAGCTATAATACACTATACCACTGTTGCACATACTATACCTCTAGACAGGTATGTAATATAGCTATAATACACTATACAACTGTTGCACAAACTATACATCTAGACAGGTATGTAATATAGCTATAATACACTATACAACTGTTGCACATACTATACATCTAGACAGGTATGTAATATAGCTATAATACACTATACAACTGTTGCACATACTATACATCTATACAGGTATGTACTATAGCTATAATACACTATACAACTGTTGCACATACTATACATCTATACAGGTATGTACTATAGCTATAATACACTATACCACTGTTGCACATACTATACATCTAGACAGGTATGTAATATAGCTATAATACACTATACAACTGTTGCACATACTATACATCTATACAGGTATGTACTATAGCTATAATACACTATACAACTTGCACATACTATACATCTATACAGGTATGTACTATAGCTATAATACACTATACAACTGTTGCACATACTATACATCTAGACAGGTATGTACTATAGCTATAATACACTATACAACTGGCACATACTATACATCTATACAGGTATGTACTATAGCTATAATACACTATACAACTGTTGCACATACTATACATCTATACAGGTATGTACTATAGCTATAATACACTATACCACTGTTGCACATACTATACATCTATACAGGTATGTACTATAGCTATGCTACGATATGCAGCTGTTGTACATACTATATATCTAGAAAAAGGTAAAGGGGTATATTTTATATTATTTGCAGTGGCGTAGCTAGGGTATAATTATTATGTGGTCATACAGTTTAGTGAGAGTCACATATTTAAGATGGATGTTGTGATACTGTAGTAGTGCGTTCGCTTCATGTGCGACCGACTCGGCGTTCGAGCCACACTGGAACCGTTACGTGTGTGCCCTTAGACAATGCATTTAGATTTCACGTTTCCTCATCTCTCTCCATTGTGGCGATAAGGAATGATGTATCGAGATGATTAATATAAGCTGTATGAATTTGTTTCGCAATCGAGCTTAAATACAGTTGTAAAAACTAAACACATTTAAATGTGTAATTATTGTTTGCATTCGTGTAAATATTATAACTACAACTAATGTCTGCAACAATATTATATTACTCTGCAAGTCAGGTGCTATCAAGCTCAAATTGATAGCATGTTCATTCCTATTAGATGTTCATTTTGTATATACAATAAGGGAGTCAATTTATTCATAGAGTCTTCAATTTCATTTTTAACTAATAAGTATCCGTTTTCAACCTTACTAAATTTCGAAGAGTTTATACATTTATAATTTAGAAATTTTGTTCGTTACAATTAAGCACATCAAATACTTCATATCTTTACACAGATAATTACTGTCATTCACACTAGATAGTTATTATGCAACATCTATATTACTCGTCTGTGCAATATGATGACGGGAGATTAGTGTCAAGCAGTATAAATATTAAGTGTTTGTTCTGTTGCATATTTGGATAATACTAAACGTCTCATGGGCATTCCTGTTCCATGAAGATTCAAAATTCACCCATAGGCTGCCCAACCTGGATAGGTGGGTATTTCAAAATTCACCAATTGGCTACCCAATCTGGTTAGGTGTGCGTTCGAATCCAGCACTAGCTAATATATATACCCCGATATTCTGGCTGCATTACGCTAATCCAGATTCTGAACCAGGTTAAATAAATAAGAATTAAACGTTTCGTAAAATTTAAATTGTGAATTGGATCTTTTAATTATAGCCCGACCCGCCCCGGTACCTCACGCCAAGCGAGTTCCCCAACGACATACATTATACTACAAACAGAACCGTAGACACCGGCCAACGAAAAAATAAGCCAGGTCGGCACATGGACATAGGGACTACACGCATTTTTAATATGTAGTCCTGAATTATATATTGATGACGGAGATGTACAGTGGAGCTAGAGATATCTGAGTGAGCACATTGAATCATTGAATGCCTAATGAATCATTGAATGCCTAATGAATCATTTTAATGTACTTTTTAGATGTTCAACTTTCGATATTTTCAGAGATGTAAGTTTCAAATTGATACCATTTGAGTCTATATTTGCTATACAGTGATGAAATGCCACTTTGACTACGTCATATATACGTATGTGTGATTGCGTTATGATATATACGACCGCTTGTCTAGACTCAATAAAATATATATATATATATATTGACAATATCACATCCATTCTTTCTTAACATGTTGGCATATTTGTATGTCATATTTCATTTTCTGTGACAATATGCATGCACATGTCTTCAGTGCCGTATAGTCTTATACTAAGAGGGACACTATTCGGCCTAGTTAATAGCGGTCTACATCCAGATGGTATCAGTCTCTTCACCTTATTAACTATGTATTCATAAGTATGTAGTATTACTAAACTATATGTACGGTTGTGAACTGTGGGACTCTCTCCAACATATCTGTTGCAAATTGAGCGTGCACATAGAATTTGTATTTCATATATTCAATGACTTCCAATAACTCCGATTTCACATTGGTGTATTGGTATTTATCCCATAGAAGCAGCCATTGATATGAGAACACTGCAATTGTTCGGACAATTGTGTCAATTACCATGCACATATATGTATCGTTACAACATACTACATACTGTTCGTTACAACATACTGCTCGATATGTGTTAACAGTTACATACTGTTCGTTACAACATACAGCTCGATATGTGTTAACAGTTACATACTGTTCGTTACAACATACTGCTCGATATGTGTTAACAGTTACATACTGTTCGTTACAACACACATGATCTGTTGTTTCACTTGTTAGTTTATACACATTAATTTAGCTCCATTGCGAAACTAGTTCTTACAACTTATATTAATCACTCTCTAGACCTCATTCCTGGTGGAATTCATCGCCACGAGGAGAGAGAAGAGGCAATATGGAATTTAAATGCCTTGTCTAAGGGCACACTCGTAACGGCTCCAGCTGGGCTCGAACTCCGGACATTTCGCACCTGAAGCTAACGCGCATCCACTGAAGCTAACGCGCATCCACTGAAGCGAGCGCGCATCCACTGCGCTATCACGACTTCCACTTGATGCTGAGGAAACAATTCGTTTTCATGCTATAACCATATTGCATAAAATGTTTTTGATAACTAAATAATACTGTACTGTCATGTTCGATTGTTGGAGGATAGTGCAATGATACAGACAGAGACCTATTAATGAGTCTCATCTGGTTCTTTTACTTGCACGGTGTAGAGCACCGACACAAGACCTCGGTTTAAAGTCCCATCTGAAAGACTGTTAATGTTATTAGGGTCAGACGGGGGATCGAACCTGCGATGCCTGGATTACCAGTTCAGCGTGTTACCACTGGACTACCAGTTCACCGTGCTACCACTGGACTACCGATCCGTTTGTTCAACAGTTCATTCACTAAGGAGTGTGTTTTGGAGAATGTAACCGTGCACGATCAAGAGCACGTATATCAGTATATCATTGTGCACGATCAAGCGCACGCATATCAGTATATCATTGTGCACGATCAAGCGCACGCATATCAGTATATCGGTGTGCACGATCAAGCGCACGTATATCAGTATATCATTGTGCTGTGTATTAAATAGCAGGTAGTACTGACTCAACTTACACAGTTACATTCAAACCTTTCATCTGAGTTTTTATATCTTTGTTTTTTTTTATTTCAGCTACGGACAGTTTACCTTTGGTTAGATACTATTTTATTGCTCTATATACGTGTATGTAACAATAACAATTTACCTAACAATACATTAGTTGTATAGTCTCCAGCGCTTAACAAGTACTTGGTCCACAAACCTCCGTAAGAAACTGCCAACTTTTTCACTTAAAGATACACGATCTGAGCGGGGCTTAAACCCAGTTCACATCAGCGATTATATTTTACAATTGTATGCAAGTCGACGACAGTAACAACCCGACCACAGAGGCTCGTCTGTTTGTAGGATATGTGTTGTGTTTGTACACATATTTGATGTACATGCATGCTGGTTACATATCTGTATTTCTGTTCCTTATATACATGTATATGTTAGGCTCTCCACATTTTTGGAAAAGTGTTATTATATTATTAGTATCCATATCTATCTTAGATGCTAGACATATACCTGACAACACTTAGTTGCTAGACATATACCTGACAACACTTAGTTGCTAGACATATACTTGACAACACTTAGTTGCTAGACATATACCTGACAACACTTAGATTCTAGACATATACCTGACAACACTTAGTTGCTAGACATATACCTGACAACACTTAGATTATAGACATATACCTGACAACACTTAGTTGACTTGTGTTAATAGTACATATTATTGAAATAGTTCAAGACTGTACAATTGATGTCAGAATACTTTATTCTCCTAAATTGATATTAAAGTCACCTATTCTTTATACTTATATTTATACTATTACATAAAGTATTACAACAATCAACATAAGAAATTATTAAAGTTACTAAACAGTACAGTTTAATGAGAGCAAAGTATATCTGAACTATAAACATTCATAAATACGTTATTCTAATATACGGGCAGTCGTGCATGTTTTCTCTGATATATATATTTATACATACAGGGGCACACCACTGTATCCCCATAGCTACGCCACTGGTTATGTGTTTATATCATACATTCGCAAATTTACTGGCTATTTGATGGGAATGGCAAGTTATATTACAATGTTATGTCCAAGAACGTTTCAGATGTATTTATTGATTGATCAGTATGTAAACATGAACGAATCCATACGAGATATTACAGACCGTTAGTATCCTCCTGTACGAAATAACACACACACGTATCGATTTATCGAAGCAACGACATTGGGGGTGAACAGACGTGAATATTCCTGATAACTGTTCTATAACAATTACATTTAAGGTTGAGTGCTGCAGTTGACAGGTAAATACGTTGAGTGGTTAAGCCACATTATACGATTACTTAGAATGTGCTGCACACCGAGATATTGTAAGGAGCGGGTGATTATATATTGTGATTATTTTCTTGCGTTTCCATTTTTAAACTTTGCAAAACGTCGCGTTTGTGTATTACCGTTAGTAAGTTACCTCCCTTTATGGATATGTTTAGTAATATTACCAATAGCTGAGTAATTGGTGGTTTACTAAATCTAACACTAGGATTAATTTGCATAATTATGAATAATTGTGTTATTTTTCGAACTGAAGAACAATGCAAATGACTTATAATAATCAACCCCTCATCATGAAACGTTGCCACCAGGTATCCATCAATCGGTAGTTGCATCCAGGCGTCTGTCCCTGCATGTTGGTCTGTAGTGTCATGCACTGTCTTGCTCCGTCAATAAAAGTGGGAACGTCGCCATAATATACCCTAAGCTGTTGATACGAGTATGATGAAGAAGGCATGTATGTTGTCCTTGTCCCTGTTGGGATTCACACTGATGAGAGACTCACTTATTTCCAATGACATTGATATAGTAATTTGAAATATGACACAGTGGAGCTAAATAAGCGGAGTTAAACATGTGTCTTTGTTACACGAAACAAAAATAAGAAAACACCCATTGCAATGACTAGACGGTGCACCTTTATTGTTGATGAGCATGTATCTGGCACAATATTATATATGATGTATCTGTTGATGAGCATGTATCTGGCACAATGTTATACATGATGTATCTGTTGATGAGCATGTATCTGGCACAATGTTATACATGATGTATCTGTTGATGAGCATGTATCTGGCACAATGTTATACATGATGTATCTGTTGATGAGCATGTATCTGGCACAATGTTATACATGATGTATCTGTTGATGAGCATGTATCTGGCACAATGTTATACATGATGTATCTGTTGATGAGCATGTATCTGGCACAATGTTATACATGATGTATCTGTTGATGAGCATGTATCTGGCACAATGTTATACATGATGTATCTGTTGATGAGCATGTATCTGGCACAATGTTATACATGATGTATCTGTTGATGAGCATGTATCTGGCACAATGTTATACATGATGTATCTGTTGATGAGCATGTATCTGGCACAATGTTATACATGATGTATCTGTTGATGAGCATGTATCTGGCACAATGTTATACATGATGTATCTGTTGATGAGCATGTATCTGGCACAATGTTATACATGATGTATCTGTTGATGAGCATGTATCTGGCACAATGTTATACATGATGTAGTTTCTTATTAAATACAGTATGTTTGAAAATCACTCCATACGTCAGCCACGCTTTTGAATGCATACTATTGATATCATGTCCATATGTTACCGGGCAACATTCCGACACTGACCTAAACCATGACGTTTATTTGAAATATGTTCAAAATAGTTCTCCGTCGGAAAAACTGAAATTTTGAATAGATTCGTCCAGGGTTAACAGGGATAACAGATTATTTTCTATTGGAAATTTCCTGGAAATCTGTGCCCGTTTGTCAACGCCAAATCACAGAGTGGGCCTCATCACAGCATGTAACGTCCCACTAACCATTTTACAATTATTACAGTTTTGGTTACAAGTCCAAATTCTGAAATAAATGTTGATGTTTTCTGCACAAAATCGTCTGGTACAATGAAACGTTTACACTCGATATATAAAACACACATACCATGAAAAACCTGTGCAAGAACTGACCAATGTAACCACTCTACGGAATACGTTACGCGGAAACACAAATAGTTCACGCTATACTTCTTAACACGTGAACTGTATATACTACCCATAACACATAATTAGTGTGTGCATATTACTTTAAAATCGATTACGAAACAAAAATATAACTTATATCCTGTAGTACATTATGTAAGCATATACTTATCTTATAGCCGGTAGTACATTATGTAAGCATATACTTATCTTATAGCGGGTAGTACATTATGTAAGCGTATACTTATCTTATAGCCGGTAGTACATTATGTAAGCATATACTTATCTTATAGCCGGTAGTACATTATGTAAGCATATACTTATCTTATAGCCGGTAGTACATTATGTAAGCATATACTTATCTTATAGCGGGTAGTACATTATGTAAGCATATACTTATCTTATAGCCGGTAGTACATTATGTAAGCATATACTTATCTTATAGCCGGTAGTACATTATGTAAGCATATACTTATCTTATAGCCGGTAGTACATTATGTAAGCATATACTTATCTTATAGCCGGTAGTACATTATGTAAGCGTATACTTATCTTATAGCCGGTAGTACATTATGTAAGCATATACTTATCTTATAGCCGGTAGTACATTATGTAAGCGTATACTTATCTTATAGCCGGTAGTACATTATGTAATCATATACTTATCTTATAGCCGGTAGTACATTATGTAAGCATATACTTATCTTATAGCCGGTAGTACATTATGTAAGCATATACTTATCTTATAGCCGGTAGTACATTATGTAAGCATATACTTATCTTATAGCCGGTAGTACATTATGTAAGCATATACTTATCTTATAGCCGGTAGTACATTATGTAAGCATATACTTATCGTATAGCCGGTAGTACATTATGTAAGCATATACTTATCTTATAGCCGGTAGTACATTATGTAAGCATATACTTATCTTATAGCCGGTAGTACATTATGTAAGCGTATACTTATCTTATAGCCGGTAGTACATTATGTAAGCATATACTTATCTTATAGCGGGTAGTACATTATGTAAGCGTATACTTATCTTATAGCGCGTAGTACATTATGTAAGCATATACTTATCTTATAGCCGGTAGTACATTATGTAAGCATATACTTATCTTATAGCCGGTAGTACATTATGTAAGCATATACTTATCTTATAGCCGGTAGTACATTATGTAAGCATATACTTATCTTATAGCCGGTAGTACATTATGTAAGCATATACGTATCTTATAGCCGGTAGTACATTATGTAAGCATATACTTATCTTATAGCCGGTAATACATTATGTAAGCATATACTTATCTTATAGCCGGTAATATATTATGTAAGCATATACTTATCTTATAGCCTGTAGTACATTATGTAAGCATGTACTTATCTTATAGCCGGTAATACATTATGTAAGCATATACTTATCTTATAGCCGGTAATATATTATGCAAGCAATATTTGGGAAACAACGAATATTATGGACGAACCCCTGTCTTCCTATTTCCACTTTCCATCGCAGTTTAATGATAAAATGCAATACTCGAGCGCTTCAACCACCAATGTCATTATTGATCCACAGACTGGAAAATATTATCCATGAAATTCATCATGGCTGGGGTTTACTGAGGAGAATGATATAGGGAAATATTGCTAGAACTGCTCAATAGTTTACTACTGTATCGTGTTAGGAAAGGATTTTAGTACACCTATAATTAGTAAGTACATATATTTTGCTTCCATTACTTATTTAGGTATCTGCTCCATTTACAGATCTCGACAGTGACTATGACTACATCATTTCCAGAGCTCTTACGTCGTATAGACACCACAGAGAACAGGAACAAGCTGAAGCAAGAAGGGGTCCCTTTAAAAACGCTTACTTAATGCATCACCAATTGCGCCCTAAAACGATCCCCCACCTCGTTGTGTACATTCTATGAACGTGAAATATGTTGGAAGTTGGGCAAACTCTACGACTGGTCTCATTCCAAAGATTGACGCCATATACGCGGTGTCGAAAGCGAACTATGTATCAGGCGAAGATGACAGGTCAGTAAGAAGGTAGTTTATACAAATTTATTTTAGCTCGATTGCGAAACAAGTTCTTTCAACTTATATAAATCGCTCTCGAGACCTCATTCCTGATGGAATCCATCGCCACGAGGGAGAGAAGAGGCAACGTGGAATTTAAATGCCTTGCCTAAGGACACAATCGTAACGGCTCCAGCGGGGCTCGAACTCCGGACCTTTCGCACCTGAAGCGAACGCGCATCCACTGCGCTATCACGACTTCCACAGTAAGAAGGTAGCGAACGTATCTAATCATCCGAGTTTAGTATGCTATTAATACATGCGTGTCAATTCATGACACATACTTGTGTTGTATATAATTGTGCTAGTTGAATATTATACCACTATTTGCTTTATATTTGTGGTGTCAGCCTGTCTGCATGTGGCCTACCTGACACAAATCCGCCAATTTGTGCGTCTATCCGTCCGTAGGTCCGTCCGAATGATTGACTAAATGTATACAAGTGTTTGCTAGCTGGGGAAATGAGAGGAAAGCGTTCAATAACCAACATGCATTGTCAGCTGTGTAATGCGTCATGCGGAATCCGCCGTTGTCAAAGGCAACAGGCGTTATTGATTTCCAATAGTGAGCATGGCAATAGCTACTACAGTTATATAGTTGAGATGAGTTCGGATTTACTAATACTTACAAGAACTCCACATAATCATGCATTGCACGGGAAAAACACAAAACAATATTGTAATTTAGTGTTTGGCCTTCTCTGCAATGCCAGACGAGCGACTTAGGTTTACTGACATACAATGCAACCGGATTAAGAAACACTATGGAACAATTGTTACAAACTGTGTTACATAACACACTGCATATACGTATATACCATAAACTCATTTCATATCACAAACAGAACGATACATCAACGAAAGCAAGAGAAATTTCTTAAACATTTCTGTTAATATATTTATTAAAACCGTTTTTTGTTTGTCTTTCTCATGTAATACGTTTAAATATCCATTTAAAGCTAGCATGTCAAATAGTTCTTTCATTTGCATAACACGGACATGTTAAACTAACGCGAACCGACTCGCCCAGGAAAAACAAGAGATAAACATGATCTAAATTCAGACTCTGGAAACCTCTGCACATTAATTGTGTCTGTTGTTTTTTTCTATATTTGATTCAAACAAATCACCATATATGGAATGTCCTGGATGTAGGACCACATTCCTTATGAATGTATAGTATACAATATTACAAATAAAGCATAGCTGTTTGCATATAGTTACTAAGCAATAGAAGAAAGTTACACTTAATTTTTCTTTTAAATAAACATTGTACTCCTACTAACTGTTAATCTATAATAAAACATTTAAGGGGTTATGCCTTCTAAGATGTGCTAGATATTGACCCAAAACAAATACTTTGAAAATAAACAACAAGCACAATTAACATGTGTAATGTGTAGACGTCGTGATAATGCAGTGGATGGTCGTTCGCTTCAGGTGCGAAAGGTCCGGAGTTCGAGCCCCGCTGGAGCCGTTACGATTGTGACGTTAGGCAAGGCATTTAAATTCCATGTTGCCTCTTCTTTCTCCCTCGTGGCGATGGATTCCACCAGTAATGAAGTATCGAGAGTGATTAATATAAGGTGTTAGAACTTGTTTCGCAATCGAGCTAAAATAAATGTGTATAAACTAAGCTACACTTACCATGCTTCTTTTTATTAAATTAACTATTGCGATATTTAGAAATATGAATTTGGGTTGAAAATGAATAGTTAACTAATGAATCTGCAGGCCCGGCTTATTTTGTCGTGTGGGTGGGTCTACGGTTCTTGTGTAGTATATGTATGTGTATGTCAGTTGGGGAACTCGCTTGATGTGAGGTACCGGGACGAGTCGGGCTATAATTAAACGATCCAATTCACAATTTAAATTTTACGAAAAGTTTAATTCTTATTTATTTAACCTGGTTCAGATTCTGGATTAGCGTAATGCAGCCAAAATATCGGGGTATATATATTAGCTAGTGCTGGATTCGAACGCACACCTTAGCCAATGGGTGAATTTTGAAATGCCCACCTATCCAGGTTGGGCAGCCAATGGGTGAATTTTGAATATTCATGGACCCAGAATGCCCATGGCAGACACGT
>CM026399.1:55100145-55146218 GCA_014843695.1 Archivesica marissinica
ATATAGTGACTTCTTCTCCATGAGTTATATAGTGACTTCTTCTCCATGAGTTATATAGTGACTTCTTCTCCATGAGTTATATAGTGACTTCTTCTCCATGAGTTATATAGTGACTTCTTCTCCATGAGTTATATAGTGACTTCTTCTCCATGAGTTATATAGTGACTTCTTCTCCATGAGTTATATAGTGACTTCTTCTCCATGAGTTATATAGTGACTTCTTCTCCATGAGTTATATAGTGACTTCTTCTCCATGAGTTATATAGTGACTTCTTCTCCATGAGTTATATAGTGACTTCTTCTCCATGAGTTTCATATTTCGATACACATACCCTGTATTTCTGTATATATTGCGACACACATACCCTGTATTGCAATACATATTGCGACATACACACCCTGTATTGCTATACATATTGCGCACACAAACCATGTATTGCTATATATATTGCGACACACATACCCTGTATTGCTATACATAATGCGACACACATACCCTGTATTGCTATACATATTGCGACACACAAACCTTTTTTGCTATACATATTGTGACATACACACCCTGTATTTATATACATATTGCGACACACATACCCTGTATTGCTATACATATTGCGCACACAAACCATGTATTGCTATACATATTGCGATACACAACCCCTGTATTGCTATAAATATTGCGAGACACAAACCATGTATTGCTATACATATTGCAACATACACACCCTGTATTGCTATACGTATTGCGACACAGTTGGACATTTGTATACACTGGACGTGTTTTGAAATGCAAATGCTCATAATATTGTAACTATTTCTCCAAATCTATAAGGAGAGCCTGTTGTTTGGTCTGCTGATAAGAGAGCCTGTTGTTTGGTCTGCTGATAGGAGAGCCTGTTGTGTGGATTGCTGATAGGAGGGCCTGTTGTTTGTTCTGCTGATAGGAGAGCCTGTTGTGTGGGTGTCTGATAGGAGAGCCTGTAGTGTGGGTGTCTGATAGGAGGGCCTGTTGTTTGTTCTGCTGATAGGAGAGCCTTTTGTGTGGGTGTCTGATATGAGAGCCTGTTGTGTGGGTGTCTGATGGGAGAGCCTGTTGTGTGGGCTGCTGATAGGAGAGCCTGTTGTGTGGCTGCTGATAGGAGAGCCTTTTGTGTGGGTGTCTGATAGGAGAGCCTGTTGTGTGGGTGTCTGATAGGAGAGCATGTTGTGTGGGTGTCTGATAGGAGAGCCTGTTGTTTGTTCTGCTGATAGGAGAGCCTGTTGTTTGTTCTGCTGATAGCAGAGCCTTTTGTGTGGGTGTCTAATAGGAGAGCCTTTTGTGTGGGTTGCTGATAGGAGAGCAGGTTGTGTGTTCTGCTGATAGGAGAGCCTTTTGTGTGGGTGTCTGATAGGAGAGCCTTTTGTGTGGGTGTCTGATAGGAGAGCCTGTTGTGTGGGTTTCTGATAGTAGAGCCTGTTGTTTGTTCTGCTGATAGGAGAGCCTTTTGTGTGTGTGTCTGATAGGAGAGCATGTTATGTGGGTTGCTAATAGGAGAGCCTGTTTGTGGGTTGCTGATAGGAGAGCCTGTTGTTTGGTCCTCTGACTGGAGAGCCTGTTGTTTTGTCTGCTGATAGGAGAGCCTGTTGTTTGGTCTGCTGATATGAGAGCCTGTTGTTTGGTCTGCTGATATGAGAGCCTGTTGTTTGGTCCTCTGACAGGAGAGCCTGTTTTTTGGTCTGCTGAGAGAAGAGCCTGTTGTTTGATCTGCTGATAAGAGAGCCTGTTGTTTGGTCTGCTAATAGGAGAGCCTGTTATTTGGTCTGCTGATAGGAGAGCCTGTTGTGACGGTTGCCGATAGGAGAGCCTGTTGTGTGTGTTGCCGATATGAGAGCCTATTGTGTGGGTTGCCGATATGAAAGCATGTTGTTTGGTCTGCTGATAGGAGAGCCTGTTGTTTGGTCTGCTGATAGGAGAGCCTGTTGCTTGGTCTGCTGATAGGAGAGCCTGTTGTGTGGGTTGCCGATAGGAGAGCCTGTTGTGTTGGTTACCGATATGAGAGCTATTGTGTGGGTTACCGATAGGAAAGCCTGTTGTTTGATCTGCTGATTGGAGATCCTGTTGTTTGGTCTGCTGATAGGAGAGCCTGTTGTTTGGTCTGCTGATAGGAGAGCTTGTTGTGTGGGTTGCCGATAGGAGAGCCTGCTATGTGGGTTGCCGATAGGAAAGCATTTTGTGTGGGTTGCCGATAGGAAAGCCTGTTGTTTGATCTGCTAATAGGAGAGCATGTTGTGTGGGTTGCCGATAGGAGAGCATGTTGTGTGGGTTGCCGATAGGAGAGCCTGTTGTTTGGTCTGCTGATAGGAGAGCATTTTGTGTGGGTTGCCGATAGGAAAGCCTGTTGTTTGATCTGCTAATAGGAGAGCATGTTGTGTGGGTTGCCGATAGGAGAGCATGTTGTGTGGGTTGCCGATAGGAAAGCCTGTTGTTTGTTCTGCTGATAGGAGAGCAGGGTGTGTGGGTTGCCGATAGGAGAGCATGTTGTGTGGGTTGCCGATAGGAGAGCATGTTGTGTGGGTTGCCGATATGAAAGCCTATGGTTTGGTCTGCTGATTGGAGTTGTGTAAAATGATTAACAAACTATGCCATTGCTTACATAAAATACTTACATATATGAAGGTTGTGGGCCCGCAGAACTAGTATGTATCAAATGTCCCAGAGTAAGAAACTAAGCTATGTTTGCTCATACTTTGATTACAATTTGAGATATGGACATGCACACTATGCCCTTAGGAATTCCATGATCCTGGGCATTTGAGTATTTGATTACTTGTCTATTAATACAATGCTTATTGTCTGTCTGAATGTTATTCGAGATTTGAGATGATATTTTGTCATTAATAACAAAGATGTGAAAACTGTTGCATTGATATAAAATGGTGGCCATGTCATCTTGAAATAATAAAGATGGCTGCCATCCGGCTGAAATTTGATTATCAACATAGTCTACCTTGACCACAAGTATGTGGGTATTGACACTATTTGTGTGCTGATATAATGATTAATAAGGGAGATATAAGGCAAAATAAGACCGAAATGGCGGCCATTTTGAAATCCAAGTTGACCGCCATGAAGATGACGTGAACATTTGGCAACAGTAGCTACTGCTACATATTCCACCAGTAGGGCATAGCTGACCATACACAGTGGAACATTTGCCGAGAGCAGTCCAGGAAGATGCCACAAGAGGAGTGGGAGGATTACAACACTGCTACAATCTGCCATGTGTGTGAAAAGCCTCTCGAGGGTGATAGTGTCATGGACCATTGCCACATTACAGGATAAGTCTTAGGTGCTGCTCATAATGCTTGTAATCTAAAGCTGTGGCTGAATCCTAAAACCACAACAATTCCTGTTGTCTTTCACAATCTACGCGGCTACGATACACATATGTTGATGCAGGCCATATCGAATGTTGAGTGTAATGTGACTTGTATACCAAACAACACCGATACATGTATCTCATTCACCCTAAGGCAGCTCAGGTTTATCGACAGCGCCCAGTTCCTGCTGGCATCCCTCGACAAGCTAGTGGCATCCAACAAACAAGAGACAATTAACATTACTACTTAGTATGAGCCTGATAGAGAGAGAGGAGAGGACTACTGATGCCCACGTGGGTCTACCCATATGAGTGCATGGACTATCTGGATCATTTCGCGGAGCCTCAGCTCCCAGCGGAGGAAGCCTTCTACAACATACTCTCTGACGAACACATCAGCGAGGCTGACTATATACAGGCGCAGCTAGTCTGGAAGGTGTTCGGGTGTCACGATATGTGAAACTACCACGACAATCGCACAGACGTTTTCCTATTAGCAGATGTTTTCTAGGCATTCCGGAAAACCTGCCCAAGACAGTACGGTCTGGACCCTGTACACTATTATACTAGCCCGGGTCTCTCCTGGGACGCTTTACTCAAAACATCGAAAATACAGCTCGAACTACTAACCAACTACGACCAGCATCTGTTCATGCTGTGGAATCTCTATAGTTTCAAAGCGTCATGCCAAAGCTGATAAGCATATGGTGAGGGATATAAGCCAAGTAAGCCGAAGATTCACATCATGTTAGTTTTAAACAAGTTTTAGCAACTTATATTAATCACTTTCGTTGGCGCGGATGAATGTGGCCATTCGTGTGGGAGGAAACCGGAGTACCCGGAGAAAACCCACCTGTCCGATCTGGCGACCACAGAGGTTGAAAAGCTGGTACCCAACCTCCTCAATAAGGAGCGCTATGTACTACATGCCATAATATACAGTTGTACCTTTCGCTATGTATGAAACTCGCGGACTTCCACAGAACTCTTAGCTTCCAGTAGAGTCCCTGGGTGGAGCCTTATATTGGGATGAATACAAATCTACGGAAAAGAGCAGCTACCAACTTTGAGAAGGCCCTGTACAAGCGATGAACAACGCAGTATTAGGGAAGACAATGGCGAACCTCCATAAGAGAGTTAATGTGAAGCTTGTGCGTACAAACGAGAATGCCAAATTTAGACGCCTGAGGGCCTGGCCAACCTTCGCACGGGCTAATATCTTCAATGATGAACTGGCCCCAATTCAGATCCAAAAAAGCGGCTTGATGATACATCGATCGGTGTATGTAGGCATGAGTGTCATATATTTATCCAATGCAGTACGGCGAGCGCTGTCAGCTCCTTTATACTGACACAGACAACCTACTCATAGTGGTTCAAATATAGGATGTATACCAGGATATAGCTGACCAGACACTCCTCGTGATCCATCTGACTATCTTGACGACCATCCTCTCCACAACACTACTAATAAGAAGGTGTTGGGTAAGATGAATTATGAGTGTGCCGTATTTTCTGCTCCCAAGATGTACAGTGCCATGGAGACCAGTGAAAATAATATTAAAATGGCTAAGGGCGTGGATAAATACGTTGCTAAGTATCATTCCCGCCGAGAGCAGTACAAACATACCTCTTGTATAAACAGACAAGGAATGGATGTATTACGCTCTGATCGCCAAGACATCTACGGACAGCGTCTAAGCCATGTCTCACTATCCACATTCGACTCCAAGCGTTGGATCGCAGAAAATGGAGTGGATACACTTTCCTATGGACACAAAGATGTGCAGCTCTTGAGGATCCCATCAACCACTGAAGGTGGTGTTATTACTGTGTCAAGGGTACAATCAGGAGTACTTAGCGGGCCCCGGAGTGGACCATGAAGCAAGTATTATAGCACGGGTTCGCCAGACTTGGTAACCGAACGCTCAAGCCTGTGAATCGTCAAAGACCAGACATGATCCGTCGCACGACGGCGACCAACCTCGAGCTCGCTGGGTTGGTCAAGATAGCAAACGCCTACACCGGAGGGGGGCTTTTGCTCCAACAACCCAAAAGGTCGATCAGGAACTGTGAAGGAAGGCTTTTGTGTCTCCATCTTGGCCTTGGTGGCCTCAAAAGACGTTTTACTAGTTGACTGATAGTAAGCAAGCCACCAACTCGGACGACCTCATACCCTCGGGAGCCTGTGTTTACTAAATCTGAATCTGAAGAGCTGCTCCGCCAAAGTTCTGTTGAAGCGCTCCACGATGTATTGATTCCGGTGGAGATCCACAGAACCACGTCTAACCGAGATTTAATGTTTTGCTATGAAGTGATTGACCGCGCCCATAAACTCTCACCCAAGATCCATATGGGGCAGTTTGGGCCACTTCAATGGGCTTCACCGGTATATACGAGATAGCTTCAGTAACCTCTTTAAGTTCTGTTTAAAGCGTGAGGCCACGTCAACGACCGTAAGGACTTACATGTACGTCTTGCGGTCCACCTTATCATGCTGTAGAAATAATAAGTCGGCCTGATGGACTTCGTTTGGCACCGGTACGTTGAATTTCGGTCGTGGAACGCGTCGAGATGATTGTATATAGATCTGCCAGATGGCCTGTTTTTTCACCCAGTTATTGGCAATGTTTTCAGAAACGTTTGCCTTAACGGAAAGGTACTTAATGGCTGCAATACCTTTCCAGTAGCCCTTTGGCCTTTAGTATAACGACCTCAGGTTTTCATCCATGATGTATTTCAACAACCTTATGCGTATCCAACATGATGAGTTTCACACCAGAATAAATCTCAAGCTACTACTTGGCGAGGTTGTAGGCGACGATACATGTCGCAGCCATAGGGTCCTTCAGTCATTCCGACACCGTCATTGTCGGGTTGACAGTCACTCAAACACAAAATACTTGCCAAGTGTGCGTAATACTGAATAGCTGCGGTCCCTAAGGATTGTGTCATTGCGGCCCCGAGCCTCGCTTCATACCGACTATATATGAGTTCAATGTCCGCCTCTGTCATATTATTAACCTGGTCTGCTGTCAAGTATCGCCCTAAATAGTGATTGTTGTTATTTGACGTCACTTGTCCGAGTCTGGTTGTCGAAGTTCTCCATCTCCGGAATTAGTACATGTATCTTTAGAAACTGTTGTGTCAGGATCTTCCAAAAACTGATCAAGACGTTCATCACAGTTCATGGTGATATTATAAACTTTAGACAAGACTATCCGCACTTGCTCCGTTAGTTTAATATACTGCCAGGCACATCACAAAGATATAACACAAAGTGTTGTCTGACTGATCAGAAATAATGCTTCCAACATTATCGACTGCTAATAATAATTATAATATGTTATGCTTATCAACAGTACTTAGAGATGATAAACAGGTGTTTAATAATAATAATAATAATAATATGTTATGCATATCAACAGTACTTAGAGATGATAAACAGGTGTTTAATAACAATAATAATATGTTATGCTTATCAACAGTACTTAGAGATGATAAACAGGTGTTTAATAACAATAATAATATGTTATGCTTATCAACAGTACTTACAGATGATAAACAGGTGTTTAATAATAATAATAATAATAATATGTTATTCTTATCAACAGTACTTAGAGATTATAAACAGGCGTTTAATAATAATAATATGTTTTGCTTATCAACAGTACTTAGAGATGATAAACAGGTGTTTAATAATATTAATAATTATAATATGTTATGCTTATCAACAGTACTTAGAGATGATAAACAGGTGATTAATAATAATAATAATATGTTATGCTTATCAACAGTACTTAGAGATGATAAACAGGTGTTTAATAATAATAATAATATGTTTTGCTTATCAACAGTACTTAGAGATGATAAACAGGTGTTTAATAATAATAATAATATGTTATGCTTATCAACAATACTTAGAGATGATAAACAGGTGTTTAATAATAATAATAATAATATGTCTTGCTTATCAACAGTACTTAGAGATGATAAACAGGTGTTTAATAATAATAATAATATGTTTTGCTTATCAACAGTACTTAGAGTTGATAAACATGTGCTTAGTAATAAGAATAATAATATGTTATGCTTATCAGCAGTACTTAGAGATGATAAACAGGTGCTTAGTAACAATAATTATAATAATATGTAATGTTTATCAACAATACTTAGAGATGATAAACAGGTGCTTAGTAACAAGAATTATAATAATATGTTTTGATTATCGACAGTATTTAGAGATGATAAACAGGTGTTTAATAATAATAATAATCATAATATGTTATGCTTATCAACAGTACTTAGAGATGATAAAAAGGTGTTTAATAATAATAATATGTTATGCTTATCAACAGTACTTAGAGCTGATAAACATGTGTTTAATAATAATAATAATAATATGTTTTGCTTATCAACAGTACTTAGAGCTGATAAACAGGTGCTTACCAATAATAATTAATTATAATAATATGTTATGCTAACAACAGTACTTAGAGATGATCAACAGGTGTTTAATAATAATAATAATATGTTTTGCTTATCAACAGTACTTAGAGCTGATAAACAGGTGCTTAGCAATAATAATTAATTATAATAATATGTTATGCTTATCAACAGTACTTAGAGATGATAAACAGGTGCTTTGTAATAATAATTATAATAATATGTCTTGCTTATCAACAATACTTAGAGATGATAAACAGGTGTTTAATAATACTAATTATAATAATATGTCTTGCTTATCAATAATACTTAGAGATGATAAACAGGTGTTTAATAATAATAATATTAATATGTTATGCTTATCGACATTACTTAGAGATGATAAACAGGTGTTTAATAATAATAATAATAATATGTTCTGCTTATCGACAGTACTTAGAGATGATAAACTGGTGTTTAATGATAATAATAATAATAATAATATGGTATGCTTATCAACAATACGTAGAAATGATAAAGAGGTGTTTAATAATAATAATAATAATAATATGTTGTGCTTATCAACAATACTTAGAGATGATAAACAGGTGTTTAATAATAATAATAATAATAATATGTTTTGCTTATCAACAATACATAGAGATGATAAACAGGTGTCTATGAATAATAATAATATGTTATGCGTATCAACAGTACTTAGAGATGATAAACAGGTGTTTAATAATAATAATATGCTTTGTTTATCAACAGTACTTAGAGATTATAAACCGGTGTTTAGTAATAAGAATAAGAATATGTTTTGTTTATCAACAGTACATAGAGGTGATAAACAGGTGTTTAATAATAATAATAATAATATGTCTTGCTTATCAACAGTACTTAGAGATGACAAACAGGTGTTTAATAATAATAATAATATGTTTTGCTTATCAACAGTACTTAGAGATGATAAACAGGTGTTTAATAATAATAATAATATGTTTTGCTTATCAACAGTACTTAGAGATGATAAACAGATGCTTAGTAATAATAATTATAGTAATATGTTTTGCTTATCGACAGTACTTAGAGATGATAAACAGGTGTTTAATAATAATAATCATAATATGTTATGCTTATCAACAGTACTTAGAGATGATAAACAGGTGTTTAATAATAATAATCATAATATGGTATTCTTATCAACAGTACTTAGAGATGATAAACAGGTGTTTAATAATAATAATAATAATAATAATATGTTTTGCTTATAAACAGTACTTAGAGCTGATAAACATGTGCTTAGCAATAATAATTAATTATAATAATATGTTATGCTTATCAACAGTACTTAGAGATGATAAACAGGTGCTTAGTAATAATAATTATAATAATATGTATTGCTTATCAACAATACTTAGAGATGATAAACAGGTGCTTAGTAATAATAATTATAATAATATGTTTTGATTATCGACAGTACTTAGAGATGATAAACAGGTGTTTAATAATAATAATAATCATAATATGTCTTGCTTATCAACAGTACTTAGAGATGATAAACAGGTGTTTAATAATAATAATAATATGTTTTGCTTATCAACAGTACTTAGAGCTGATAAACAGGTGCTTAGCAATAATAATTAATTATAATAATATGTTATGCTTATCAACAATACATAGAGATGATAAACAGGTGTTTAAGAATAATAATAATATGTTATGCTTTTCAACAGTACATAGAGATGATAAACAGGTGTTTGATAATAATAATATGTTTTGTTTATCAACAGTACTTAGAGATTATAAACAGGTGTTTAATAATAATAATAATATGTTTTGCTTATCAACAGTACTTAGAGATGATAAACAGGTGCTTAGTAATAAGAATAAGAATATGTTATGCTTATCAGCAGTACTTAGAGATGATAAATATGTGCTTAGTAATAATAATTATAATAATATGTTATGTTTATCAATAATACTTAGAGATGATAAACAGGTGCTTAGTAATAATAATTATAATAATATGTTTTGCTTATCGACAGTACTTAGAGATGATAAACAGGTGTTTAATAATAATAATCATCATATGTTGTGCTTATCAACAGTACTTAGAGATGATAAACAGGTGTTTAATAATAATAATCATAATATGGTATTCTTATCAACAGTACTTAGAGATGATAAACAGGTGTTTAATAATAATAATATGTTTTGCTTATCAACAGTACTTAGAGCTGATAAACATGTGCTTAGCAATAATAATTAATTATAATAATATGTTATGCTTATCAACTGTACTTAGAGATGATAGACAGGTGCTTAGTAATAATAATTATAATAATATGTATTGCTTATCAACAATACTTAGAGATGATAAATATGTGTTTAATAATAATAATATTAATATGTTATGCTTATCGACAGTACTTAGAGATGATAAACAGGTGTTTAATAATAATACTAATACTATGTTTTGCTTATAAACAGTACTTAGAGATGATAAACAGGTGTTTAATAATAATAATATTAATATGTTATGCTTATCGACATTACATAGAGATGATAAACAGGTGTTTAATAATAATAATAATAATAATAATATCTTTTGCTTATCGACAGTACTTAGAGATGATAAACTGGTGTTTAATTATAATAATAATATGTTTTGCTTATCAACAGTACTTAGAGATGATACACAGGTGTTTAATAATAATAATAACAATAATATGTTTTGCTTATCAACAATACTTAGAGATGATAAACAGGTGTTTAATAATAATAATAATAATAATATGTTATGCTTATCAACAGTACTTAGAGATGATAAACAGGTATTTAATAATAAGAATATGTTTTGTTTATCAACAGTACTTAGATATTATAAACCGGTGTTTAATAATAATAATAATAATAATATGTTATGCTTATCAACAGTACATAGAGATGATAAACAGGTGTTTAATAATAATAATAATAATAATAATATCTTTTGCTTATCGACAGTACTTAGAGATGATAAACTGGTGTTTAATAATAATAATAACAATAATATGTTATGCTTATCAACAGTACTTAGAGATGATAAACAGGTATTTAATAATAAGAATATGTTTTGTTTATCAACAGTACTTAGATATTATAAACCGGTGTTTAATAATAATAATAATAATATGTTATGCTTATCAATAGTACATAGAGATGATAAACAGGTGTTTAATAATAATAATAATATATTTTGCTTATCGACAGTACTTAGAGATGATAAACAGGTTTTTAATAATAATAATAATAATATGTTATGCTTATCGACAGTACTTAGAGATGATACACAGGTGTTTAATAATAATAATAACAATAATATGTTTTGCTTATCAACAATATTTAGAGATGATAAACAGGTGTTTAATAATAATAATAATAATAATATGTTATGCTTATCAACAGTACTTAGAGATGATAAACAGGTATTTAATAATAAGAATATGTTTTGTTTATCAACAGTACTTAGATATTATAAACCGGTGTTTAATAATAATAATAATAATAATAATATGTTATGCTTATCAACAGTACATAGAGATGATAATCATGTGTTTAATAATAATAATAATAATATGTTTTGCTTATCAACAGTACTTAGAGATGATAATCATGTGTTTAATAATAATAATAATAATATGTTTTGCTTATCAACAGTACTTAGAGATGATAATCATGTGTTTAATAATAATAATAATAATATGTTTTGCTTAGAGATGATAAACAGGTGTTTAATAATAATAATAATAATATGTTAAGCTTATCGACAGTACTTAGAGATGATAAACAGGTGTTTAATAATAATAATATTAATATGTTAAGCTTATCGACAGTACTTAGAGATGATAAACAGGTGTTTAATAATAATAATATGTTTTGCTTATCGACAGTACTTACAGATGATAAACAGGTGTTTAATAATAATAATAATATGTTTTGCTTATCAACAATACATAGAGATGATAAACAGGTGTTAAAGAATAATAATAATATGTTATGCTTATCAACAGTACTTAGAGATGTTAAACAGGTGTTTAGTAATAAGAATATGTTTTGTTTATCAACACTATTTAGAGATGATAAACAGGTGTTTAATAATAATAATAATATGTTATGCTTATCGACAGTACTTAGAGATGATAAACCGGTGTTTAATAATAATAATATGTTTATGCTTATCAACAATACTTAGAGATTATAAACAGGTGCTTAGTAATAATAATTAGTAATAAGTGTTATTATGTCGAATCGTAGGGCAGAGGATCTCTATGTGATGAAAGACGCCGTAGCAGTGATCTTCTAGCAGAGCTACGATAGAGAAGCTCTTGTCACACCCGGTTTGCCCACATATAATGGCTGAGTACAGGTCGCGGATATGTATGTTAGTAGAGCGCACTGATGAATTGACCAGTTTTTATGTTGAGCTGCGCATCTATGATACTGTACAAATACACATTCAATACGCCGACAGCTTCTGTGTCTGTGGTGATCTGGATTGCTACACCCCCCACAGTATTCCACCCTACTACTGTATGCCGCTCCAGTCGTGTATGCACCCCCACAATATTCCGCCCTACTACTGTATGCCGCTCCAGTCGTGTATGCACCCCACAGTATTCCGCCCTACTACTGTATGCCGCTCCAGTCGTGATCTGGATTGCTACACCCCCCACAGTATTCCACCGTACTACTGTATGCCGCTCTATTCGTGATCTGGATTGCTACCCACCCCCCCCAGTATTCCGCCCTACTATTGTATGCCGCTCCAGTCGTGTATGCACCCCCACAGTATTCCACCCTACTACTGTATGCCGCTCCAGTCGTGATCTGGATTGCTACCCCCCACAGTATTCCACCCTACTACTCTATGCCGCTCCAGTCGTGATCTGGATTGCTACCCACCCCCACAGTATTCTGCCCTACTACTGTATGCCGCTCCAGTCGTGATCTGGATTGCTACCCCCCACAGTATTCCACCCTACTACTCTATGCCGCTCCAGTCGTGATCTGGATTGCTACCCACCCCCACAGTATTCCGCCCTACTACTGTATGCCGCTCCAGTCGTGCATGCAACCCCGGTATTATAGACTAATGCTGTTATGCTACACGCTGTGAACGGTTAGCTTAGTATTGAACTGCATAGAATAAATAGTTGGCGTTACAAATGGTGCAGATTTAATGTCTGCCTTCACGATCGTTGATGCCATCCCAATTAATGTACCAGCCGAGTGTGCTATGAACTTTTCATTACTTATCCTACTAGATATGAGATGGCGGACAATAGGCTATATCCTAGTTTACCAACTAGGGGTCAAGACGATCCTGCCAATCCGACAGTGTTTAGACTGAACAGGATCGTGGAGATTCATACTCTTAAATGAACAACGTATACATAGCAACCTCGCCAAAATATATCAACGGGCTGCTAATACTACTGACGGCATCAACACAACACTTGCAGCGGGGTCCATAGCGAGTGATGCTGGAAACGATACTGTACTACCAACCCGTGTCGGAGCGCCAATAGATGTCGGCTTAAGCGAATGCGCAGCAGCAGGTGGACTGCTGTGTATGGTTGGGTGTTTAGTAGGCCGGTGGCTTGAATGTATAGTAAAAAGCATAACCGCAATACCGTCGAGGCACGGGAAAAGACAAATAGTATTGATGCTATAATTAGCAGGGCTATTCAAGACAATGAAATCTCGGACGCCAAGTTTAAAAGTGTCTCTGGCGGATGTGATAGATAGCAGACCTTAAAAGATGACATCCTGACTAAATCTAAGGCCCCGTGTCCTCATATTCTGACGGACGAATATTTAAAAAAGCTAGTCATGAAGGGAACTTCTGCTCCATCTAGGGACATGATATGTTTGTGTATGTGCTTTCATGGGGAATCGAATTAACAATGCATGAATATACACCTCGAGATCATATCACACTGAGGGCTATGCCCATGGTACACCATACGTATTCGGTGTGATAATACATATTGATTGTGTTGCATGACCAGGTAGAACGGCTCCATTTATTTTATATAGGACTTAAATAACTTAAATTAATGTCCACAAATGTCAGTGAAATAATAATATGTTTGCTAAAATGATTAACAAAATACAAATACTGAATTAAAAAATCCCTACTTCAGCTGGCTATCTCTCTCTCTCTATCTCTCTCTCTCCCAATCTCTCGCTCTCTCTCTCCTCTCTCGCTCTCTCTCTCCTCTCTCTCTATTCCCTGCGGTCCGCTCTCACATCGCCGGATGTTTTCATTCAACCCATGACGGGCCTATATCAGTCTCAGACACGCCTCTGTCGGGAGGCCACCTTAGCGAACACGAAACCAAGAGTGTATAATATAATTATATTTACTTGATCAGAGAGCAATAATCCACACATATCTCAAAGCGGTCACCGGACGCAGAATTAACTCGAACATTTCATATATAAATTTAATGCAAGTTGTTGTACAATCGAGAGGTGTGTTCCGATTAACCGTTCTCCGAGGTAGGAGAACTTCAGCTTTATATGTGTTATAAGGCTGCATGTTTACATCCCTGTCATAGTAAAATGGTGGATAAACTCATTTCAAGTTCTCCTGAACAGCAGTTAGGTGCAACATGTCGAGTTCCTTGGATATCCTTATTAAATTGTCGAGTACATGACATCTGACCAACAGTTCAAAGTAGCCAAACAAAAGATATGTTTTAGAAGAGACTGACTACATGTTATTCACCGACAAACATTAGAGGACCGAAACCCCGTATATACTCATAACACAAGCAAGGGTTGGGGTAGTAAATGTAAAAACGATAACCTTATAACAATTTTCTCTGTAATGGATATTTTAAATGAATTAGCTAGCGGTAATGGCAAAATAGTTTTACTTCCATGTTAACTTGTTTGCCTAGTCGACATAATCACGCTCTATATCAGAACATAATGTGCCGCTTATATAATGTCTGAATGTGGCGCTTATATAATGTCTGAATGTGCCGCTTATATAATGTCTGAATGTGCCGCTTATATAATGTCTAAATGTGGCGCTTATATAATGTCTGAATGTGCCGCTTTTATAATGTCTGAATGTGCCGCTTATATAATGTCTGAATGTACCGCTTATATAATGTCTGAATGTGCCGCTTATATAATGTCTGAAATGTGGATGAACCCCAATAAATAATTTAATATATTGATTAATATATATAATGCCGGAGGTTTGTAACTGTATCATTTCTCTGAAAAGATGGCCATACATTTCGCGACATTGCTGTTGGAGGACACAATTGTTGTATCCTCAATACGATGGAGAGTCATGGGTCGGAAACTGCTTAGGCTGTTGGAAGATTTATGTTATGTATTGACTCGGTGCATGTACTCAGGCCCATAGGCAGGGGTGATGCGATGGGTACGCACCCCCCCCACTTTTTCCGCCGAGACCCGCTCGATCAGAAGGTAAATGTTAAAATATTACAGTATAATTAATTTTCTCCAGTCGTTCCTGGGTCTACTTAGGTTCATTATCCAGTATTTGTTATTTTGTCTCTCCCTATTCTGGGGGCAAATACAGATGTAAAATATACTTCCCAGAATGTACGAACACACATCTCCTGCATTGAAGTTTTTTTAAAAATCAGGGGGCGGTACCATCGGACCCCCCCCCCTATATTACGCACTCCCCTACAAAAAGTCCTGCCAAGGGGCCTGGTACTCTACAACTGACACTGCCAATACAGCTCTAGAACCCGTGACCCAATGAAAATATGGGATCATGCCAATACAGCTCTAGAACCCGTGGCCCAATGAAAATACTGGATCATGCCACGACAGCTCTAGAACCCGTGGCCCAATGAAAATACTGGATCCTCCAAACACCAACCCCAAAAAAACCGCCAATACAGCTCTAGAACCCGTGGCCCAATGAAAATACTGGATCCAGCCAATACAGCTCTAGAACCCGTGGCCCAATGAAAATACTGGATCCTGCCAATACAGCCCTATAACCCGTGGCCCAATGAAAATACTGGATCATGCCAATACAACTCTAGAACCCGTGTCCCAATGAAAATACTGGATCCTGCCAATACAGCTCTAGAACCCGTGTCCCAATGAAAATACTGGATCATGCCAATACAGCTCTAGAACCCGTGGCCCAATGAAAATACTGGATCATGCCAATACAGCTCTAGAACCCGTGGCCCAATGAAAATACTGGATCATGCCAATACAGCTCTAGAACCCGTGTCCCAATGAAAATACTGGATCATTCCAATACAGCCCTATAACTCGTGGCCCAATGAAAATACTGGATCATGCCAATACAGCTCTAGAACATGTGGCCCAATGAACATACTGGATTCCAAGTTCCTGAATTGTTAAATGAGGCTATATATTTAGAGATGTTTTCTAGGTGGGGTGTGACCACTGTGATGCTTGGTTCCACTATGAATGCCTGCCCAACTGTGAAAAGTCCGATGTTGATCTCAGCATCCTTGTCCACACACAATGGTTATGTCACAGATGCAGAGAGGAATAGTCGTTAGTAGATGTCTGCTTCGACATTCCAGTGATATAATCGAATTGAAATACACGAGGCAACACATTCATAGGTATAACTATTGTGTTCATATGTGATAACAAAATTTAAATGTTCATGTTGTCACTTAAATTTATACATAATCCGAAAATGTTAATTAATAAGAGTTTCCGTTCTATAAAGTATTATGTTTAGTATTATGTTTGATTACTTTGACTTTATTTTGTAAAATAAAGGTTTGCAGTACTTGATAGGCTAAATTTATGTCTTATACATAAACTGTAAATAAAAGTATCTTATGAATGGTAACATTGTTAATTATTGATGTTACTACACCTGTTATGTCAAAATCGGTTATGTCGAATTATCTTGTTGTGATATACTTATAACGAATTGTGTTAAGTCGAATTTGTCGTTACATCGAATTTATGTTTTGGTCCCTTCGGTATAAATGTTCAGTATTTAGCACTCGTTATGTCAAAATCGGTGCTTTACAAAGTGCAAGCAAAAGAACCAGAGGAGATTCTGGAATGGGTCTCGGTCTGTATCATTGCACTATCGTCCAAAATCTAAACTGTCTAATCTCTTCCGGAGGCGTCGCTCATATGGACAACCGGTAGCGACGATAAATAAACGCAAGACACACACATAGCTGAATTAGCAGCACTGTCATTTGATGAAGCTAAAACTATCAACAACAGTTTTCGTAAAGTTGTTTTCATGACTTAAGAAAAAAATAATATACGGCAAGTGCAAATAACATTTTTTATTGGCCATTATATGTGGGATTTATGCCGAGCATAGGTTGCACCACTCTATACATAAGTACATGAATGCACTTTGCTACAAGCGTGACTGTTTCCTCAAGGGACAATGTGTACAGTTATACGACGTACACATGTAGTGTTGTATGTAGAGCTCTATTCGTAGAAGTATACATTATTGTTTTATAATTGCATTGCTATATCACGAAAATAAGCATAAACACTATATCATTTAATTTAATGTTATTGCAACGTTTTCACAACACAAATTACAGTTACAAATACCACGATATAATTACAAATACCATGATATCATTACAAATATCATGATATCATTACATATCACATGATATAATTACAAATATCATGATATAATTGCATATCACATGATAGCATTACAAATACCATGATATCATTAATAATACCACGATATAATTACATATACCAACATATCATTACATATACCATGATATCATTACATACATCATGATATCATTACAAATACCATGATGTTATTACAAATATCGTGATATCATTATAAATACCACGATATCATTACAAATAAGTATCATGATATCATTACAAATACCATGATATTATTACAATACATAAATTATGACAATCTCCATAATTATACTGAAACATGTATATAACAAGTGCAAACGTATCGGGCTACAAGCTAAGTATGTTTTCCAAGCTAATTATGTTATAGATTGAATAAAACAAATGACTGGATATAAATAATAAAACTGAACAAAAGGAACTGAAGAAAGATTGTTTAATAAATGCCATAACAAGCAACTTTGACTGCCTCTCCACGTATCCCCAGCTCGGAACAATATTCGTATAGTTGTTAAATATATTGTTGAAACAAACTACCCTCAGGAAATGTATTTGTATACACTCTTATTGTTACATTCATTCATTCTCCAACATGCATACATAATGCTGATTTATAATTATAGACCCGAATGTGTATATTCAAACACTTGTCCAATCCATATAATACAACGGTTAAGGACCGATATGACAAAAGCAGGGATATTAGCAAACTGGTAGATAAACACGTTCATATCAAGCTTGATGGCAATCGCCATCAACATGGTATCAGGGCGCATTCTTGAATTTAAAAATGGCCACAATAAAAATATGTTTTCCACGTCTGTATATTTGCTTATAAGCACCAGAGCAACATGATCTTGGCGAATACCATAACATATCCAGAGGCAAATAATCCATTCACGGGCCAGAAATCCATTAATGCTACAGGTGAACACTATTGAATCTGAAGATGGCTGATGTTTGCAATTGAATATGTTGTGATATTTTAATTCCAAGGATGCCATAGTAACGTCATTGTGTTTTCACAACGAAGTAGTTCATGAATATTTAAATACTATTTCCAAGTAATATCATGTTCTTAAACAAATATAAATGTCTACTACCATTGCATTCTAGACAATTGGATTTTCTCTCCGGCTGGGCTGGCTCCCGGTTTGCCATTGCCATTCAAGTCAATTGGGTTGGCTATTTTGTTGACTGGTTCTCTGGCTGGTTGGCATGCTCTCTGTATGTCTGTATAGCAGTTGTTGATGGATCTTGGAGATAGTGATATGATTGTGGGAGAAATCTGTCAACGCCTGTGGTGGGGGCTGTCAGTGTGGTCAGGGTGTTCATCGCATGTGGTCAGGGTTATCAGCGATCTTGGTCAGGGTGATCAGCGCCTGTGGTTATGACGTACAGCGCCTGTGGTTAGGGCGGCCAGCGCCTGTGTGCAGGGCGTACACCGCCTATGTTCAGTGTGTACATCGTCTGTGGTCAGGGCGGTCAGAACCTGTGTTCAGGTTGTATAACGCCTGCGGTCAGGACGTTCAGCGCTTGTGATCAGGGCGGGCGGGCAACACCTGTGTTCAGGTTGTACAACGACTGCGGTCAGGACGTTCAGCGCTTGTGATCAGGGCGGGCAACACCTGTGTTCAGGTTGTACAACGACTGCGGTCAGGACGTTGAGCGCTTGTGGCCAGGGCGGTCAGCGTCTGTGTGCAGGGCATACACCGCCTATGTTCAGTGTGTACATCGTCTGTGGTCAGGGCGGTCAGAACCTGTGGTCAGGGCGTTCATCGCATGTTGTCAGGACTGTCAAAGTATGTGGTCAGGGCGTTCAGGGCATGTGGCGAGGACGGTCAGCACCTGTTGTCCGGGCGGTCAGCACCTGTTGTACGGGCGGTCAGCACTTGTTGTCCGGGCGGTCAGCACCTGTTGTCCGGGCGGTCAGCGTATGTGTTTATGGCGTGCAGCGCCTGTGGCACGGGCGTTCCGCGCCTATTGTCAGGGCGGTCAGCGCTCGTGGTCGGGGCGTTTAGCGTATATGGCCTATATTCAAACTCTTTACCTACAGGGCAAAAGGTAATTCTTACAGATAAAGCTACAGGACAGGTCTAAAACGAAATCCTTACAGATGAACCTACAGGGCATGGAACAATGGATATCCTTATAAATGCACCTCCAGGGCATGGTAAAATGGAAATCCTTATAGATATACCTACAGGGCATGGCAAACAGGAAATCCTTATAGATGTACCTCCAGGGCATGACAAACAGGAACTCCTTACAAATGTACCTCCAGGGCATGACAAACAGGAATTCCTTATAGATGTACCTCCAGGGCATGGCAAACAGGAAATCCTTACAGATGTACCTCCAGGGCATGGCAAACAGGAAATCCTTATAGATGTACCTCCAGGGCATGGCAAACAGGAAATCCTTACAGATGTACCTCCAGGGCATGGCAAACAGGAAATCCTTACAGATGTACCTACAGGGCATGGCAAACAGGAAATCCTTACAGATGTATATCCAGGGCATGGTTGAAAGGAAATCCTTACAGATCCATACACCAACATTGTTCATACACAGACACTGTTCATACACTAACATTGTTCATACACCAACATTGTTCATACACCAACACTGTTCATACACCAACACTGTTCATACAACAACATTGTTCATACACCAACACTGTTCATACACCAACATTGTTCATACACCAACATTGTTCATACACCAACATTGTTTATACACCAACATTGTTCATACACCAACATTGTTCATATACTAACATTGTTCATAAACCAACATTGTTCATACACTAACATTGTTCATACACCAACATTGTTAATACACCAACATTGTTCATACACCAACATTGTTCATACACCAACACTGTTCATACACCAACACTGTTCATATACTAACATTGTTCATAAACCAACATTGTTCATACACTAACATTGTTCATACACCAACACTGTTCATATACTAACATTGTTCATACACCAACATTGTTCCAACACCAATACAGTGCATACACCAACATTGTTCATACACCAACATTGTTCATACACCAACATTGTTCATACACCAACATTGTTCATATACCAACATTGTTCATAAACCAACACTGTTCATACACTAACATTGTTCATACACTAACACTGTCCATACACAGACACTGTTCATACACCAACACTGTTCATACACCAACATTGTTCATACACGAACAATGTTCATACACCAACATTGTTCATACACCAACAATGTTCATACACCAACATTGTTCATACACCAACACTGTTCATATACTAACATTGTTCATACACCATCACTGTTCATACACCAACACTGTTCATACACCAACATTGTTCATACACCAACATTGTTCATATACCAACATTGTTCATACACCAACATTGTTCATATACCAACATTGTTAATACACTAACACTGTTCATACACCAACATTGTTCATATACCAACATTGTTCATACACTAACACTGTTCATACACCAACATTGTTCATATACCAACATTGTTCATACACAAACACTGTTCATACAACAACACTGTCCATACACTAACATTGTTCATACACCAACATTGTTCATACACCAACATTGTTCATATACCAACATTGTTCATACACCAACATTGTTCATATACCAACATTGTTCATACACCAACATTGTTCCTACACTAACACTGTTCATACACAGACACTGATCATACACCAACACTGTTCATACACCAACATTGTTCATATACCAACACTGTTCATACACCAACATTGTTCATACATTAAAATTGTTCATACACCAACATTGTTCATACACCAACACTGTTCATACACCAACACTGTTCATAAACCAACACTGTTCATATACCAACACTGTTCATACACTAACATTGTTCATACACTAACATTGTTTATACACTAACACTGTCCATACACAGACACTGTTCATACACCAACACTGTTCATACACCAACATTGTTCATACACCAACAATGTTCATACACCAACATTGTTCATACACCAACACTGTTCATACACCAACATTGTTCATACACCAACATTGTTCGTACACCAACATTGTTCATACACCAACACTGTTCATACACCAACACTGTTCATACACCAACACTGTTCATACACCAACACTGTTCATACACCAACAGTGATCATACACCAACACTGTTCATACACTAACATTGTTCATACACTAACATTGTTCATACACCAACACTGTTCATACACCAACATTGTTCATATACCAACATTGTTCATACACCAACATTGTTCATACACCAACATTGTTCATACACCAACATTGTCCATACACAGACACTGTTCATACACCGACACTGTTCATACACCAACACTGTTAATACACCAACATTGTTCATACACTAACATTGTCCATACACCAACATTATTCATACACCAACACTGTTCATACACCAACACTGTTCATACAACAACATTATTCATACACCAACACTGTTCATACACCAATATTGTTCATACACCAACATTGTTCATACAACAACATTGTTTATACCCCAATATTGTTCATACACCAACATTGTTCATACACCAACATTGTTCATACACCAACATTGTTCATACACCAACATTATTCATACACAGACACTGTTCATACACCGACACTGTTCATACACCAACACTGTTCATACACCAACATTGTTCATACTCTAACATTGTCCATACACCAACATTGTTCATACACCAACACTGTTCATACACCAACATTGTTCATACACCAACATTGTTCATACACCAACATTGTTCATATACCAACATTTTTCATATACCAACATTGTTCATACACTAACACTGTTCATACACCAACATTGTTCATATACCAACATTTTTCATATACCAACACTGTTCATACACTAACATTGTTCATACACTAACACTGTCCATACACAGACACTGTTCATAAACCAACACTGTTAATACACCAACATTGTTCATACACCAACAATGTTCATACACCAACATTGTTCATACACCAGCAATGTTCATACACCAACATTGTTCATACACCAACACTTTTCATATACTAACATTTTTCATACACCAACACTGTTCATACACCAACACTGTTCATACACCAACATTGTTCATACATCAACATTGTTCATATACCAACATTGTTCATACACCAACATTGTTCATATACCAACATTGTTCATACACTAACACTGTTCATACACCAACATTGTTCATATACCAACATTGTTCATACACTAACACTGTTCATACACCAACATTTTTCATATACCAACATTGTTCATACACAAACACTGTTCATACAACAACACTGTCCATACACTAACAATGTTCTTACACCAACATTGTTCATACACCAACATTGTTCATATACCAACATTGTTCATACACCAACATTGTTCATATACCAACATTGTTCATACACCAACATTGTTCATATACCAACATTGTTCATACACCAACATTGTTCCTACACTAACACTGTTCATACACAGACACTGATCATACACCAACACTGTTCATACACCAACATTGTTCATATACCAAAACTGTTCATACACCAACATTGTTCATACATTAAAATTGTTCATACACCAACACTGTTCATACACCAACACTGTTCATACACCAACATTGTTCATACACCAACAATGTTCATACACCAACACTGTTCATACACCAACACTGTTCATATACCAACATTGTTCATACGCTAACACTGTTCATACACCAACATTGTTCATATACCAACATTGTTCATACACTAACACTGTTCATACACCAACATTGTTCATATACCAACATTGTTCATACACTAACACTGTTCATACACCAACATTGTTCATATACCAACATTGTTCATACACAAACACTGTTCATACACTAACATTGTTCATACACCAACATTGTTCATACACCAACATTGTTCATATACCAACATTGTTTATACACCAACATTGATCATATACCAACATTGTTCATACACCAACATTGTTCATATACCAACAGTGTTCATACACCAACATTGTTCCTACACTAACACTATTCATACACAGACACTGATCATACACCAACACTGTTCATTCACCAACATTGTTCATATACCAACACTGTTCATACACCAACATTGTTCATACATTAAAATTGTTCATACACCAACATTGTTCATACACCAACATTTTTCATACACTAACATTGTTCATACACCAACACTGTTTATACACCAACACTGTTCATAAACCAACACTGTTCATATACCAACACTGTTCATACACTAACATTGTTCATACACTAACACTGTCCATACACAGACACTGTTTATACACCAATACTGTTCATACACCAACATTGTTCATACACCAACAATGTTCATACAACAACACTGTTCATACACCAACATTGTTCATATACCAACATTGTTCATACACAAACACTGTTCCTACAACAACACTGTCCATACACTAACATTGTGCATACACCAACATTGTTCATACACCAACATTGTTCATATACCAACATTGTTTATACACCAACATTGTTCATATACCAACATTGTTCATACACCAACATTGTTCATATACCAACATTGTTCATACACCAACATTGTCCCTACACTAACACTGTTCATACACAGACACTGATCATACACCAACACTGTTCATACACCAACATTGTTCATATACCAACACTGTTCATACACCAACATTGTTCATACATTAAAATTGTTCATACACCAACATTGTTCATACACCAACACTCTTCATACACTAACATTGTTCATACACCAACACTGTTCATACACCAACACTGTTCATAGACAAACACTGTTCATATACCAACACTGTTCATACACTAACATTGTTCATACACTAACACTGTCCATACACAGACACTGTTTATACACCAATACTGTTCATACACCAACATTGTTCATACACCAACAATGTTCATACACCAACAATGTTCATACACCAACATTGTTCATACACCAACATTGTTCATACACCAATATTGTTCATACACCAACATTGTTCATACACCAACACTGTTCATACACCAACATTGTTCATACACCAACAATGTTCATACACCAACACTGTTCATACACCAACACTGTTCATACACCAACACTGTTCATATACCAACATTGTTCATACGCTAACACTGTTCATACACCAACATTGTTCATACACCAACAATGTTCATACACCAACACTGTTCATACACCAACATTGTTCATATACCAACATTGTTCATACACTAACACTGTTCATTCACCAACATTGTTCATATACCAACATTGTTCATACACTAACACTGTTCATACACCAACATTGTTCATATACCAACATTGTTCATACACAAACACTGTTCATACACTAACATTGTTCATACACCAACATTGTTCATACACCAACATTGTTCATATACCAACATTGTTTATACACCAACATTGATCAGATACCAACATTGTTCATACACCAACATTGTTCATATACCAACATTGTTCATACACCAACATTGTTCCTACACTAACACTATTCATACACAGACACTGATCATACACCAACACTGTTCATTCACTAACATTGTTCATATACCAACACTGTTCATACACCAACATTGTTCATACATTAAAATTGTTCATACACCAACATTGTTCATACACCAACATTTTTCATACACTAACATTGTTCATACACCAACACTGTTTATACACCAACACTGTTCATAAACCAACACTGTTCATATACCAACACTGTTCATACACTAACATTGTTCATACACTAACACTGTCCATACACAGACACTGTTTATACACCAATACTGTTCATACACCAACATTGTTCATACACCAACAATGTTCATACAACAACACTGTTCATACACCAACATTGTTCATATACCAACATTGTTCATACACAAACACTGTTCCTACAACAACACTGTCCATACACTAACATTGTGCATACACCAACATTGTTCATACACCAACATTGTTCATATACCAACATTGTTTATACACCAACATTGTTCATATACCAACATTGTTCATACACCAACATTGTTCATATACCAACATTGTTCATACACCAACATTGTCCCTACACTAACACTGTTCATACACAGACACTGATCATACACCAACACTGTTCATACACCAACATTGTTCATATACCAACACTGTTCATACACCAACATTGTTCATACATTAAAATTGTTCATACACCAACATTGTTCATACACCAACACTGTTCATACACTAACATTGTTCATACACCAACACTGTTCATACACCAACACTGTTCATAGACAAACACTGTTCATATACCAACACTGTTCATACACTAACATTGTTCATACACTAACACTGTCCATACACAGACACTGTTTATACACCAATACTGTTCATACACCAACATTGTTCATACACCAACACTGTTCATACACCAAAACTGTTCATACACTAACATTGTTCATACACTAACATTGTTCATACACCAACACTGTTCATACACCAACATTGTTCATATACCAACATTGTTCATACACCAACATTGTTCATAAACCAACATTGTCCATACACCAACATTGTCCATACACAGACACTGTTCATACACCAACACCATTCATACACCAACAATGTTCATACTGTAATATTGTCCATACACCAACATTGTTCATACACCAACACTGTTCATACACCAACATTGTTCATATACCAACATTTTTCATATACGAACATTGTTAATACACCAACATTGTTCATACAACAACACTGTTCATACACCAACATTGTTCATATACCAACATTGTTCATACACTAACACTGTTCATACACCAACATTGTTCATATACCAACATTGTTCATATACCAACACTGTTCATACACTAACATTGTTCATAAACTAACACTGTCCATACACCAACATTGTTCATATACCAACATTGTTCATACACCAACACTGTTCATACACCAACATTGTTCATACACCAACATTGTTCATACACCAACAATGTTCATATACTAACATTGTTCATACACCAACACTGTTCATACACCAACACTGTTCATACACCAACATTGTTCATACACCAACATTGTTCATATACCAACATTGTTCATACACCAACATTGTTCATATACCCACATTGTTCATACACTAACATTATTCATACACCAACATTGTTCATTTACCAACATTGTTCGTACACTAACACTGTTCATACACCAACATTGTTCATACACCAACATTGTTCATACACCAACAATGTTCATATACTAACATTGTTCATACACCAACACTGTTCATACACCAACACTGTTCATACACCAACATTGTTCATACACCAACATTGTTCATATACCAACATTGTTCATACACCAACATTGTTCATATACCCACATTGTTCATACACTAACATTATTCATACACCAACATTGTTCATTTACCAACATTGTTCATACACTAACACTGTTCATACACCAACATTGTTCATATACCAACATTGTTCATACACAAACACTGTTCATACAACAACACTGTCCATACACTAACATTGTTCATACACAAACATTGTTCATACACCAACATTGTTCATATACCAACATTGTTCATACACCAACATTGTTCATATACCAACATTGTTCATACACCAACATTTTTCATATACCAACATTGTTCATACACCAACATTGTTCCTACACTAACACTGTTCATACACAGACACTGATCATACACCAACACTGTTCATAAACCAACATTGTTCATATACCAACACTGTTCATACACCAACATTGTTCATATACTAACATTGTTCATACAACAACACTGTTCATACACCAACATTGTTCATACACCAACATTGTTCATATACCAACATTGTTCATACACCAACATTGTTCATGTACCAACATTGTTCATACACTAACACTGTTCATACACCAACATTGTTCATATACCAACATTGTTCATACACTAACACTGTTCATACACCAACATTGTTCATATACCAATATTGTTCATACACAAACACTGTTCATAAAACAACACTGTCCATACACTAACATTGTTCATACACCAACATTGTTCATACACCAACATTGTTCATACATTAAAATTGTTCATACACCAAAACTGTTCATACACCAACATTTTTCATACACTAACATTGTTCCTACACTAAAACTGTTCATACACAGACACTGATCATACACCAACACTGTTCATACACCAACATTGTTCATATATCAACACTATTCATACACCAACATTGTTCATACATTAAAATTGTTCATACACCAACATTTTTCATACACTAACATTGTTCATACACCAACACTGTTCATACACCAACACTGTTCATAAACCAACACTGTTCATATACCAACACTGCTCATACACTAACATTGTTCATACACTAACACTGTCCATACACAGACACTGTTCATACACCAACACTGTTCATACACCAACATTGTTCATACCCCAACAATGTTCATACACCAACATTGTTCATACACCAACACTGTTCATACACCAACACTGTTCATATACTAACATTGTTCATAAACCAACATTGTTCATACACCAACACTGTTCATATACTAACATTGTTCATACACCAACATTGTTCATACACCAACACTGTTCATATACTAACATTGTTCATAAAACAACATTGTTCATACACTAACATTGTTCATACACCAACACTGTTCATATACTAACATTGTTCATACAACAACACTGTTCATACACCAACATTGTTCATACACCAACATTGTTCATATACCAACATTGTTCATACACCAACATTGTTCATATACCAACAATGTTCATACACTAACACTGTTCATACACCAACATTGTTCATATACCAACATTGTTCATACACAAACACTGTTCATAAAACAACACTGTCCATACACTAACATTGTTCATACACCAACATTGTTCATACACCAACATTGCTCATACATTAAAATTGTTCATACACCAAAACTGTTCATACACCAACATTTTTCATACACTAACATTGTTCCTACACTAAAACTGTTCATACACAGACACTGATCATACACCAACACTGTTCATACACCAACATTGTTCATATACCAACACTATTCATACACCAACATTGTTCATACATTAAAATTGTTTATACACCAACATTTTTCATACACTAACATTGTTCATACACCAACACTGTTCATACACCAACACTGTTCATAAACCAACACTGTTCATATACCAACACTGTTCATACACTAACATTGTTCATACACTAACACTATCCATACACAGACACTGTTCATACACCAACACTGTTCATACACCAACATTGTTCATACCCCAACAATGTTCATATACCAACATTGTTCATACAATAACATTGTTCATACACCAACATTGTTCATACACCAACATTGTTCATACACCAACATTGTTCATACACCAACATTGTTCATACACCAACATTGTTCATACACCAACAATGTTCATACACCAACACTGTTCATACACCAACACTGTTCATACACCAATATTGTTCATATACCAACATTGTTCATACACCAACATTGTCCATACACCAACATTGTTCATACACCAACATTGTCCATACACAGACACTGTTCATACACCGACACTGGTCATACACCAACACTGTTCATACACCAACATTGTTCATACACTAACATTGTCCATACACCAACATTATTCATACACCAACACTGTTCATACACCAATACTGTTCATACAACAACATTATTCATACACCAACATTGTTTATACACCAACATTGTTCATACACCAACATTGTTCATATACTAACATTGTTCATAAACCAACATTGTTCATACACTAACATTGTTCATACACCAACATTGTTCATATACTAACATTGTTCATAAACCAACATTGTTCATACACTAACATTGTTCATACACCAACATTGTTCATACACCAACATGGTTCATACACCAACACTGTTCATACACCAACACTATTCATATACTAACATTGTTCATACACCAACATTGTTCATACACCAACACTGTTCATATACTAAAATTGTTCATACACTAACATTGTTCATACACCAACACTGTTCATATACTAAAATTGTTCATAAAACAACACTGTTCGTACACCAACATTGTTCCAACACCAACACTGTTAATATACTAACATTGTTCATACACCAACACTGTTCATATACTAACATTGTTCATACACCAACACTGTTCGTACACCAACACTGTTCATACATCAACATTGTTCATACACCAACATTGTTCATATACCAACATTGTCCATACACCAACATTGTTCATATACCAACAGTGTTCATACACTAACACTGTTCATACACCAACATTGTTCATATACCAACATTATTTATACACTAACACTGTTCATACACCAACATTGTTCATATACCAACATTGTTCATACACAAACACTGTTCATACAACAACACTGTCCATACACTAACATTGTTCATACACCAAAACTGTTCATACACCAACATTTTTCATACACTAACATTGTTCCTACACTAAAACTGTTCATACACAGACACTGATCATACACCAACACTGTTCATACACCAACATTGTTCATATATCAACACTATTCATACACCAACATTGTTCATACACTAACACTGTCCATACACAGACACTGTTCATACACCAACACTGTTCATACACCAACTTTGTTCATACCCCAACAATGTTCATACACCAACATTGTTCATACACCAACACTGTTCATACACCAACACTGTTCATATACTAACATTGTTCATACACCAACATTGTTCATACACCAACACTGTTCATATACTAACATTGTTCATAAAACAACATTGTTCATACACTAACATTGTTCATACACCAACAATGTTCATATACTAACATTGTTCATACAACAACACTGTTCATACACCAACATTGTTCATACACCAACATTGTTCATATACCAACATTGTTCATACACCAACATTGTTCATATACCAACAATGTTCATACACTAACACTGTTCATACACCAACATTGTTCATATACCAACATTGTTCATACACTAACACTGTTCATACACCAACATTGATCATATACAAACATTGTTCATACACAAACACTGTTCATAAAACAACACTGTCCATACACTAACATTGTTCATACACCAACATTGTTCATACACCAACATTGCTCATACATTAAAATTGTTCATACACCAAAACTGTTCATACACCAACATTTTTCATACACTAACATTGTTCCTACACTAAAACTGTTCATACACAGACACTGATCATACACCAACACTGTTCATACACCAACATTGTTCATATACCAACACTATTCATACACCAACATTGTTCATACATTAAAATTGTTCATACACCAACATTTTTCATACACTAACATTGTTCATACACCAACACTGTTCATACACCAACACTGTTCATAAACCAACACTGTTCATATACCAACACTGTTCATACACTAACATTGTTCATACACTAACACTATCCATACACAGACACTGTTCATACACCAACACTGTTCATACACCAACATTGTTCATACCCCAACAATGTTCATATACCAACATTGTTCATACAATAACATTGTTCATACACCAACATTGTTCATACACCAACATTGTTCATACACCAACATTGTTCATACACCAACATTGTTCATACACCAACAATGTTCATAAACCAACACTGTTCATACACCAACACTGTTCATACACCAATATTGTTCATATACCAACATTATTCATACACCAACATTGTCCATACACCAACATTGTTCATACACCAACATTGTCCATACACAGACACTGTTCATACACCGACACTGTTCATACACCAACACTGTTCATACACCAACATTGTTCATACACTAACATTGTCCATACACCAACATTATTCATACACCAACACTGTTCATACACCAATACTGTTCATACAACAACATTATTCATACACCAACATTGTTTATACACCAACATTGTTCATACACCAACATTGTTCATATACTAACATTGTTCATAAACCAACATTGTTCATACACTAACATTGTTCATACACCAACATTGTTCATACACCAACATGGTTCATACACCAACACTGTTCATACACCAACACTATTCATATACTAACATTGTTCATACACCAACATTGTTCATACACCAACACTATTCATATACTAACATTGTTCATACATTAACATTGTTCATACACCAACACTGTTCATATACTAAAATTGTTCATAAAACAACACTGTTCGTACACCAACATTGTTCCAACACCAACACTGTTAATATACTAACATTGTTCATACACCAACACTGTTCATATACTAACATTGTTCATACACCAACACTGTTCGTACACCAACACTGTTCATACATCAACATTGTTCATACACCAACATTGTTCATATACCAACATTGTACATACACCAACATTGTTCATATACCAACATTGTTCATACACTAACACTGTTCATACACCAACATTGTTCATATACCAACATTATTTATACACTAACACTGTTCATACACCAACATTGTTCATATACCAACATTGTTCATACACAAACACTGTTCATACAACAACACTGTCCATACACTAACATTGTTCATACACCAACATTGTTCATACACCAACATTGTTCATATACCAACATTGTTTATACACCAACATTGTTCATATACCAACATTGTTCATACACCAACATTGTTCATATACCAACATTGTTCATACACCAACATTGTTCCTACACTAACACTGTTCATACACAGACACTGATCATACACCAATACTGTTCATACACCAACATTGTTCATATACCAACACTGTTCATACACCAACATTTTTCATACACTAACATTGTTCCTACACTAAAACTGTTCATACACAGACACTGATCATACACCAACACTGTTCATACACCAACATTGTTCATATATCAACACTATTCATACACCAACATTGTTCATACATTAAAATTGTTCATACACCAACATTTTTCATACACTAACATTGTTCATACACCAATACTGTTCATACACCAACACTGTTCATAAACCAACACTGTTCATATACCAACACTGCTCATACACTAACATTGTTCATACACTAACACTGTCCATACACAGACACTGTTCATACACCAACACTGTTCATACACCAACATTGTTCATACCCCAACAATGTTCATACACCAACATTGTTCATACACCAACACTGTTCATACACCAACACTGTTCATATACTAACATTGTTCATACACCAACATTGTTCATACACCAACACTGTTCATATACTAACATTGTTCATACAACAACACTGTTCATACACCAACATTGTTCATATACCAACACTGTTCATACACCAACATTTTTCATACATTAAAATTGTTCATACACAAACATTGTTCATACACCAACACTTGTTCATACACCAACACTGTTCATAGACCAACACTGTTCATATACCAACACTGTTCATACACTAACATTGTTCATACACTAACACTGTCCATACACAGACACTGTTCATACACCAACACTGTTCATACACCAACAATGTTCATACACCAACATTGTTCATACACCAACATTGTTCATAACCCAACACTGTTCATGCACCAACATTGTCATACACCAACATTGTTCATACTCTAACAATGTCCATACACCAACATTGTTCATACACCAACACTGTTCATACACCAACATTGTTCATACACCAACATTGTTCATACATCAACATTGTTCATATACCAACATCGTTCATATACCAACATTGTTCATACACCAACATTGTTCATACACCAACACTGTTCATACACCAACACTGTTCATATACTAACATTGTTCATACACCAACATTGTTCATACACCAACACTGTTCATATACTAACATTGTTCATACACCAACATTGTTCATACACTAACATTGTTCATACACCAACACTGTTCATATACTAACATTGTTCATACAACAACACTGTTCATACATCAACATTGTTCCAACACCAACACTGTTCATATACTAACATTGATCATACACCAACATTGTTCATACACTAACATTGTTCATACACCAACACTGTTCATATACTAACATTGTTCATACACCAACACTGTTCATACACCAACACTGTTCATACACCAACATTGTTCATACACCAACATTGTTCATATACCAACAATGTTCATACACCAACATTGTTCATATACCAACATTGTTCATACACTAACACTGTTCATACACCAACATTGTTCATATACCAACATTATTCATATACAAACACTGTTCATACAACAACACTGTCCATACACTAACATTGTTCATACACCAACATTGTTCATACACCAACATTGTTCATATACAAACATTGTTTATTCACCAACATTGATCATATACCAACATTGTTCATACACCAACATTGTTCATACACCAACATTGTCCATTCACAGACACTGTTCATACACCGACACTGTTCATACACCAACACTGTTCATACACCAACATTGTTCATACACTAACATTGTCCATACACCAACATTATTCATACACCAACACTGTTCATACACCAACACTGTTCATACAACAACATTATTCATACACCAACACTGTTCATACACCAACATTGTTCATACACCAACATTGTTCATACACCAATATTGTTTATACACCAACATTGTTCATACACCAACATTGTTCATATACTAACATTGTTCATAAACCAACAGTGTTCATACACTAACATTGTTCATACACCAACATTGTTCATACACCAACATTGTTCATACACCAGCACTGTTCATACACCAACACTCTTCATATACTAACATTGTTCATACACTAACATTGTTCATACACCAACACTGTTCATATACTAACATTGTTCATACAACAACACTGTTCATACACCAATATTGTTCCAACACCAACCCTGTTCATATATTAACATTGTTCATACACCAACATTGTTCATACACTAACATTGTTCATACACCAACACTGTTCATATACTAACATTGTTCATACACCAACACTGTTCATACACCAACACTGTTCATACACCAACATTGTTCATACACCAACATTGTTCATATACCAACATTGTTCATACACCAACATTGTTCATATACCAACATTGTTCATACACTAACACTGTTCATACACCAACATTGTTCATATACCAACATTGTTCATACACTAACACTGTTCATACACCAACATTGTTCATATACCAACATTGTTCATACACAAACACTGTTCATACAACAACACTGTCCATACACTAACATTGTTCATACACCAACATTGTTCATACAACAACATTGTTCATATACCAACACTGTTCATACACCAACATTGTTCATACATTAAAATTGTTCATACACCAACATTGTTCATACACCAACATTTTTCATACACTAACATTGTTCATACACCAACATTGTTCATACACCAACATTGTCCATACACAGACACTGTTCATACACCGACACTGTTCATACACCAACACTGTCCATACACCAACATTGTTCATACACCAACACTGTTCATACACCAACATTGTTCATACACCAACATTGTTCATACACCAACATTGTTCATATGCCAACATTGTTCATATACCAACATTGTTCATACACCAACATTGTTCATACACCAACATTGTTCATATACCAACATTGTTCATATACCAACATTGTTCATACAACAACATTGTTCATACACCAACACTCTTCATACACCAACACTGTTCATACACCAACATTGTTCATACACCAACATTGTTCATACACCAACATTGTTCATACACCAACACTCTTCATACAACAACATTGTTCATACACCAACACTGCTCATACACCAACATTGTTCATACACCAACACTGTTCATACACCAACACTGTTCATACACCAAAACTGTTCATACACCATCACTGTTCATACACCAACATTGTTCATAAACCAACACTTTAGGTTCAGATAATGGCGGACAGAAAGAATCCGTCCTTCTGTTGCCTGATAAGAGTTGACATATAGGCTCAGTTTGCATCCATACATAAAATGTTGTGTACTTTTGAAGTCATGTTTGACAGTGATATCTTACACGTTTGACAGTGATAGCATACACGTTTGACAGTGATAGCATACACGTTTGACAGTGATATCATACACGTTTGACAGTGATAGCATACACGTTTGACAGTGATAGCATACACGTGTGACAGTGATAGCATCCACGTGTGACAGTGATAGCTTACACGTTTGACAGTGATAGCATCCACGTTTGACAGTGATATCATACACGTTTGACAATGATAGCATACACGTTTGACAGTGATAGCATACACGTTTGACAGTGATAGCATACACGTTTGACAGTGATAGCATACACGTGTGACAGTGATAGCATACACGTTTGACAGTGATAGCATACACGTGTGACAGTGATAGCATCCACGTTTGACAGTGATAGCATACACGTTTGACAGTGATAGCATACACGTTTGACATTGATAGCATACACGTGTGACAGTGATAGCATCCACGTTTGACAGTGATAGCATACACGTTTGACAGTGATAGCATACACGTGTGCCAGTCATAGCATACACGTTTGACAGTGATAACATACACGTTTGACAGTGATAACATATACGTTTGACAGTGATAGCATACACGTTTGACAGTGATAGATAAATCAATATAGTTGTATCAGGTTGTGTAGCCATGCCATAATATAGAGGAGTTCCATGTCGGAGTATATTGGAGTTAGCTTAAAATATATTTAGTTTACAACGAAGCAAATTTTAATAACTTATAATAATCACTCTCGATGAAAGTGTGTGGTCATTGATATGGGAGGAAACCGGAGTACCCGGAGAAAACCCACATGTCCGATCTGGCGACCAACGAGTATCGAATCCGGGTTGCATTGGTGAGAAATGAGCACGCTAACCACTGCGCTAATCTGACATCTTGTTGGAGTTATTGCATTGGGTTGTATAACCATGTCGGAGTATAGCGGATGTGTTGGGACAGGTTGTATAAACATGTCAGAGTATAACGGATGTGTTGGGACAGGCTGTGTAACCATGTCGGAGTATAGCGGAGTTCCATGTCGGAATATAACGGAGTTGTTGTACCAGGTTGTGTAACCATGTCGGAGTATAATGGATGTATTGGGACAGGCTGTGTAACCTTGTCGGAGTATAGCGGATGTGTTGGGACAGGTTGTGTAACCTTGTCGAAGTATAACGGATGTGTTGGGACAGGTTGTGTAACCATGTCGGAGTATAGCGGAGTTCCATGTCGGAATATAACGGAGTTGTTGTACCAGGTTGTGTAACCATGACGGAGTATAGCGGATGTGTTGGGACAGGTTGTGTAACCTTGTCGGAGTATAGCGGAGCTCCATGTCGGAGTATAGCGGATGTGTTGGGACAGGTTGTGTAACATTGTCGGAGTATAGCGGAGTTGCATGTCGAAGAATAGCGGATGTGTTGGGACAGGTTGTGTAACCATGTCGGAGTATAGCGGAATTCAATGTCGGAGTATAACGGATGTGTTGGGAAAGGTTGTGTAACCGTGTCGGAGTGTAGCGGAGTTGTATGTCGGAGTATATCGGAGTATATCGGAGTTATTCTACCAGGTTGTGTAACCATGTCAGAGTATAACGGATGTGTTGGGACAGGTTGTGTAACCATGTCGGAGTATAGCGGAGTTCCATGTCGGAATATAACGGAGTTCCATGTCGGAGTATAGCGGAGTTGCATGTCGGAGTATAGAGATGTGTTGGGACAGGTTGTGTAACCATTGTCGGAGTATAGCGGAGTTCCATGTCGGAATATAACGGAGTTCCATGTCGGAGTATAACGTATGTGTTGGGATAGGTTGTGTAACCATACCGGAGTATAACGGAGTATCATGTCGGAGTATAGCGGAGTTGCATGTCGGAGAATAACGGGGATGTGTTGGGACAGGTTGTGTAACATTGTCGAAGTATAACGGAGTTCCATGTCGGAATATAACGGAGTTCCATGTCGGAGTATATCGGATGTGTTGAGTGAGGTTGTGTAACCATATCGGAGTATAACGGATGTGTTGGGACAGGTTGTGTAACCATGTCGGAGTATAGCGGAGTTCCATGTCGGAATATAACGGAGTTCCAGGTCGGAATATAACGGAGTTCCATGTCGGAATATAACGGAGTTCCATGTCGGAACATAACGGAGTTCCATGTCGGAATATAACGGAGTTCCATGTCGGAGAATAGCGGATGTGTTGGGACAGGTTGTGTAACCATGTCGGAGTATAGCGGAGTTCAATGTCGGAGTATAACGGATGTGTTGGGACAGGTTGTGTAACCATGTCGGAGTATAGCGGAGTTCCATGTCGGAATAGAGCGGAGTATAGGGGAGTGTTATGTAATCATGCTGGAGTATAGCGCAGTTGTTGTATCTGATTGTGTAACCATGTCGTAGTATAGGGGAGTTGTTGTATCTGATTGTGTAACCATGCCGCAGTATAGGGGAGTTGTTGTATCTGATTGTGTAACCATGCCGGAGTATAGGGGCGTTGTTGTATCTGATTGTGTAACCATGCCGGAGTATAGGGGAGTTGTTGTATCTGATTGTGTAACCATGCCGGAGTATAGGGGAGTTGTTGTATCTGATTGTGTAACCATGCCGGAGTATAGGGGAGTTGTTGTATCTGATTGTGTAACCATGCCGGAGTATAGGGGAGTTGTTCTGTCTGATTGTTTAACCATGCCGGAGTATAGGGGAGTTGTTGTATCTGATTGTGTAACCATGCGGGAGTATAGGGGAGTTGTTGTATCTGATTGTGTAACCATGCCGGAGTATAGCGGAGTTGTTGTATCTGATTGTGTAACCATGCCGGAGTATAGCGGAGTTGTTGTATCTGATTGTGTAACCATGCCGGAGTATAGGGGAGTTTTTGTATCTGATTGTGTAACCATGCCAGACTATAGGGGAGTTGTTGTATCTGATTGTGTAACCATGCCGGAGTATATGGGAGTTGTTCTGTCTGATTGTGTAACCATGCCGGAGTACAGGGGAGTTGTTCTGTCTGATTGTGTAACCATGCCGGAGTATATGGGAGTTGTTCTGTCTGATTGTGTAACCATGCCGGAGTATAGGGGAGTTGGTGTATCAGGTTGCGTACGGTATAATAATCAAAAATCTAATCAGACTGAACACAATCACGTCATGAACATTGCTTGTTCAAAATAGTGAAATAGTACAAAACAATCAGTACAAGTAGAGAAGGTGTAGGCACCGTACAGTCATTCTCTCCGTGGATCGCCCCAACATTTTTACCATCTGGAATATAGGAATTACACGAAATGAGTTCATTATATTCATCAGTGCAACGTTATAGTTTATATTTATGCAGATATCCCTCCTCAGATGATGCCAAACAGTATCTACACAGTACCTATACCATCTTAACACAGTATCTACATAGTACCTATACCATCTTAACACAGTATCTACATAGTACCTATACCATCTTAACACAGTATCTACACAATACATATACCATCCTAACACAGTATCTACACAGTACCTATACCATCTTAACACAGTATCTACACAGTACCTATACCATATTAGCACAGTATCTACACAGTACCTATACCACCAATACCATCTTAACACAGTATCTACACAGTACCTATACCATCTTAACACAGTATCTACACAGTACCTATACCATCTTAGCACAGTATCTACACAGTACCTATACCATCTTAACACAGTATCTACACAGTACCTATACCATCTTAACACAGTATCTACACAGTACCTATACCACCTTAACACAGTATCTACACAGTACCTATACCATCTTAACACTGTATCTACATAGTACCTATACCATCTTAACACAGTATCTACATAGTACCTATACCATCTTAGCACAGTATCTACACAGTATCTATACCATCTTATCACAGTATCTACATAGTACCTATACCATCTTAACACAGTATCTACACAGTACCTATACCATCTTAACACAGTATTTACACAGTACATATACCATCACATTATCTACACAGTACCTATACCATCTTAACACAGTATCTACACAGTACCTATACCATCTTAGCACAGTATCTACACAGTACCTATACCATCTTAACACAGTATCTACACAGTACCTATACCAACACAGTATCTACACAGTACCTATACCACCTTAACACAGTATCTACACAGTACCTATACCATCTTAACACAGTATCTACACAGTACCTATACCACCACAGTATCTACACAGTACCTATACCATCTTAACACAGTATCTACACAGTACCTATACCATCTTAGCACAGTATCTACACAGTACCTATACCATCTTAGCACAGTATCTACATAGTACCTATACCATCTTAACACAGTATCTACACAGTACCTATACCATCTTAGCACAGTATCTACACAGTACCTATACCATCATAAAACAGTATCTACGGTATATTTACACAGTATCTACACAGTATTTACACCATATCTACACATATTTACATAATATCTATACAGTATCTTCAACACGTTATATACACCGTATATACACAGTATCTGCACCATAAAAACACAGCATATACACAGTATCTGCACCATACAAACACAACATATTCACAGTATATACACCATACAAACACAGCATATACACAGTATCTGCACCATATCTACACAGTATATAAACAATATATACACGTAATCTACAAATATATCTACACCACACTTACTCCGTATCTACACAACATCTACAAGGTATCTACACAGTAGCTACACAATATCTACACATTATCAGTACCTATATATTATCTACACTATATGTCCACCATATCTACACCTTATATATACTATGATATCTACATATTGTATCTATCAGAATCTAAATAGGTATCTCACGGTATATACACCATACATGTATAGTATCTACATCATATCTACACAGATTCTACACGATATCTACATCATAACTACACAGTACCAACACAGTATCTACACCATATCTACACAACATATACACATTATCTACATCATATCTACACAACATATACACATTATCTACACCATATATACACAACATATACACAGTATCTACATCATATCTACACAACATATACACAGTATCTACATCATATCTACACAACATATACACAGTATCTACACCATATCTACACATTATCTATACATTATCTACACATTATCTACACCATATCTACACAACATATACACTGTATCTACATCATATCTACACAACATATACACAGTATCTACATCATATCTACACAACATATACACATTATCTACACCATATATACACAACATATACACAGTATCTACATCATATCTACACAATATATACACAGTATCTACATCATATATACACAACATATACACAGTATCTACACTATATCTACACATTATCTATACATTATCTACACATTATCTACACCATATCTACACAACATATACACATTATCTACATCATATCTACACAACATATACACATTATCTACACCATATCTACACAGTATATACACATTATCAACACATTATCTACACCATATACACACCATATATACACTGTATCTACACAATATCTACACAATATCTACACACTATTTATCAACACATTATCTACACAGTATATACACTATATATACACAATATCTACATCAGTATTTACACAACATATACACAGTATTTACACAATATCTACACAATATATACACAGTATCTACACCATATCTACACGTATCTACACAGTATATACACAGTATATACCCATTTCAAATATATCTACACAACATATACACAGTATCTACATCATATCTACACAACATATACACAGTATCTACATCATATCTACACAACATATACACAGTATCTACACATTATATATACACAACATATACACAGTATCTACATCATATCTACACAACATATACACAGTATCTACATCATATCTACACAACATATACACAGTATCTACATCATATCTACACAACATATACACAGTATATACACATTATATATACACAACATATACACAGTATCTACATCATATATACACAACATATACACAGTATCTACATCATATCTACACAACATATACACAGTATATACACATTATATATACACAACATATACACAGTATCTACATCATATCTACACAACATATACACAGTATCTACATCATATCTACACAACATATACACAGTATCTACATCATATATACACAACATATACACAGTATCTACATCATATATACACAACATATACACAGTATCTACATCATATCTACACAACATATACACAGTATATACACATTATATATACACAACATATACACAGTATCTACATCATATCTACACAACATATACACAGTATCTACATCATATCTACACAACATATACACAGTATCTACATCATATATACACAACATATACACAGTATCTACATCATATATACACAACATATACACAGTATCTACATCATATCTACACAACATATACACAGTATATACACATTATATATACACAACATATACACAGTATCTACATCATATCTACACAACATATACACAGTATATACACATTATATATACACAACATATACACAGTATCTACATCATATCTACACAACATATACACAGTATCTACATCATATCTACACAACATATACACAGTATCTACATCATATATACACAACATATACACAGTATCTACATCATATCTACACAACATATACACAGTATATACATTATATATACACAACATATACACAGTATCTACATCATATATACACAACATATACACAGTATCTACATCATATCTACACAACATATACACAGTATCTACATCATATATACACAACATATACACAGTATCTACATCATATATACACAACATATACACAGTATCTACATCATATCTACACAACATATACACAGTATCTACATCATATCTACACAACATATACACAGTATCTACATCATATATACACAACATATACACAGTATCTACATCATATATACACAACATATACACAGTATCTACATCATATCTACACAACATATACACAGTATATACACATTATATATACACAACATATACACAGTATCTACATCATATCTACACAACATATACACAGTATCTACATCATATCTACACAACATATACACAGTATCTACATCATATATACACAACATATACACAGTATCTACATCATATATACACAACATATACACAGTATCTACATCATATCTACACAACATATACACAGTATATACACATTATATATACACAACATATACACAGTATCTACATCATATCTACACAACATATACACAGTATCTACATCATATCTACACAACATATACACAGTATCTACATCATATCTACACAACATATACACAGTATCTACATCATATCTACACAACATATACACAGTATCTACATCATATATACACAACATATACACAGTATCTACATCATATCTACACAACATATACACAGTATCTACATCATATATACACAACATATACACAGTATCTACATCATATCTACACAACATATACACAGTATCTACATCATATCTACACAACATATACACAGTATATACACATTATATATACACAACATATACACAGTATCTACATCATATCTACACAACATATACACAGTATCTACATCATATATACACAACATATACACAGTATCTACATCATATCTACACAACATATACACAGTATCTACATCATATCTACACAACATATACACAGTATCTACATCATATCTACACAACATATACACAGTATCTACATCATATCTACACAACATATACACAGTATATACACATCATATATACACAACATATACACAGTATCTACATCATATCTACACAACATATACACAGTATATACACATTATATATACACAACATATACACAGTATCTACATCATATCTACACAACATATACACAGTATCTACATCATATCTACACAACATATACACAGTATCTACATCATATCTACACAACATATACACAGTATCTACATCATATCTACACAACATATACACAGTATCTACATCATATCTACACAACATATACACAGTATCTACATCATATCTACACAACATATACACAGTATCTACATCATATATACACAACATATACACAGTATCTACATCATATCTACACAACATATACACAGTATCTACATCATATATACACAACATATACACAGTATCTACATCATATCTACACAACATATACACAGTATCTACATCATATCTACACAACATATACACAGTATCTACATCATATCTACACAACATATACACAGTATCTACATCATATCTACACAACATATACACAGTATCTACATCATATCTACACAACATATACACAGTATCTACATCATATCTACACAACATATACACAGTATCTACATCATATCTACACAACATATACACAGTATCTACATCATATCTACACAACATATACACAGTATCTACATCATATCTACACAACATATACACAGTATATACACATTATATATACACAACATATACACAGTATCTACATCATATCTACACAACATATACACAGTATATACACATATATACACAACATATACACAGTATCTACATCATATCTACACAACATATACACAGTATATACACATTATATATACACAACATATACACAGTATCTACATCATATCTACACAACATATACACAGTATCTACATCATATCTACACAACATATACACAGTATCTACATCATATCTACACAACATATACACAGTATCTACATCATATATACACAACATATACACAGTATCTACATCATATCTACACAACATATACACAGTATATACACATTATATATACACAACATATACACAGTATCTACATCATATCTACACAACATATACACAGTATCTACATCATATCTACACAACATATACACAGTATCTACATCATATCTACACAACATATACACAGTATCTACATCATATCTACACAACATATACACAGTATCTACATCATATCTACACAACATATACACAGTATCTACATCATATATACACAACATATACACAGTATCTACATCATATATACACAACATATACACAGTATCTACATCATATCTACACAACATATACACAGTATCTACATCATATATACACAACATATACACAGTATCTACATCATATATACACAACATATACACAGTATCTACATCATATCTACACAACATATACACAGTATCTACATCATATCTACACAACATATACACAGTATCTACATCATATCTACACAACATATACACAGTATCTACATCATATCTACACAACATATACACAGTATCTACATCATATCTACACAACATATACACAGTATCTACATCATATCTACACAACATATACACAGTATCTACATCATATCTACACAACATATACACAGTATCTACATCATATCTACACAACATATACACAGTATCTACATCATATCTACACAACATATACACAGTATCTACATCATATCTACACAACATATACACAGTATCTACATCATATCTACACAACATATACACAGTATCTACATCATATCTACACAACATATACACAGTATATACACATTATATATACACAACATATACACAGTATCTACATCATATCTACACAACATATACACAGTATATACACATTTATATACACAACATATACACAGTATCTACATCATATCTACACAACATATACACAGTATATACACATTATATATACACAACATATACACAGTATCTACATCATATCTACACAACATATACACAGTATATACACATTATATATACACAACATATACACAGTATCTACATCATATCTACACAACATATACACAGTATCTACATCATATATACACAACATATACACAGTATCTACATCATATCTACACAACATATACACAGTATCTACATCATATCTACACAACATATACACAGTATCTACATCATATCTACACAACATATACACAGTATCTACATCATATCTACACAACATATACACAGTATCTACATCATATCTACACAACATATACACAGTATCTACATCATATCTACACAACATATACACAGTATCTACATCATATCTACACAACATATACACAGTATCTACATCATATCTACACAACATATACACAGTATCTACATCATATCTACACAACATATACACAGTATCTACATCATATCTACACAACATATACACAGTATATACACATTATATATACACAACATATACACAGTATCTACATCATATCTACACAACATATACACAGTATCTACATCATATCTACACAACATATACACAGTATATACACATTATATATACACAACATATACACAGTATCTACATCATATCTACACAACATATACACAGTATATACACATTATATATACACAA
>CM026399.1:55147218-55224029 GCA_014843695.1 Archivesica marissinica
CACACATTCAGTGTATACATAAACACCGGACACACACATTCAGTGTATACATAAACACCGGACACACACATTCAGTGTATACATAAACACGGGACACACACATTCAGTGTATACATAAACACCGGACACACACATTCAGTGTATACATAAACACCGGACACACACATTCAGTGTATAATAAACACCGGACACACACATTCAGTGTATACATAAACACGGGACACACACATTCAGTGTATACATAAACACCGGACACACACATTCAGTGTATACATAAACACCGGACACACACATTCAGTGTATACATAAACACGGGACACACACATTCAGTGTATACATAAACACGGGACACACACATTCAGTGTATACATAAACACGGGACACACATTCAGTGTATACATAAACACCGACACACACATTCAGTGTATACATAAACACGGGACACACACATTCAGTGTATACATAAACACGGGACACACACATTCAGTGTATACATAAACACGGGACACACACATTCAGTGTATACATAAACACGGGACACACACATTCAGTGTATACATAAACACCGGACACACACATTCAGTGTATACATAAACACGGGACACACACATTCAGTGTATACATAAACACCGGACACACACATTCAGTGTATACATAAACACCGGACACACACATTCAGTGTATACATAAACACCGGACACACACATTCAGTGTATACATAAACACCGGACACACACATTCAGTGTATACATAAACACGGGACACACACATTCAGTGTATACATAAACACGGGACACACACATTCAGTGTATACATAAACACGGGACACACACATTCAGTGTATACATAAACACGGGACACACACATTCAGTGTATACATAAACACCGGACACACACATTCAGTGTATACATAAACACGGGACACACACATTCAGTGTATACATAAACACCGGACACACACATTCAGTGTATACATAAACACCGGACACACACATTCAGTGTATAATAAACACGGGACACACACATTCAGTGTATACATAAACACGGGACACACACATTCAGTGTATACATAAACACCGGACACACACATTCAGTGTATACATAAACACCGGACACACACATTCAGTGTATACATAAACACCGGACACACACATTCAGTGTATACATAAACACGGGACACACACATTCAGTGTATACATAAACACGGGACACACACATTCAGTGTATACATAAACACGGGACACACACATTCAGTGTATACATAAACACGGGACACACACATTCAGTGTATACATAAACACCGGACACACATTCAGTGTATACATAAACACCGGACACACACATTCAGTGTATACATAAACACCGGACACACACATTCAGTGTATACATAAACACCGGACACACACATTCAGTGTATAAAAAACACCGGACACACACATTCAGTGTATACATAAACACCGGACACACACATTCAGTGTATACATAAACACGGGACACACACATTCAGTGTATACATAAACACGAGACACACACATTCAGTGTATACATAAACACGAGACACACACATTCAGTGTATAAATAAACACCGGACACACACATTCAGTGTATACATAAACACGAGACACACATTCAGTGTATACATAAACACCGGACACACACATTCAGTGTATACATAAACACCGGACACACACATTCAGTGTATACATAAACACGGGACACACACATTCAGTGTATACATAAACACCGGACACACACATTCAGTGTATACATAAACACCGGACACACACATTCAGTGTATACATAAACACGGGACACACATTCAGTGTATACATAAACACGGGACACACACATTCAGTGTATACATAAACACGGGACACACACATTCAGTGTATACATAAACACCGGACACACACATTCAGTGTATACATAAACACGGGACACACACATTCAGTGTATACATAAACACCACACACACATTCAGTGTATACATAAACACCGGACACACACATTCAGTGTATACATAAACACGGGACACACACATTCAGTGTATACATAAACACCGGACACACACATTCAGTGTATACATAAACACGGGACACACACATTCAGTGTATACATAAACACCGGACACACACATTCAGTGTATACATAAACACCGGACACACACATTCAGTGTATACATAAACACGGGACACACACATTCAGTGTATACATAAACACGGGACACACACATTCAGTGTATACATAAACACGGACACACACTTCAGTGTATACAAACACGGGACACACACATTCAGTGTATACATAAACACCGGACACACACATTCAGTGTATACATAAACACGGGACACACACATTCAGTGTATACATAAACACGGGACACACATTCAGTGTATACATAAACACGGGACACACACATTCAGTGTATACATAAACACGGGACACACACATTCAGTGTATACATAAACACCGGACACACACATTCAGTGTATACATAAACACCGGACACACACATTCAGTGTATACATAAACACGGGACACACACATTCAGTGTATACATAAACACCGGACACACACATTCAGTGTATACATAAACACCGGACACACACATTCAGTGTATACATAAACACGGGACACACATTCAGTGTATACATAAACACCGGACACACACATTCAGTGTATACATAAACACGGGACACACACATTCAGTGTATACATAAACACCGGACACACACATTCAGTGTATACATAAACACCGGACACACACATTCAGTGTATACATAAACACGGGACACACACATTCAGTGTATACATAAACACCGGACACACACATTCAGTGTATACATAAACACCGGACACACACATTCAGTGTATACATAAACACGGGACACACACATTCAGTGTATACATAAACACGGGACACACACATTCAGTGTATACATAAACACCGGACACACACATTCAGTGTATACATAAACACCGGACACACACATTCAGTGTATACATAAACACCGGACACACACATTCAGTGTATACATAAACACCGGACACACACATTCAGTGTATACATAAACACGGGACACACACATTCAGTGTATACATAAACACGGGACACACACATTCAGTGTATACATAAACACCGGACACACACATTCAGTGTATAAATAAACACCGGACACACACATTCAGTGTATACATAAACACCGGACACACACATTCAGTGTATACATAAACACCGGACACACACATTCAGTGTATACATAAACACGAGACACAGACATTCAGTATATACATAAACACGAGACACACACATTCAGTGTATACATAAACACCGGACACACACATTCAGTGTATACATAAACACGAGACACACACATTCAATGTATACATAAACACCGGACACACACATTCAGTGTATACATAGACACCGGACACACACATTCAGTGTATAAATAAACACCGGACACACACATTCAGTGTATAAATAAACATCGGACACACATATTCAGTGTATATATAAACACCGGACACACACATTCAGTGTATACATAAACACCGGAAACACACATTCAGTGTATACATAAACACCGGACACACACATTCAGTGTATACATAAACACGGGACACACACATTCAGTGTATAGATAAGCACGGGACACACACATTCAGTGTATACATAAACACGGGACACACACATTCAGTGTATAAATAAACACCGGACACACACATTCAGTGTATACATAAACACCGGACACACACATTCAGTGTATACATAAACACGGGACACACACATTCAGTGTATACATAAACACGGGACACACACATTCAGTGTATACATAAACACCGGACACACACATTCAGTGTATACATAAACACGGGACACACACATTCAGTGTATACATAAACACCGGACACACACATTCAGTGTATACATAAACACCGGACACACACATTCAGTGTATACATAAACACCGGACACACACATTCAGTGTATACATAAACACCGGACACACACATTCAGTGTATAAAAAACACCGGACACACACATTCAGTGTATACATAAACACCGGACACACACATTCAGTGTATACATAAACACGACACACACATTCAGTGTATACATAAACACGACACACACATTCAGTGTATACATAAACACGAGACACACACATTCAGTGTATAATAAACACCGGACACACACATTCAGTGTATACATAAACACGGACACACACATTCAGTGTATACATAAACACGGACACACACATTCATATACATAAACACCGGACACACACATTCAGTGTATACATAAACACGGACACACACATTCAGTGTATACATAAACACGGACACACACATTCAGTGTATACATAAACACCGGACACACACATTCAGTGTATAATAAACACGGGACACACACATTCAGTGTATACATAAACACGGGACACACACATTCAGTGTATACATAAACACCGGACACACACATTCAGTGTATACATAAACACCGGACACACACATTCAGTGTATACATAAACACCGGACACACACATTCAGTGTATACATAAACACGGGACACACACATTCAGTGTATACATAAACACGGGACACACACATTCAATGTATAGATAAGCACGGGACACACACATTCAGTGTATACATAAACACGGGACACACACATTCAGTGTATAAATAAACACCGGACACACACATTCAGTGTATACATAAACACCGGACACACACATTCAGTGTATACATAAACACCGGACACACACATTCAGTGTATACATAAACACCGGACACACACATTCAGTGTATACATAAACACCGGACACACACATTCAGTGTATAAAAAACACCGGACACACACATTCAGTGTATACATAAACACCGGAAACACACATTCAGTGTATACATAAACACGAGACACACACATTCAGTGTATACATAAACACGAGACACAGACATTCAGTATATACATAAACACGAGACACACACATTCAGTGTATAAATAAACACCGGACACACACATTCAGTGTATACATAAACACGAGACACACACATTCAGTGTATACATAAACACCGGACACACACATTCAGTGTATACATAAACACCGGACACACACATTCAGTGTATACATAAACACGGGACACACACATTCAGTGTATACATAAACACCGGACACACACATTCAGTGTATACATAAACACCGGACACACACATTCAGTGTATACATAAACACCGGACACACACATTCAGTGTATACATAAACACGGGACACACACATTCAGTGTATACATAAACACGGGACACACACATTCAGTGTATACATAAACACGGGACACACATTCAGTGTATACATAAACACCGGACACACACATTCAGTGTATACATAAACACGGGACACACACATTCAGTGTATACATAAACACGGGACAACACATTCAGTGTATACATAAACACGGGACACACACATTCAGTGTATACATAAACACGGGACACACACATTCAGTGTATACATAAACACCGGACACACACATTCAATGTATGCATAAACACGAGACACACACATTCAGTGTATACATAAACACCGGACACACACATTCAGTGTATACATAAACACCGGACACACACATTCAGTGTATAGATAAACACCGGACACACACATTATCTGTATACATAAACACCGGACACACACATTCAGTGTATACATAAACACGGGACACACACATTCAGTGTATACATAAACACGAGACACACACATTCAGTGTATACATAAACACGGGACACACACATTCAGTGTATACATAAACACGAGACACACACATTCAGTGTATACATAAACACCGGACACACACATTCAGTGTATAGATAAACACCGGACACACACATTATCTGTATACATAAACACCGGACACACACATTCAGTTGATACATAAACACCGGACACACACATTCAGTGTAAAAATAAACACCGGACACACACATTCAGTGTAAAAATAAACACCGGATACACACATTCATTGTATACATAAACACCGGACACACACATTCAGTGTATACATAAACACCGGACACACACATTCAGTGTATACATAAACACGAGACACACACATTCAGTGTATACATAAACACGGGACACACACATTCAGTGTATACATAAACACGGGACACACACATTCAGTGTATACATAAACACCGGACACACACATTCAGTGTATACATAAACACCGGACACACACATTCAGTGTATAAATAAACACCGGACACACACATTCAGTGTATACATAAACACCGGACACACACATTCAGTGTATACATAAACACCGGACACACACATTCAGTGTATACATAAACACCGGACACACACATTCAGTGTATACATAAACACCGGACACACACATTCAGTGTATAAATAAACACCGGACACACACATTCAGTGTATACATAAACACCGGACACACACATTCAGTGTATACATAAACACCGGACACACACATTCAGTGTATACATAAACACCGGACACACACATTCAGTGTATACATAAACACGGGACACACACATTCAGTGTATACATAAACACGGGACACACACATTCAGTGTATAAATAAACACCGGATACACACATTCAGTGTATAAATAAACTCCGGACACACACATTCAGTGTATAAATAAACACCGGACACACACATTCAGTGTATACATAAACACGGGACACTCACATTCAGTGCAGCCATAAACATGTAACACTCGCATTCAGTGTAGCCATAAACACGGGACACTCTCATTCAGTTTAGCCGTCAACATGTAACACTCGCATTCAGTGTAGCCATAAACACGGGACACTCGCATTCAGTGTAGCCATAAACATGTAACACTCGCATTCAGTATAGCCATAAACACGGGACACTCGCATTCAGTGTAGCCATAAACATGTAACACTCGCATTCAGTGTAGCCATAAACACGGGACACTCGCATTCAGTTTAGCCATAAACATGTAACACTCGCAGTCAGTGTATCCATAAACATGAAACACTCGCATTCAGTTTAGCCATAAACATGTAACACTCGCATTCAGTGTATCCATAAACATATAAAACTCGCATTCAGTGTAGCCATAAACATGTAACACTCGCATTCAGTTTAGCCATAAACATGTAACACTCGCATTCAGTGTAGCCAGAAACATCTATCACTCGCATTCAGTGTAGCCATAAACATGTAACACGCGCATTCAATGTAGCCATAAACATGTAACACGCGCATTCAATGTAGCCATAAACATGTAACACGCGCATTCAATGTAGCCATAAACATGTAACACTCGCATTCAATGCTGGCATACACATGTAACACTCGCATTCAGTGTAGCCATAAACATGTAACACTCGCATTCAGTGTAGCCATAAACATGTAACACTCGCATTCAGTGTAGCCATAAACATGTAACTCTCGCATTCAGTGTAGCCATAAACATGTAACACGCGCATTCAATGTAGCCATAAACATGTAACACTCGCATTCAATGCTGGCATACACATGTAACACTCGCATTCAGTGTAGCCATAAACATGTAACACTCGCATTCAGTGTAGCCATAAACATGTAACACTCGCATTCAGTGTAGCCATAAACATGTAACACTCGCATTCAGTGTAGCCATAAACATGTAACACTCGCATTCAGTGTAGCCATAAACATGTAACACTCGCATTCAGTGTAGCCATAAACATGTAACACTCGCATTCAGTGTAGCCATAAACATGTAACACTCGCATTCAGTGTAGCCATAAACATGTAACACTCGCATTCAGTGTAGCCAAACATGTAAACTCGCATTCAGTGTAGCCATACACATGAGCACTCGCATTCAGTGTAGCCATACACATGTAACACTCGCATTCAGTGTATCCATAAACATAAACTCGCATTCAGTGTAGCCATAAACATGTAACACTCGCATTCAGTTTAGCCATAAACATGTAACACTCGCATTCAGTATAGCCAGAAACATCTATCACTCGCATTCAGTGTAGCCATAAACATGTAACACGCGCATTCAATGTAGCCATAAACATGTAACACGCGCATTCAATGTAGCCATAAACATGTAACACGCGCATTCAATGTAGCCATAAACATGTAACACTCGCATTCAATGCTGATACACATGTAACACTCGCATTCAGTGTAGCCATAAACATGTAACACTCGCATTCAGTGTAGCCATAAACATGTAACACCGATTCAGTGTAGCATAAACATGTAACACTCGCATTCAGTGTAGCCATAAACATGTAACACTCGCATTCAGTGTAAACATGTAACACTCGCATTCAGTGCAGCCATAACATGTAACACTCGCATTCAGTGTAGCCATAAACATGTAACACTCGCATTCAGTGTAGCCATAAACATGTAACAGCATTCAGTGTAGCCATAAACATGTAACACTCGCATTCAGTGTAGCCATAAACATGTAACACTCGCATTCAGTGTAGCAAAACATGTACCATCATGTACATAAACATGTAACACTCGCATTCAGCTAGCCATAAACATGTAACACTCGCATTCAGTGTAGCCATAAACATGTAACACTCGCATTCAGTCAAAACAACACCCACAGTAGCCATAAACATGTAACACTCGCATTCAGTTAGCCATAAACATGTAACACCGCATTCAGTGTAGCATAAACATGTAACACTCCATCAGTGTAGCCATAAACATGTAACACTCGCATTCAGTGTAGCCATAAACATGTAACACTCGCATTCAGTGTAGCCATAAACATGTAACACTCGCATTCAGTGTAGCCATAAACATGTAACACTCGCATTCAGTGGCCATAAACATGTAACACTCGATTCAGGCAGCATAAACATGTAACACTCACAGAGCCATAAACATGTAACACTCGCATTCAAGCCATAAACATGTAACACTCGCACAGTCATTATGTACATAAACATGTAACACCGATTCGTGTAGCCAAACATGTAACACTCGACAGGCAGCCATAAACATGTAACACTCCATTCAGTGAGCCATAAACATGTAACACCGCAGCCAGTGTAGCATAAACATGTAACACTCGCATTCAGTGCATACATAACATGTAACACTCGAACATTAACACTCGCAGGCCATAAACATGTAACACTCGCATTCAGTGTAGCCATAAACATGTAACACTCGCATTCAGTGTAGCCATAAACATGTAACACTCGCATTCAGTGTAGCCATAAACATGTAACACTCGCATTCAGTGTAGCCATAAACATGTAACACTCGCATTCAGTGTAGCCATAAACATGTAACACTCGCATTCAGTGTAGCCATAAACATGTAACACTCGCATTCAGTGTAGCCATAAACATGTAACACTCGCATTCAGTGTAGCCATAAACATGTAACACTCGCATTCAGTGCTGGCATAAACATGTAACACTCGCATTCAGTGTAGCCATAAACATGTAACACTCGCATTCAGTGTAGCCATAAACATGTAACACTCGCATTCAGTGTAGCCATAAACATGTAACACTCGCATTCAGTGTAGCCATAAACATGTAACACTCGCATTCAGTGTAGCCATAAACATGTAACACTCGCATTCAGTGTAGCCATAAACATGTAACACTCGCATTCAGTGTAGCCATAAACATGTAACACGCATTCAGTGTAGCCATAAACATGTAACACTCGCATTCAGTGTAGCCATAAACATGTAACACTCGCATTCAGTGTAGCCATAAACATGTAACACTCGCATTCAGTGTAGCCATAAACATGTAACACTCGCATTCAGTGTAGCCATAAACATGTAACACTCGCATTCAGTGTAGCCATAAACATGTAACACTCGCATTCAGTGTAGCCATAAACATGTAACACTCGCATTCAGTGTAGCCATAAACATGTAACACTCGCATTCAGTGTAGCCATAAACATGTAACACTCGCATTCAGTGTAGCCATAAACATGTAACACTCGCATTCAGTGTAGCCATAAACATGTAACACTCGCATTCAGTGTAGCCATAAACATGTAACACTCGCATTCAGTGTAGCCATAAACATGTAACACTCGCATTCAGTGTAGCCATAAACATGTAACACTCGCATTCAGTGTAGCCATAAACATGTAACACTCGCATTCAGTGTAGCATAAACATGTAACACTCGCATTCAGTTGCCATAAACATGTAACACTCGCAGTCAGTGTAGCCATAAACATGTAACACTCGCATTCAGTGCTGGCATAAACATGTAACACTCGCATTCAGTGTAGCCATAAACATGTAACACTCGCATTCAGTGTAGCCATAAACATGTAACACTCGCATTCAGTGTAGCCATAAACATGTAACACTCGCATTCAGTGTAGCCATAAACATGTAACACTCGCATTCAGTGTAGCCATAAACATGTAACACTCGCATTCAGTGTAGCCATAAACATGTAACACTCGCATTCAGTGTAGCCATAAACATGTAACACTCGCATTCAGTGTAGCCATAAACATGTAACACTCGCATTCAGTGTAGCCATAAACATGTAACACTCGCATTCAGTGTAGCCATAAACATGTAACACTCGCATTCAGTGTAGCCATAAACATGTAACACTCGCATTCAGTGTAGCCATAAACATGTAACACTCGCATTCAGTGTAGCCATAAACATGTAACACTCGCATTCAGTGTAGCCATAAACATGTAACACTCGCATTCAGTGCTAACATAAACATGTAACACTCGCAGTCAGTGTAGCCATAAACATGTAACACTCACATTCAGTGCTAGCATAAACATGTAACACTCGCAGTCAGTGTAGACATAAACATGTAACACTCGCATTCAGTGTAGCCATAAACATGTAACACGCGCAGTCAGTGTAGCCATAAACATGTAACACTCGCATTCAGTGTAGCCATAAACATGTAACACTCGCATTCAGTTTAGCCATAAACATGTAACACGCGCATTCAGTGTAGCCATAAACATGTAACACTCGCATTCAGTGTAGCCATAAACATGTAACACTCGCATTCAGTGTAGCCATAAACATGTAACACTCGCATTCAGTGTAGCCATAAACATGTAACACTCGCATTCAGTGTAGCCATAAACATGTAACACTCGCATTCAATGCTGGCATACACATGTAACACTCGCATTCAGTGTAGCCATAAACATGTAACACTCGCATTCAGTGTAGCCATAAACATATAACACTCGCATTCAGTTTAGCCATAAACATGTAACACGCGCATTCAGTGTAGCCATAAACATGTAACACTCGCATTCAGTGTAGCCATAAACATGTAACACTCGCATTCAGTGTAGCCATAAACATGTAACACTCGCATTCAGTGTAGCCATAAACATGTAACACTCGCATTCAGTGTAGCCATACACATGTAACACTCGCATTCAGTGTAGCCATAAACATGTAACACTCGCATTCAGTGTAGCCATAAACATGTAACACTCGCATTCAGTGTAGCCATAAACATTTAACACTCGCATTCAGTGTAGCAATAAACATGTAACACTCGCATTCAGTGTAGCCATAAACATGTAACACGCGCATTCAGTGTAGCCATAAACATGTAACACTCGCATTCAGTGCTGGCATAAACATGTAACACTCGCATTCATTGTAGCCATAAACATGTAACACTCGCATTCAGTGTAGCCATAAACATGTAATACTCGCATTCAGTGTAGCCATAAACATGTAACACTCGCATTCAGTGTAGCCATAAACATGTAACACTCGCATTCAGTGTAGCCATACACATGTAACACTCGCATTCAGTGCTTGCATAAACATGTAACACTCGCAGTCAGTGCTGGCATAAACATGTAACACGCGCAGTCAGTGTAGCCATAAACATGTAACACTCGCATTCAGTGCTGGCATAAACATGTAACACTCGCAGTCAGTGTAGCCATAAATATGTAACACTCGCATTCAGCGTAGCCATAATCATGTAACACGCCCAGTCAGTGTAGCCATAAACATGTAACACTCGCATTCAGTGCTGGCATAAACATGTAACACGCGCATTCAGTGTAGCCATAAACATGTAACACGCGCAGTCAGTGTAGCCATAAACATGTAACACTCGCAGTCAGTGCTGGCATACACATGTAACACGCGCAGTCAGTGTAGCCATAAACATGTAACACTCGCATTCAGTGCTGGCATAAACATGTAACACTCGCAGTCAGTGTAGACATAAACATGTAACACGCGCATTCAGTGTAGCCATAAACATGTAACACGCGCAGTCAGTGTAGCCATACACATGTAACACTCGCATTCAGTGTAGCCATAATCATGTAACACGCGCAGTCAGTGTAGCCATAAATATGTAACACTCTTCATTCAGTGCTGGCATAAACATGTAACACTCGCATTCAGTGTAGCCATAAACATGTAACACGCGCAGTCAGTGTAGCCATAAACTTGTAACACTCGCATTCAGTGTAGCCATAAACATGTAACACTCGCATTCAGTGTAGCCATAAACATGTAACACTCGCATTCAGTGCTGGCATAAACATGTAACACTCGCATTCAGTGTAGCCATAAACATGTAACACGCGCATTCAGTGTAGCCATAAACATGTAACACTCGCATTCAGTGTAGCCATAAACATGTAACACTCGCATTCAGTGCTGGCATAAACATGTAACACTCGCATTCAGTGTAGCCATAAACATGTAACACGCGCATTCAGTGTAGCCATAAACATGTAACACTCGCATTCAGTGTAGCCATAAACATGTAACACTCGCATTCAGTGCTGGCATAAACATGTAACACTCGCATTCAGTGTAGCCATAAACATGTAACACTCGCATTCAGTGTAGCCATAAACATGTAACACTCGCATTCAGTGTAGCCATAAACATGTAACACTCGCATTCAGTGCAGCCATAAACATGTAACACTCGCATTCAGTGTAGCCATAAACATGTAACACGCGCATTCAGTGTAGCCATAAACATGTAACACTCGCATTCAGTGCTGGCATAAACATGTAACACTCGCATTCAGTGTAGCCATAAACATGTAACACTCGCATTCAGTGTAGCCATAAACATGTAATACTCGCATTCAGTGTAGCCATAAACATGTAACACTCGCATTCAGTGTAGCCATAAACATGTAACACTCGCATTCAGTGTAGCCATAAACATGTAACACTCTCATTCAGTGCTGGCATAAACATGTAACACTCGCAGTTAGTGCTGGCATAAACATGTAACACTCGCATTCAGTGTAGCCATAAACATGTAACACTCGCATTCAGTGCTAGCATAAACATGTAACACTCGCAGTCAGTGTAGCCATAAACATGTAACACTCGCATTCAGTGCTAGCATAAACATGTAACACTCGCATTCAGTGTAGCCATAAACATGTAACACTCGCAGTCAGTGTAGACATAAACATGTAACACGCGCATTCAATGTAGCCATAAACATGTAACACTCGCAATCAGTGCATCCATAGACATGTAACACTCGCAGTCAGTGTAGCCATAAACATCTAACACTCGCATTCAGTGTAGCCATAAACATGTAACACTCGCATTCAGTGCAGCCATAAACATGTAACACTCGCATTCAATGTAGCCATAAACATGTAACACGCGCATTCATTGTAGCCATAAACATCTAACACTCGCATTCAGTGTAGCCATAAACATGTAACACTCGCATTCAGTGTAGCCATAAACATGTAACACTCGCATTCATTGTAGCCATAAACATGTAACACGCGCAGTCAGTGTAGCCATAAACATGTAACACTCGCATTCAGTGTAGCCATAAACATGTAACACTCGCATTCAATGCAGCCATAAACATGTAACACTCGCATTCAATGTAGCCATAAACATGTAACACGCGCATTCAGTGTAGCCATAAACATGTAACACTCGCATTTTTGTGCACGTTCGTTTCATGGATACATTTACAACATTGTAATGTGGCTGCTTGTATCTATTTAGATCAGCTAAATTATGATGAATAGATTGATATGAAAAAATAGATATGTCTATATGTTTTATTTGGTTTGCTATGAAATAGTTCTCTCGAGTATGAGAACAGAATTATTTATATGTAAATTTATTATATACGTTCTGATATGAGTATAGAAATTGTTCTCCCTATTATTTACGGTATGGTATGTTGACTAGTGAATCAGTTATATATAATATTGTTCTCCGAGTAACTCTAGGCAGTGAGTTGGGTAACAAGTATCTGTATGTGTATACTCCTATGTGTATCTTCGTATGGCTACTGGAAGGATGACATAGCTATCCCAGCAAATAGTGATATGCATTCAAAATGTTGAAGGAGTTCGAGTTACATATTGCTATATTTATGTATATTGTGCCTAGAGACGGAGACTTTGGGAAGGAGTTATTTACGTTGGTGCTGAATGTTGGACACGTAATCATATAATGTTACTCATCTGCTATGTCATTTAGGTCGCATAGTGAGAATAGCTGTTGGTCGTGAGCTAGAAGTATCTCTTAACGGGTAGAAGATGGTTGCCATTGAAACGTATATAATGTTAAACGATGATTTTGGCGGAGGATGGTTAATATTCCGTTGATGGCTTTATGTGTGTTTAATATCAACTGTGAACTTGAAGCTAGTTGTTTCATTTGTTCCAAAATTCATACACTTGGTCTGGCTCATATTGATATTAAACTTACATTGTTTTTCAATATTTGCTGGACTAGTTAAGTGTTGTGTAGCGAACCGCACACCGTTGTTGAGCTGTTGTTGACTGTGTGCGATTCCTACACGGGTTCGTCTGGGCCCGGCTTTCGGCTAACTCCTATTCACTACAAAGGACTACGGAGACAATCAATACTTATTTGGTGTTTATTTCTAATAACTCTTAACAATAACCTCGGACTTGGTAACATGGCATAATATAATCACTTATGAATTGTTAGCAATGATAAACACTGGGAATATATTCACTCGCCCTCGCCGTTTGTGCATGCAGGATAAAATGAGATGAGCAACACTAACTGTCACTTATTATTTTAATCTCCCGAGCGTCACACTAATAATTCCAAGTCACGTTTAGTCTTTGGTTAACACACTCGCTGATTTAAGTCACTTTTAGTCTTTGGTTAACACACTCACTGATTTAAGTCACTTTTAGTCTTTGGTTAACACACTCGCTGATTTAAGTCACTTTTAGTCTTTGGTTAACACACTCGCTGATTTAAGTCACTTTTAGTCTTAAATACAACACTAATTAATTTTAAGTGATGTTTAGTGTTGGTTAGATTTGGAGACGTACAGACACTCTCCGAACACTGGATGTGGTCAACCTTAACCCTGGGTTGGGTAAATTAAGTTTATAGGAACACGGGGCTTAAATCACTAGGCTTCCTCGCGTCGTCTTGAATAAAACTCCTAGCACAATTTAAGATACTTTTAGTCACTCAATAACCACTACACATGTTAAGTCACTTTAAGCTTTCATTAAAATACTAACACAATTTAAGTCACTTTAGTTTTCATATATAAATCGAAATGTAACTGCACTCGCCGAACACGGGATATGGTAAACTTTAACCCTGGGTTTGGTAAATTAAGTTTAAAGGAACACGGGGCTTAAATCACTAAGCTTCCCCACTTCCTCTTGGATAAAACACTTACACACAATTTAAGCTACTTTTAGTCTCTTAATAAACACCAACATTTTAAATTACTTTAAGCTTCCATTACAATACAAAAAGAACTTAAGTCACCTTTAGCTTCCATTAAAACCTAAAACACTTAAGTCCCCTTAAGCTTCATATAACACTAAACAATTTACGTCATTTAAACTTTCATTAAAATGCGAACACAACTCAAGTCACCTTAAGCTTCCATCAAAACGCTGAAACAACTTAAGTCAACTTAAGCTTCCATTAAACACTAAACAGTCTAAATCACTTTAAGCTTTCATATATTTAGAAATGTAACAGCACTCGCCGAACACTGGATATGGTAAACTTTAACCCTGGGTTGGGTAAATTAAGTTTATAGAAACACGGGGCTTAAATCACTAAGCTTCCTCCCATCGTCTTGGATAAAACTCTTAACACGGGTTAAGCCACTTAATAAACACTAACTAGTTTAAAGTCACCTTAAGCTTTCATTAAAACACTTATCAATTTACCTCTTTTTCCTTATTGGACATTTGAAGTAATAATTTGGAATTCTTTGGATACGTGGCCCGATCACATGGATGTCAGAGTAACATTTTATTATTTAAGTTTATTTAACGTCCCTACCGGTTTCCCATTTGAGCGATAGTTTACCTAACAACAAGTTTCCTGGGCAGGCTCCAGCGGTTAACCAGTACTTGGTGCACCAACCTCCGTAAGAAACTGCCAACTTTTTCATATAAATGAGACACGGTCTGAGCGGGTCTCGAACCCGTGACCATCATAGATAGATGATAGGTTACAGTGGTATACAAGTCAGCGACCTTAACCACTCGACCACGGAGGCGGTCACCATAGTAACATCCCCGCGGTTCTTACCTTTATACTAGCTTGTGATGTCATATGGTCACATGATGATGTCATATCGATATCACGCGCTCGGTAGCAAATGTGGCTGACTGAACGCGGAATTGAATACAAATTTCTACATATTGTCATGATTTATAATCACTAAGTTTTATTCAGAATGGAATTAATAAATGAATTGGTAAGTATCCATATTGAGCTATCGATTACTACCACAATTTCATATAGACATTGTGTCGTAAGCTGTAATTCAGCCATAATCCGGATTGCACATTTACTGAAATGTGTCGGCAACAATTACGAAAGTTCATAGTGGTTCTCACAATTGCAAAGCTAATGTACCTTTCTGTAAACTAAAGCAAATAAAGTAGATTGCATATTTACATATGCAGAACTCCATAGTACATGCATATATTTAACAATACATGCTTAAAGGCCCATAAAACTATCCATGCTATCAAAGAAAATAAGTGGGTGGGGTAACTCGATGTATGTGTGCAGTAGCAATAAATTGTCTAAATTGTCATACATACTTGTTCAAGGTCATACAAGTACAAGAACAGTACAAGTACAAGAACCGTCCTGTCATGCATCGTGTGTGTTATTCATGAGTGTCTGTCGAGATACCGTCTCGTTACAGTTGTTTGAACGAAACTGGATCTTCGCTGATAGCATATCTAAATTGCACATAGAAGGTATGAACATATTTACGGTTGTAAAACAACAAATCAATTGCCTATTACATACATTGTAAAAAGTAAAAGCATACAGTCTGTGAAGATGTATTCAAATCAAACTGAAAACTATCACAAATGTAATGATACACGTCACGGTGTTTGCACACTGTATTCTTCCGCCAAATATTACTGTATGCCCAACCTACAGTTTGCAATGGCCTGACTTCTTACATCACACATTTTCTACACATCAACTAGTCTGAAATCTTCTCAAGTCACAAAATGTCTCCAAAATATATACACTACCTGTCATGAAAATGCATTTTTTATCAAAAAGAAAAATGAACTATATTAGTTATTATAACTACAGTGGACTTCGTCGGATGCACGTCCGCCTATTTACGTCAATACAACCGTAGATATTTATCTATGTCTGAGCTATGTTAATTGACATCAACATCACATGTGATATTTGACATCAACACCTGGCATATTTGACTTCAACACCTGGGGTATTTTGCATCAACATCTGGGATATTTGACAATCAACACATGTGATGCTTGACAACACCACCTGGGCTATTTGACATCAACAGCTATGATATTTGACAACACCACCTGGGCTATTTGACATCAACAGCTATGATATTTGACAACAACACCTGTGATATTTGACACCTGACGTATTTTACATTAGATAGGTTTCAGTGTAGAATTTTGCAAACAATAAAAACAGAATCGTGGATATATTCTCTCCCTGACAGACATCAGCCACAGTGACTTATGAAAACTTGTGATACCCAATTATTGACAGAAAGACATGACTTAATATCTCTTAGTGATAATGTGATGTCGTTTGGTTCAGATTCTTCCAAAAGTACCAACTCTTGCCTATATGTTGCCCATGCTATACTCGTTCGATAGTTGACGGGCGCCGGACGAGCGCTCCATGGGGTATTACAAAATGTCCGCCAATCAGATTAGAGGGAAATCAGCTAAATAACCAAAACGACATGATGGAACCGCGTATGATACCATTTTTTCATGGGTTTTAGAGGTCAATAATTCCAATTATTATGCGGTTATGATGATCTAAGTTCAAGAGCAACCCATCATGTTCATCTTAATGGTCATTCTTAGGTCAACTTGTCATTTTAAAAATGCTGTCACGGTTTACAAGCAGTACCTCATTCGATCTGCCTCCGGATATCTGGGTTAATCTAACCCTGGCCGTGACGTTATGTTTCAAGATCATAATGCGCGCTAGGGACATGCATTATAGAGAGGTCATGAACCAGTATGGGCGTCATGCATTATAGAGATGTCATGAACCAGTATGGGCGTCATGCATTATAGAGATGTCATGAACCAGTATGGGCGTCATGCATTATAGAGATGTCATGAACCAGTATGGGCGTCATGCATTATAGAGATGTCATGAACCAGTATGCCACAACATGCATTATAGAGATGTCATGAACCAATATGGACATCATGCATTATAGAGATGTCATGAACCAGTATGGGCGTCATGCATTATAGAGAGGTCATGAACCAGTATGGGCGTCATGCATTATAGAGATGTCATGGACCAGTATGGGCGTCATGCATTATAGAGATGTCATGAACCAGTATGGACGCAATGCATTGTAGAGATGTCATGAACCAGTATGGGCGTCATGCATTATAGAGATGTCATGAACCAGTATGGACGGCATGCATTATAGAGATGTCATGAACCAATATGGACATCATGCATTATAGAGATGTCATGAACCAGTATGGGCGTCATGCATTATAGAGAGGTCATGAACCAGTATGGGCGTCATGCATTATAGAGATGTCATGGACCAGTATGGGCGTCATGCATTATAGAGATGTCATGAACCAGTATGGACGCAATGCATTGTAGAGATGTCATGAACCAGTATGGGCGTCATGCATTATAGAGATGTCATGAACCAGTATGGACGGCATGCATTATAGAGATGTCATGAACCAATATGGACATCATGCATTATAGAGATGTCATGAACCAGTATGGGCGTCATGCATTATAGAGATGTCATGAACCAGTATGTACACAATGCATTGTAGAGATGTCATGAACCAGTATGGATGGCATGCAGTATAGATATGTCATGAACCAGTATGGGCGTCATGCATTATAGAGAGGTCATGAACCAGTATGGGCGTCATGCATTATAGAGAGGTCATGAACCAGTATGGGCGTCATGCATTATAGAGAGGTCATGAACCAGTATGGGCGTCATGCATTATTGAGATGTCATGAACCAGTATGGACGGCATGCATTATAGAGATGTCATGAACCAGTATGGACGTCATGCATTATAGAGATGTCATGAACCAGTATGGACGTCATGCATTATAGAGAGGTCATGAACCAGTATGGACGGCATGCATTATAGAGAGGTCATGAACCAGTATGGACGGCATGCATTATAGAGATGTCATGAACCAGTATGGACGGCATGCATTATAGAGAGGTCATGAACCAGTATGGACGGCATGCATTATAGAGAGGTCATGAACCAGTATGGGCGTCATGCATTGTAGAGATGTCATGAACCAGTATGGGCGTCATGCATTATAGAGATGCCATGAACCAGTATGGGCGTCATGCATTATAGAGATGTCATGAACCAGTATGGACGCAATGCATTAGAGATGTCATGAACCAGTATGGGCGTCATGCATTATAGAGATGTCATGAACCAGTATGGGCGTCATGCATTATAGAGATGTCATGAACCAGTATGGACGGCATGCATTATAGAGATGTCATGAACCAGTATGGACATCATGTATTATAGAGATGTCATGAACCAGTATGGGCGTCATGCATTATAGAGAGGTCATGAACCAGTATGGGCGTCATGTATTATAGAGAGGTCATGAACCAGTATGGGCGTCATGTATTATAGAGAGGTCATGAACCAGTATGGACATCATGTATTATAGAGATGTCATGAACCAGAAACTAGGCAGATGTTGTCATACTAGTATTCATTAGTAAATAAAAAACGCCATGAGTTTGAATCGGAACTGATACAACTGTTATGTGATTTACATAGAATCCTATTGTAATGTTATCGGGATGGTTCTAGGCGATATGGTGCCACACAATTATAGACTCAGGGTAAAAAACAGCAGTTTACACGATAAAACGTAACTAAACCATTATATTGTGTTATTAAACTACTTCAGAAATAACAATAGATACATAGGCGTCGGAGCAGGGGCCGTAATTGAGGCCCCGATATTTTGGCCAGGCAGGCGGATGTTTTAATTTATACTTTTGGAAGTTATGTCCGCGGCCCCAATATTTTAGCATGCCGGGTGTATTCTTATTTTATACTTGTATACGCCACATAGCAACTGGCGGCTATATAGATCTACTCTGGGTTCCTACGCACTGCACGCAGGGTGGGTAACATATAGGCCTACCGGATACCCGTTTATAGAACTTACATTTATGTATAATACGGTCGATTTTATCGATTATATAGCGCGCAGAATATTATAAAATTGCAACACGTATTATAAAAAATATAACTTTTTATGTCCATAAGCCATTAACATCGTTTTTACCGTATCTACATATCAACATTTTCCCGGGGAAGCATGCCCCCGGACCCCCCTAGCAGACTCGGTCCACTTGGTAACCCTCAAAATCCGCGGCCCCAATGCCGGCGCGGTGCGCTTGAGATATGTGCATGACAGATTCGCATCAATGAGTGTCAGTGATTGATATTTCTTCCAATGTATATCTGGTGTATTATCTACCTTTCCAATGTATATCTGGTGTATTATCTACCCTTCCAATGTATATCTGTCGTATTATCTATCCTTCCAATGTATATCTGTCATATTATCTATGCTTCCAATGTATATCTGGCGTATTATCTACCTTTCCAATGTATATCTGGCGTATTATCTACCTTTCCAATGTATATCTGTCGTATTATCTATTCTTCCAATGTATATCTGTCGTATTATCTATGCTTCCAATGTATATCTGTCGTATGTTCTATCCTTCCAATGTATATCTGGCGTATTATCTATTCTTCCAATGTATATCTGGCGTATTATCTATGCTTCCAATGTATATCTGGCGTATTATCTATCTTTCCAATGTATATCTGTCGTATTATCTATCCTTCCAATGTATATCTGTCGTATTATCTAGTCTTCCAATATATATCTGTCGTATTATCTATTCTTCCAATGCATATATGTCGTATTATCTATCATTCCAATGTATATATGTCGTATTATCTATGCGTCCAATGTATATATGTCGTATTATCTATCCTTCCAATGTATATATGTTGTATTATCTATCCTTCCAATGTATATCTGTCGTATTATCTATTCTTCCAATGCATATCTGTCGTATTATCTATGCTTCCAATGCATATCTGTCGTATTATCTATCCTTCCAATGTATATATGTCGTATTATCTATCCTACAATGTATATCTGGCGTATTATCTATCCTTCCAATGTATATCTGACGTATTATCTATGCTTCCAATGTATATATGTCGTATTATCTATGCTTCCAATGTATATATGTCGTATTATCTTTGCTTCCAATGTATATCTGGCGTAGTATCTACCTTTCCAATGTATATCTGTCGTATTATCTATTCTTCCAATGTATATATGTCGTATTATCTATCCTTCCAATGTATATATGTCGTATTATATATTCTTCCAATGTATATATGTCGTATTATTTATCCTTCCAATGTATATCTGTCGTATTATCTATCCTTCCAATGTATATATGTCGTATTATCTATCCTTCCAATGTATATATGTCGTATTATCTATCCTTCCAATGTATATCTGTCGTATTATCTATTCTCCCAATGTATATCTGTCGTATTATCTATCCTTCCAATGTATATCTGTCGTATTATCTATTCTTCCAATGTATATCTGTCGTATTATCTATCCTTCCAATGTATATATGTCGTATTATCTATCCTTCCAATGTATATATGTCGCATTATATATTCTTCCAATGTATATCTGGTGTAGTATATATGCTTCCAATGTATATCTGTTGTATTATCTATGCTTCCAATGTATTACTGGCGTATTATCTATGCGTCCAATGTATATCTGGCGTATTGTCTATCCTTCCAATGTATATCTGGCGTATTATCTATGCTTCCAATGTATATCAGGCATAGTATCTATCCTTCCAATGTATATATGTCGTATTATCTATCCTTCCAATGTATATATGTCGTATTATATATTCTTCCAATGTATATCTGGCGTAGTATATATGCTTCCAATGTATATCTGATGTATTATCTATGCTTCCAATGTATTACTGGCGTATTATCTATGCGTCCAATGTATATCTGGCGTATTGTCTATCCTTCCAATGTATATCTGTCGTATTATCTATGCTTCCAATGTAAAATCCAAATGGGCTATATAAAAATAGATTCAGCGGGATATAATTTAAGAGAGATACATGATATAATATATTACAAAGAATAATTACAAATAGATGGAGCCATATTGTTCTTAGATTTTCGTAAAGCCTTCGATACAATAGAATGGAACTTCCTGTTTTCTGTCCTGGAACACGTTGGTTTTAAACATAGCTTTATTAAATGGAATAAACGTTATATAATAACGGCAAGTCATGTATTCTATACAATGGTTGGAAATCTGATGTATCAGTCCCACTGGGCTCCCGGTACTCCCCGGTTCACCCCGGTCCATGGACCGGGAGTACCGAGGGTTGAACCGTAGTGCCACCGTGATGGACCGGGAAGATGCCTGATGGACCTGGATGAACCGGGGGTCTTCCCGGTGGTTTTTGACATGTCAAAAACCACCGTGGTGAACCTTGGAGGACCGGGAATGGGAGCCCGACCTGGGTGAACCGTGTTAGTTTAAACATATTTTATTGCCAATACAAGTACACATACAATAATATAATACACCACAAACAACAACATCGATAATGGCAAATGGGTCGGGTCACAAGTTCTTAAAACATTAGATTCGACCCTTCCCAAGCATACCCGGACCTGGGTGAACCGTGGAGAACCGGGGTCGAACCGGGCCGAGAACCGGGGTGAACCGTGTTAGCGCCGGGATGAACCGTGGCCCTGTCGGGGCTCTACCTGGATGAACCGGGGTGCCCCGGGGTGCTCCCGGGTCTTGTGGGCCTCGACGGTCGATCGTCGTCATTTTCACCCGGTACACCCCGGTCCATGAACCGGGATGACCTGGGATGCTCCGGGATAAACCGTAGTACTGCCGGCCTCAGTGGGACTGATGCATGAAACTTTTAAATTAGAACTCGGAATTAGACAAGGATGTCCTATATCAACTCCTTTATTTATACTAGTTGCACATAATAATAGCATTACATATCTGAACTTCGGAAGCGATCAATGGTATCAATGGTAACTATTGATGTAGAAACTGGAAGTGAATCATTAATAATTTCACAATTAACCGACGACATTTAATAGGTAAATAGCAAGAAATTCATGTAGCTTTAATCATAATTAATGAATTTATAAATTGTTCGGGACTAAAACTAAATAAATATAAAACAAAAGGAATGTGGTAAGCTTAACAAAAGTACTAGGAATGCATGTTGGCAATAACAAAGCGAAATGCTCAGTCCTTAATTGGCAGGAAAAAATAAATATGTTAATGCTATAGTAATTGCTAATTGGAATAAGAGAAAAGTATCGATCTATATTTGGTAAATTACGAATTAATTATTATTATTATAATTAATATAATTCAGGAAATATAGTAATTAATCCTTATTTTTTTATGGAGCTACACACAAGAACAAATTAAAAGAATCACGCTTATTTATTAATAAGTAGGAAGGTGGAATTGAGATGATTGATTAAGAATTTGATATCACTTCTATGAAAATCAAATGGATATAAAGTTTATTAACCAAAACCCACGCCAATTGGAAATAGATACCACAGTATAAGGGCCCGCGCTGGCAATAGCCAGAGTAGCCATTGGCTAAAATATGGTAAAATTGGCTAATAAAATCTCAGTTTGGCTAAAATGATAAAAACGACAAAAATCGGTAAATTGGAAATTGGAAATTGTGATCAAAGAAATAATAGATATTTACCACATTTATTATATTTAATATTCCAATTTTTAAACCTGACAGCTAATCGGAGTAATCCCATCAACACAGGATGTTTATTTAGCATAGAGCAACGGTGTTGGCAATATAAGTGACAGGTGTTAATTGATCTCGAGCAGTAGTAACCTGTCAATCAAATAAATCTTGTTTACACCATAAACCCAAAAGATCAAATGTCTTATGTGATGTAATAACATGTGCACAGTTGACATGCAACACTCGTCCAACTGTCTAACCCCCTAGGAATGCATTTTAAAATGATTCTGAAAATGAAAGTTGACACAACTTGTCAATTAATGTATCACTGCAAATGTAACTCTTACCTCAGTTGTAGTTTATGGGCATACATCATTTAGATGATACAATTGCATGACACATAAAATATATTATAATAAATATACTATAATAACTATGTTGGGAAAAGTGACGCGCGTCGGAATTGGCTAAAGGAAGCACAGATTTGGCTACAAACAAATAAGAGCCAGAGCAGGCCCTGAGTATGTTTACCAAATGTATGGAAAACCTTCAACACATTTCACAGATTAGACAAGAAATAATATGGGGCACATAATTAAGTAATGGACAGGTTGTAATCTATCCACATTGGATAAAGGTAACATAAATTACATCGTAAATAAAGACGGAGAACTGTATGAAATACTGATTAGAAAGAAGCTCAAAATAATAGTTCCAAAGCATGGACACATATATAATTGAAAAACGAAAACTCACGTTTGACCTATGTAAAGACGGAACTAAAAATAAACACAGATAAATAGTGCCTTCATAACACTAATAACAAAATGATTTACAAATACATTGTTGCAAAGAAGTTTATTCAAACAATATATATACAGCTACTGGCTAAAGTACTTTAATGATGACACACAATGGCGCCGCTTCTATAAAATGATACACATAATTATTTATGTAAATAATGTACCCATTTGTTTTACTAACTGTGTGTCTCATATTCATTTCGAGAAACAGCTGCTAATTAGTTCAACCGCGATCTGGTCGATGATGCTGATTTTTAACTGATTTTTTAAAAACATTTAATTGCGTATTAATGCTTTTTTTCCAATTCAGTATTTCAAAATTTCTAATGATTTAATTGTTTTAATAAGCATTTAATTTTCAATTAGCGACCGTTCCTCTGTTTAATATGTAAATATAATAATATGTCAGTAGAATGTGATAGTTTGATTATCTGTGATTAGATTAGTCTCTTATAAGTATTTTATAATGACTGGTATTGTACGTTGCAGTGATACATATATAGATTTTATTCTTTATTTACGTCTCATCAATGTACAACAAGCAACATTCAATATAATAAAAGCATATCGATTTACATTGCCACTCAATAATGAATTATAAGAGACAGTAACAGTAACAATTCACAATATAACACGATTCAACATATAAGTTTCTTAAAACTAATGGTTTAGAGGTTGATCCAGACCGATACTCTCACAAACTGAAGACAATCGTCAAAATGGTGACGGGCACATTGCAACCATTACACCACAGCCGCAAAACGTGGCATGAGTGATCATATATGTGAAAATCCCATCATTTCCTCACGCCCGGTGTAATGCAAGCCATGTCACCACCATCACCATGTGCAACCGCTATCAGTGATATTCTCGTTCCAAAACAAGACCTACTCTTAAATATAAATTTGTTAAATCTAAATTGCCTACGCTAATCTTATCTAAGAAGTGCTTAAAATATTTATTAAAACACTGCTATTGAAAATATTTTTCACTTGACATGTAAAGCGCGAGGCAATTGATTTTTAGCTCTGTGTTTTTTGGACTTTTTAGCATAATTAAAGGATGTTGTGGAAAATAATGTTGTGCCAGGATAACATTTAATAAAATCTACATGTCAGACCAACAAAATCTGTCAAAAAAGGAAAGGACAAGACTAAAACAGGCTGACAAAAGAAAAGCCAGCAGTTCACCTGGATCTGACAATGACGGCCATATTTTACCTGTGCATAGTTCGAACGCAACGAGCGTGACATGTTCTATCCCAGATTTATACCAGGTTAGTCAAGACTATGTACACTCAGTTACTACACCAACAATGCACATTGGGCAACAAACCCCGTTTGGAATTCATACTTTACAGAATATGCAATCCCCTCAAACACTGAGCGTATTTTCGTTGCCACAAGGACCGACAACTCCACCGAACTGGGCGGTAATGCTGATAGAGGATGTTAAAACTATTAAAGCATCTCTTCCCAAAATCGACCAAATTGAACAGTCAGTGATCTCTATGAGTTTGAAGGTTTCGGAAATGGAAACTAAAATATGTGCACTGGACACTAAAGTCAATGATATAGAACAGTCTATGACATTTATAAACAAAGGGTTTGAAACCCAACAAGCTGACCTGAATAATTCCAAGGGGGATATTAAGATACTACAGACATTGTGTACTAACATGGATACAACTGTTAAGGAGTACATACCACATGAAGAAAAAGCAAACGACACACTGCTAGAACAAGAATCTAGATCCATGAGAGATAATCTCATATTTTACGGCCTACAAGAACCACCAAGACCAAAAGTAGGTGAGGATCCACAACCAGATAGATGTGAGAAATTAATTAAAGGACTAATTTCTGACACATTGCAAATCGACACAACAAACATGCAATTTGAACGAGTCCACAGGCTAGGTGGTGATCGTGCGAAAAAACTACGTCCAATAGTGGCTAAGTTCCAACATTATCCAGACCGAGAAGCAGTTAAATTTAAATCTGATGATGAGGTCATCAAGAATACGCTCAAGATACAAAATCAAGGAGTGGGTATACAATCGCCTCAACAGTACAGGGATGTCAGAAAGGCACTGTACGAATACACGAAAACCATGGGAGCACGTGGAGATAGAGCTCGCATAGTAGGTACAAAGTTATACGTGAACAATAAATTAACAATGAAATACCTGGACGGGAAAGTGATCGATTGTGTAAATCCCGAGATATAGAGATGTCAAGAGAAGGACTTAAAAATCATATCATGGAACGTGAATGGGTTAGCTCGTAAAATACTAGACCCAGATTTCATTAACAACATTAAAAATTATGATATCATATATGTCGGAAACATGGATTTCAAATAATACACATATTAATCTTGACATAAGTGACTATGACAGTGAACATTTGCATGGAAATAAAACTGCTAACATCCGTAAAGGACGATATAGCGGTGGAATAAGTATATACTATAAACAATCACTTAGTACCAGTATAAAGATCCTAGAAACAATCCAAAATGGAATTATATGGGTCGAACTATGTAAAGATTTATTTGAATTTCAGGAGAATGTTTATGTTTGTTGTACGTATATTCCGCCCAATAATTCTACTGTAATTGATACCAACAATTTTGACTTCTTTGAAGAAATAGATTCGGGTCTAGAAAAATATAAGTTACTAGGAAAATGCTTCGTCATTGGAGATTTAAATAGTCGTACTTCTAATTCATCTGATTTGTTAGATTATGACATGTATATTGATAATGACAACCAACTGTCAAGTAATTATTGTAAACATACCTCCACGTATTTCGAAGGATCATGTGACCGATAATTACGGCCGACGCTTGATTGAGCTCTGCCAATCAATTTCGTTTGTTATAGGTAACGGTCGTCTACATAGCGACCGAGATATAGGAGATTATACATTCCATTCATTAAATGGGTCAAGTGTTGTGGATTACCTATTGTTAAATATTGATGATTTTCATTGTGTTTCTGATTTCTGTATATTGCAAACAAATTAGTGTTCAGACCATTCTGGAGTGACATTAAATATTACGATGAATCAACAACAGAAAAGTAATACTAATTCGGTAGGCACGGAGACATTTCTAAACTGGGATGAGTCGAAATTAAATGAATTTCAACAAACATTGTTTACCAAAAATGATGATATTTCCTGTCTCATCGATGATATTCACAATACTGATAATATTGATATAATGGCAGATGCCTTTACTGACATTCTATATGACTGTACAAAACATGTATTTGGAAAAACACATAACATTAATCCTAATATAAATTCATACAAGGGATATAATAAGAAACCGTGGTTCAACATTGACTGCTATAATGCAAGATTGAGGTTCAAATTTGCTAGAAACGCTTTTATAAGAAATAAAGTTGATATTCAATTGAGGCAAGTGTAAGGCACAGTATAATCGTATAAAACGAACTCAAAAAAATAATTATAATATAAAGCAGAAGCAAACATTAAAAAACCTAAGTAAGTCCCAACCACGCAACTTTTGGAAGAAGGGAAAGAGTCAGTATATGAAAAAGCGCACAACAGCAATAAATCTAAATACAACATATTTATATAACCATTTCAAAACATTACACAGTACTGGCAACGAGGAAACACCAGAACATATAAATATAAACTCTGACATTGATGATGATGATCTCGATCAGGACATCACAATGCTAGAAATTAAGGACGCTGTTTATTCTCAAAATAATAATAAAAGCAGTGGTCTAGATTCTATAATTGCAGAAATATATAAAATCTCATTTTCTGAAATCTCGCCTCTAATTTTAGCACTGTTTTTTCAAAATGGAGAATATCCAAATTCTTGGGGATCGGGTATTATAGTTCCAGTGTTCAAAGGGGGACACATTGAGGATCCCAAAAACTATAGAGGTATAACACTAATAAATATTATTTCAAATATTTACTCACAGGTATTATTAAACCGTTTAACAAAATGGTATATTAAACACAAACAATTTATAGATAATCAATATGGATTTCAAAAGGGAAAATCAACTGCAGACTGCATATTCATGTTACATTCTATTATTGCAAACACACTAAATTCTCATAAGAAGCTCTATGTAGCCTTTGTCGATTTCGAAAAATGTTTCGACAAACTTGAAAGATCGTTTATTTTTACGTAAATGCTATGAAGAATATGCATAGCGCCGCTAAGGCAGCTGTCAGGTTTACTAAAAACCTTTCTCCATTTTTCGAATCCAATATTGGAGCAAAACAAGGTGATCCGAGTTCAAGTTTGCTATTTCTATTCTTTGTTAATGATCTTGCAAATAACATAGATAATAACATCGACGGTTTATTCACGTTAGATGATATGAAATTGTATATATTATTATTTGTGGATGATGCTGCAATATTTGCACATACACCGGAAGCGCTTCAGTCTATGTTAAGCGACTTATACACGTACTGCACAATTTGGGGCCTAACAGTCAATACCAAAAAGACAAAGATTATGATATTTGAACTAGGACGACATACATCTCATGATTTTATTCTTAATAATAAAGTTTTAGAAGTAGTAAAATCGTTTAAATATTTATGGATAAATTTGTTTAAAAATGGCCATTGGGTTCGTACCCAAAAGAAACTTGCGCAGCACTCATTATACGCATTACACACTTTATTCGTAGTATTCAACCAATTAGAATTATCTATATTCGAAAAATGTAAATTATTTGATAGTATGGTAGGTTCAATATTAAGCTATAGTTCAGAAGTATTTGGTTATCATGACTGTAAACATATAGAACTTGTACATTGTAAATTCATGCGAAAAGTACTGTGTTAAAAAATCTACAAATCGTGATGGATTATACGGGGAATTGACCTTTCTGCAAACGCTACTTAGGCACGCCCCCCATAGTTACCGGTGCTCGCTGTAACCATGCGAGACAAGCTATCTAACAAAATGGCGTCTAACGCAGTCCTGCATCGAGTTAATCTAGATAAATTCCGTCGAATTTCTCGGTTTTATTTCACCCAGATAAGAATATCTCGTTGAAAGCAAGACAGCAATAGTTTAAGTTTTTCAGTGATGGTTATTTCTCTAAAGTACAGATATATTTAACGGGTGAGGACGTGTTAAGTGTTCGTGGAAAATGCTTTCGCAGTCAACGGAAGAGTGAACAACCATATCATGTCAACTTTGACATCAAAAGAAATGAAATATGCCACCGTCTTGAGAGACTCGACCCTATGCCTCCTAGAGGACTCGAACATTAGGCCCAAAAACTGAACACCAGTACGTTCACTGAGCTAATATGGGAATCCCACAGCTCTGCACATGCATGGGTACTATTACTACTATCTGATCCCTAGTCCACCATCCACGACAATATGTATGAACCACATGTATAATTTTAATCACCATTATACTCACATATCTCTTGTGAACATTAAATCTATAAATGCAGAATATATTTTTTCGAAATATTTTATTATGCATAAATAAATTAATTTCAACTTACTTTTGTGCAAATATATGTTTGCATTAATTTTGGATGTATTCAGCTGGTCGTTTAATTCACCTTAGACATGTTTCAAGATTTGTCTTAGGATTTGGAAATGGCACGAATTTAACGTCACCTATCAATCGATATGGATATCTACTATCACACAGACCATAACTACATCTTTTCACCATTGTCAATGACAGGCAGCATTAATTAATTTGTAATTATTTTTCAAAACATAATTTCAGATCACGATCACTCGTTATCAGATTTGATTAAAACGTTACTAAATAACTCGTTTGTCTGACAGAACGATAAAACAATGATTCGGTGTAGTAATCAATGCTATAATTATGTGCACACATTTTATAATTGACCAATTAGCACAATCAGTGCTAAATTCCGATGTGCAATTTTGATCTTGATAATAGTAGTAGGCCCCTATCCGGGATATTATACAGTCGGCGGTCTCTGTGATGTACCGGTAGTCGATTAGTTGTTGATTACTCCCAATAAACAGTGTGACACGCTTAAATTTGATTGCTGTGTTTGCTAGAAAAGAATGACTATATGGGGTCAGTCGGTGTTTTTATAGATGCATTGTTTTTAAAGCAGCTGTCTGGTATTTTGTGGTTCATATACACACTTTTAGATTTGTCCAAGGATTTTGAAATGGGTTGAATTTAACGTCGATCACCAGGATATCGACTAATTTTGTACTATAACTAACCCACACACCAAAGCTACACATTTTCAACATCATTAAAACAATTTTAAACCCGTATTTTCGATCAAATTCACGCCTTTTCAAATTTGTCTACTCGTTACTAGTTTGTCTAATATGCATTGTTTGTCTAACAAGATGGCGGCGATAAGCCGTTGCCGGGGGTGTGCGCAAATGGTACGATGCGATTGGCTAACGCCAGCTGTCAATCAAAATCGGCAGAAAGGTCAATTAGGAAGACACCCAATGAAAATACAACGTAAATTAACTATCATCAAACTTTGGCTAAATATATTAAAATTAGAAAATAACACCTTAATTAAGTATATGTATAATACTCTAAAATACGATGCTGATAATAATAACTCATACAATGGAAATAACTGGGCATATAAGGTGACAACTATATTGAATGAAATAGGAATGTCGGATGTATGGTTAAATCAAACCAATTATAATTTTAATTTTAAAATGATCAAACTTAGAATATTGGATATGTATAAACAAGTATGGTACTCCAATATTAATAACTCAAATAGATTATCTACATATAGTGTATACAAACATGAATTCATACTAGAGGACTATCTAAAAATCATAAATATAAATAAATATAGAATTAGTCTGACAAAATTCCGGTTATCTTCGCATAATCTAGCGATAGAAAAGGGCAGGCACGTTAATATTCCCAGAGAAGATCGAAAATGTTTGCAATGTACTATGAATGTAATCGAAAATGAATTTCATTTCCTACTGGTCTGTCCAAAATACTATACTTTACGTAGAACATTTTTTAAGCCATATATTTGTCATTGGCCGACACTACAACAATTTGATAATCTAATGAGCTCTAGTAACCCAAAATTAATTCATAATATATCAAGATATTTGCATTTCGTTTCTAAAGAAAGAGAACGAACAATTAATGAGCTCATATGAAATATTAATAGTTTTTTTGCTTTAGTTTATACAAATTTATTTTAGCTCGATTGCGAAACAAGTTACTACAACTTATATTAATATATTAGTTGGTTCTGTTCTAAATTTCTATTCAGAAATATGGGGTGTACATGCCGCTACATACATTGAAATGGTCCATGTAACATTTTTGCGACGTTTGTTAGGTGTCAGGCAGTCCACACACTTATCAGCATTATACGGGGAACTTGGCCGTGTGCCGCTACATATATTTAGAAAATTTACTCTGCTGAAATACTGGAAACAATTGTTAGCTAAAGATGAATCATCTTTGACTTTTAAAATGTACTCATCAATGAGAAACGATGCGGACAATAATGTTACATATCGAAATAAAAATTGGGCTATGTATATTAAAAATATTCTTGATGAGCATGGGTTTGCGTATGTATGGAGGGACCAGGTTATTGATAACCACACTCTTATGTTAATTAAACAACGTATATTTGATAACTATTATCAGTCATGGTATTCGGACATAAACAATTCCCCGCGTCTACAGTCATTCTGTATTTTTAAACATAATTTTGACCGCGAGATATATCTTGAATATGAGAGAAAATATCTTATTGCGCTGTCTAGATTTCGGGTGTCTGCTCATCATTTATTTATAGAATCAGGTCGATATAGCAATATACCTCGGGAACAACGACTCTGTAAATCATGTAGTATGAAAAAACTTGAATCTGAATTCCACTTTTTATTGGTCTGCCCTAACTACAGGGATTTGAGGATAAGGTACTTTAAACCATATTTCTGTCATTGGCCAAGCCTAAATAAGTTTGCCTCATTGTTAAATTCTACCTCTAAAATTGTAATAAATAATTTGTCAAAGTATCTCTACTTTGCAAATAAGATAAGGGTTTCTGTTTGAGTTTGGTCAAAGAACATGATTGTCTATTATGTATTATCCATATTCGTCAAAATCTACTTGTTACATGCAACCGTTTTTCTGAATTTGTATATGGAAAATGGTATCTATATAATAACATGTCTTCTCTGAAAATTTGTATATAACACTTTAAACATTGTAATAATGTTTTATGTGAAATAAACTGATTGAATTGAATTGAATTGAATATTAATCACTCTCGAGACCTCATTCCTGATGGAATCCATCGCCACGAGGGAGAGAGAAGATGCAAAGTGGAATTTAAATGCCTTGCTTTAAAGCTCATCATGTAGTTTTATTTATAATAGAAAATAAGGGAGAACATAATATTATTTAAACTTCTCTGTAAATTGTCTTTGCACTTTACATATTTGTTAATTTTGTTGGCTATATATGTGTTTTGTACCATTTAATGCCTAATAAAATATATGTTATATGTTATGTTATATGAAAAAGAGCACTAACGCGCTTATTAATTAAAAAATGGTATAAAAAACAATTATCTCCTCTGATCAGATCAGTGGTGAACTGATTAGCATAGACTATTTAGTTGGCAATAAAAAAATATTCATAGTATTAAGAAACATTTGAGATACATTATTTACATGCTAAATATATATATATATATATATATATTACAATCTATGAACTGCATAAAACTCTGATTTTATTTACACGTCAAAAACCGTCGTTTTTGAAGAATATAGGTTTTGGCACATAATCTTATCTGGAGAAAATTAAAACAAACTTTCCTGAATCAGAAAGATTAATAAAATTACCATAAATACCCATTGTTTTTCTAATAAGCGGCAACCTGATATCTTCATACGTACAACATTGCAAATAACATGTAGTTCATTTTCAACGGAGTCACAGAATGGACATTTCCTTTGATCTACACTCAGATTCTCGTACCTGCCCGTCTCTATTCTTATTGGTACAATACCACAACGAAATTTACTCAAAGCAGCTCTATGACTAAGATGTAAAAACATCATACAGTAGTCTTCTATTTTGAATTCTGATTTAAATAGCTTATACAACCGTACTTTATTTCTACCTCGACCCGAACGCGATATACCAACATCTCTATTAATAGATGTAAACCAGCTTAATTTGAATCTAGCCATTAGTTTATTTTCCATTGAGAATACTAATGATGATGGCTTAGGCTCGGTAATATTTGCAAACATACTTAAATTATTTTCATTAAATACTTTTACAATTAAATAATGCCAATTTGTACAGGAAACATTTGCCATAGAAGCCACCCAAAGTGCTATGCGATTGTTCATACGATGTGTATCCATTGACGATATTTTGGACCAGAATAAACATATGCGTTTCCACTGCCATACAACAGTCGGCTTCCAACCCATTTCTCCTGCAATGGCAGTATTTGGAGTGTATTTGCCTACACCCAAAAAGAACCTCATTGCTCTGTTATGAACTGAATCTATACATGAATATGTTTTGAAACCCCATATTGGTGCACTGTAATCTATAACAGGCAGCACTGTATACTCATACAATTTGGTATATACATCATATGGGACACCCCATAGAACTTTACATTTGGCAATTAAGAGACCAAGCTAGCACTTTGAGCTACTGCTTTAGTAATTATGTTATAATCCACATGTTATAAATATAGGTATCAACAACTTGTATTAATTTAATACCACACAATTGACGGTTGTTCTCTGTATAGATTTAGGACGAAAATGTACAATATTGCTCTTTGAGGCAATGCCATTCATTTTATTTCAAATACACCAGTTATTCAAAGCATCTAATAATATTTGTAGATCAGACTCCGATTCGGCTAGAAGGACAATATCATCTGTATCGAGCAATATACATATCTTTTCATCGCCAGCATGTATTCCAATATCAAATGATTTCAGATAAACTGTAAGGTCATTAATAAACAAATTAAACAGAAGTGGGGATAGCATACAATCCTGTCTAAGACCACAACTAACATTAAACCACTCTGTCTTGAAATACTTAACTCTTACACAAGATTCAACACTGCAGTAGAGTGATGTTATGGCCTTAAACATTTTACCGTTACTTCCATTTTCTAGTAGTCTCTTCCAAAGAACATTTCTATCAATAGTGTCGTAAGCTTTTTGTAGAATGTAGATTTGTTATGCTTTTTACGTGTGTCTAGAATGTTTGTAAGCGATAAGATATGACCAATAGTGCTTCTAGACTTTCTAAAACCATTTTGTTCATCCTCAATCTTATCATTTTACTCGATTGTTTAAAATAGAACAATACAATTTATACATTGATGATGCAAGCGATATACCCCTATAATACATAGGATCACGTGGGTCAGTGGTTGTAGATTTAGGTATAGGGTTAATGATACATCTACCCCAGATAGTAGGTACAATACCGTTGTTAAAACAAACATTGAATAGCACATGTAGAAATGAAAGGGCAGTGTCAATTTTGAGAACCTCGGCAGACATATTATCAATACCACAGGCTTTATCTCTTTTGGCACCATCAATGGATTTCTGAACTTCAAACATAGAAATTTGATGATTAAATGAGCTGCCCGTATCGTCTGGATTAACATACAAATTGTTATCCAATGAGCTATATGTGTTATACGTGTATAATGTATGTATTGTACAACGATGAGACTGAAATAAAGAATAAATCGAAAATCATATTTCAAGACAACAAAATTAAAGAATTAAATATAAACTTACAAAGTGTTTCCCTTTTTGGTTGTTGCCGTCGTGTCCGATCCAAATACCATGCCACGATCAACGAACATCGGGCCTGCATGACACTAATATTATAAACATCGACATATGTGATCTAAACATGAAATCTTTAAAAAATATTGTAATTGGATATAAAATTGCAGAACTAAAGACTAGCTATCTTAATACCGTCATAGCACTAGCAGGCTTTAGTATATACAAATCATACTCTATAAGTGATAGCAGCAATATAGAATTTGACATCTTTGCTTTATTTAAAGCTGAATTCAAATACTGTACAAGTTTCACAATTATTTATATAATGATTAATACTACATTTACAGCACTGAGTGTGTACTTGTAAATATGTTCTAGAACGCATACAGATAATATTAATATGTTGATGAATGTATTGTTATCTCTATATTTGTTAATACGGTAATTATTGTATGTATATTATCATGTATATAATGTACATATTGTGAAATAAATTAAACTGATGTTTCACCAAAAGAAAAATTGTTGTACTGATATGCCAGACATATTCTAATATTCGATCTAAATATATATGTTTTGCTTGTTGAATACAAATGTGTGAGTGTTGCCTAATATACCGTAGACTGTTTCTGTTATGCATCAGTCCCACTGGGCTCCCGATACTCCCCGGTTCACTGGGAGTACCGGGGGTTGAACCGTAGTGCCACCGTGATGGACCGGGATGATGCCTGATGGACCTAGATGAACCGGGGGTCTTCCCGGTGGTTTTTGACATGTCAAAAACCACCGTGGTGAACCTTGGAGGACCGGGAAGGGGAGCCCGACCTGGGTGAACCGTGTTGAACCGTGTTGACAACGTAGGTCCACCGGGAGGGACCGGGAAGGATTGTGGCGCTGCCGGCGTGGACCTGGGAGGACCGGGATGGGGAAAAAACGAACTATCGACGCCCGGTGGACAACGGTTCACCCCGGTCCTCCCGGTCCCCCACGGTTAGCCCCTGTCTATAATATAGAATATTTCTTAAAAAATAATCAGCGTTCAGCGATGTGCTGCCTTCAAAAAACTTCTGCTGCGATGAAATTAGGCTACAAGTCAGTCCTATTTATACTGCATTTTCACCTCGCCGGGATGAACCGTGGTGAACCGGGAAGGACCGTAGCTCCGCCGTGGAGAACCGGGAAGAACCGTAGCGTCACCGAGGTTCTGCCGGCATGGACCTGGGTGAACCGTGGAGAACCGGGGTCGAACCGGGCCGAGAACCGGGGTGAACCGTGTAAGCGCCGGGATGAACTGTGGCCCTGTCGGGCTCTACCTGGATGAACCGGGGTGCCCCGGGGTGCTCCCGGGTCTTGAGGGCAAAAAAACGTCATTTTCACCCAGTACACCCCGGTCCATGAACCGGGATGACCCGGGAGGCTCCGGGATAAACCGTAGTACCGCCGGCCTCAGTGGGACTGATGCATTAGCTAGATACACAACGGTGATTATCGTCTGAACGTAAAACTGTTTTGATGGCTAAATACAATATAGTTGAGGGTTGCCTAATCCGAAAACTCTATTTATTGGCTAAATACAAAATGATGACTATTGCTTCTACCGACCAATGTCTTTGTTGGCGAGATTCAAAATGATGAATGGTGCCTAATCCGTAAACTAATTGTGTTGGCTATATACAAAATGGTGATCGTTGCCTAATCCGCCAACTGTTTGTGTTGGATAATTACAAAATCGTGATCGTTGCCTAATCCGACAATTGTTTGTGTTGGATAATTACCAAATGGTGATCGTTGCCTAATCCGACAACTGTTTGTGTTGGATAATTACAAAATGGTGATCGTTGCCTAATCTGCCAACTGTTTGTGTTGGATAATTACAAAATGATTATCGTTGCCTAATCCGACAATTGTTTGTATTGGATAATTACAAAATGATTATCGTTGCCTAATCCGCCAACTGTTTGTGTTGGATAATTACAAAATGGTGATCGTTGCCTAATCCGACAATTGTTTGTGTGGATAATTACAAAATGGTGATCGTTGCCTAATCCGCCAACTGTTTGTGTTGGATATTTACAAAATGGTGATCGTTGCCTAATCCGACAATTGTTTGTGTTGGATAATTACAAAATGGTGATCGTTGCCTAATCCGCCAACTGTTTGTTTTGGATAATTACAAAATGGTGATCGTTGCCTAATCCGCCAACTGTTTGTGTTGGATAATTACAAAATGATTATCGTTGCCTAATCCGACAATTGTTTGTGTTGGATAATTAGAAAATGGTGATCGTTGCCTAATCCGACAATTGTTTGTGTTGGATAATTACAAAATGGTGATCGGTGCCTAATCCGACAATTGTTGGATAATTACAAAATGGTGATCGGTGCCTAATCCGACAATTGTTTGTGTTGGATAATTACAAAATGGTGATCGTTGCCTAATCCGACAACTGTTTGTTTTGGATAATTACAAAATGGTGATCCTTGCCTAATCCGCCAACTGTTTGTGTTGGATAATTACAAAATGATTATCGTTGCCTAATCCGCCAACTGTTTGTGTTGGATACTTACAAAATGGTGATCATTGCCTAATCCGCCAACTGTTTGTGTTGGATAATTACAAAATGGTGATCGTTGCCAAATCCGCCAACTGTTTGTGTTGGATAATTACAAAATGGTGATCGTTGCCTAATCCGCCAACTGTTTGTGTTGCATGGCATGCCCGGACAATGTCATTTTTCCTGTACATGGCAGATACAAATGTGTTGCTGCCTAAACCGAACTTGTCTGTGCTGCCTATCATGACCAAACACTGCCACAGCTAAAACGTCTTAACACTCACACATGTGAATACTATAGTATTAACACATTTATATCATTCTTGAATGTTATTTATATTACCGTGCATATCGGTGGTAAAACAGAACTCCGCGTCACTCATGTTTTCTTTACTCATCTGGTAGGAATAAAACGTGATTAAAGTCTTCAACATAATATGCGTTCCTAACTTATTTCACCTGTTTTTTGCAGTACGGCGTTATCAGAATTGGAAGCAGGCGATGAGTAAATTAAATTGTCATAATACATCCGCCGTTGAAGTGTAGTCCAGGAATTATATCTACATTATTTATTTATAGTTTATTTTGCAAAAAAACTTGAACGGCCGTTTAGAAAGTAAATACAAATGCTCTTAACATAGGTGAAACCCAAATAGTGTTTGCGTTTTTGTATTCGGGCAAATGAAGCTGTCACGTGAGTATTTCTTTATTTGAGACATTATGTGAGTTTCATCTACATTCCAGCCACACGTATTCATATCTACATTCCAGCCTCCTGTATTCATATCTACATTCCAGACCCCTGTATTCATATCTACATTCCAGCCACACGTATTCATATCTACATTCCAGACCCCTGTATTCATACCTACATTCCAGCCACACGTATTCATATCTACATTCCAGCCACACGTATTCATATCTACATTCCAGCCACACGTATTCATATCTACATTCCAGCCACACGTATTCATATCTACATTCCAGCCACACGTATTCATATCTACATTCCAGCCACACGTATTCATATCTACATTCCAGCCACACGTATTCATATCTACATTCCAGCCACACGTATTCATATCTACATTCCAGACCCCTGTATTCATATCTACATTCCAGCCACACGTATTCATATCTACATTCCAGCCACACGTATTCATTCACATCTCGATTCTTGTCAAACGAATTATCACTAACATTTCGCCACCATTAATATCAAAACCATTACTGCCCCCTGTATACACATCTACCCCCTGCCTCCTGTATTCAAACCTACACTCCAGCCTCCTGTATTCAAAGCCTCATGTATTTACATCTACACCCTGCCCCCTATTTTCACATCTACGTCCTGCCCCCTGTATTTACATCTACACCCTGTCCCATGTATTCACATCTACATCATGCCCCTGTATTCACATCTACATCCTGTCCCGTATATCCCCATCTATATCCTGTCCCCAATATTCATATCTACATTCCAGCCTCCTGTATTCACACCTACATCCTACCCCCTGTATTCATATCTACATTCCAGCATCCTGTATTCATACCTACATTCCAGCATCCTGTATTCATATCTACATCATACCCCCTGTATTCATATCTACATTCCAGCATCCTGTATTCACACCTACATCATACCCCCTGTATTCATATCTACATTCCAGCCTCCTGTATTCACACCTACATCCTACCCCCTGTATTCATATCTACATTCCAGCCTCCTGTATTCACACCTACATCCTACCCCCTGTATTCATATCTACATTCCAGCCTCCTGTATTCACACCTACATCCTACCCCCTGTATTCATATCTACATTCCAGCCTCCTGTATTCACACCTACATCCTACCCCCTGTATTCATATCTACATTCCAGCCTCCTGTATTCACACCTACATCCTACCCCCTGTATTCATATCTACATTCCAGCCTCCTGTATTCACACCTACATCCTACCCCCTGTATTCATATCTACATTCCAGCCTCCTGTATTCACACCTACATCCTACCCCCTGTATTCATATCTACATTCCAGCCTCCTGTATTCACACCTACATCCTACCCCCTGTATTCATATCTACATTCCAGCCTCCTGTATTCACACCTACATCCTACCCCCTGTATTCATATCTACATTCCAGCCTCCTGTATTCACACCTACATCCTACCCCCTGTATTCATATCTACATTCCAGCATCCTGTATTCATACCTACATTCCAGCCTCATGTATTCATATCTACATTCCAGCATCCTGTATTCATATCTACATTCCAGCATCCTGTATTCACATATACATCCTGTTCCCTATATTCATATCTATATTCCAGCTCCCTGTATTCACATCTACTTCCTGCCCCATGTATTCACATGTACATCCTGTTCCCTATATTCACATATACATCCTGCCTCATGTATTCACATCTACATCATGTCCCCTGTATTCACATCTAGATCATGTCCCCTGTATTCACATCTACATCATGTCCCCTGTATTCACATCTAGATCATTTCCCCTGTATTCACATCTAGATCTTGTCCCCTGTATTCACATCTACATCAAGTCCACTGTATTCACATCTAGATCATGTCCCCTGTATTCACATCTAGATCATGTCCCCTGTATTCACATCTAGATCATGTCCCCTGTATTCACATCTACATCCTGCACCCTATATTTATATCTACATCATGTCCCCTATATTCACATCTACATCCTGCCCCCTGTATTCACATCTACATCCTACCCCCTGTATTCACATCTACATCCTGCCCCCTATATTTATATCTACATGATGTCCCCTGTATTCAAACCTACACTCCAGCCTCATGTTTTCTCAACTACATTCCTGTCCCATGAGTTCACAACTACATTCATGTCCCCTGTATTCTCATCTACATTCCTGCCCCCTGTATTATCACCAATTCTCTACAGGCCTGCCACCTGTATTCAAAATCTACATTCCCGCCCCTTGTATTATCATCAACATTCATGTCCCTTGTATTCTGATCAATATTCATGCCTGCTGTATTCACATCTACATTCCTGTCCCCTGTATTCACATCTACATTCCTGTCCCCTGTATTCACATCTACATTTCTGCTCCTGTATTCACATCTAAATACTCACAACTACATTCCTGCCACATATATTCTCATCTACATTTCTGCCCCTTGTATTCTCATCAACATACCTGCCCCTATAGTATCGTCTACATACCTGTCCCCTGTATTCACAACTACATTCCTGCCACATATATTCTCATCTACATTCCTGCCCCCTGTAGTACCGTCTACATTTCTGCCCCTGTATTCACATCTACATTTCTGCCCCAAGTATTCTCATCTACATTCCTGCCGCCTGTATTCACATCTAAATTCATGTCACCTGTATTCACATCTACATTTCTGCCCCCTGTATTCTCATCTACATTCTGCCCCTGTATTCACATCTACATTTCTGCCCCCTGTATTCTCATCTACATTTCTGCCCCAAGTATTCTCAACTACATTTCTGCCACCTGTAGTCTCATATAAATTCATGTCACCTGTATTCACATCTACATTTCTGCTCCCTGTATTCACATCTACATTTCTGCCCCCTGTATTCTCATCTAAATTCATGTCACCTGTATTCACATTTACATTTCTGCCACCTGTATTCACATCTAATTCATGTCACCTGTATTCAAATCTACATTTCTGCCCCCTGTATTCTCATCTATATTACTGCCCCTGTATTCACATCTACATTTCTGCCCCAAGAATTCTCATCTACATTTCTGCCACCTGTATTCTCATCTAAATTCATGTCACCTGTATTCACATCTACATTTCTGCCCCCTGTATTCTCATCTACATTCATGTCACCTGTATTCACATCTACATTTCTGCTCCTGTATTCACATCTAAATACTCACAACTACATTCCTGCCACATATATTCTCATCTACATTTCTGCCCCTTGTATTCTCATCAACATACCTGCCCCTATAGTATCGTCTACATACCTGTCCCCTGTATTCGCAACTACATTCCTGCCACATATATTCTCATCTACATTCCTGCCCCCTGTAGTACCGTCTACATTTCTGCCCCTGTATTCACATCTACATTTCTGCCCCAAGTATTCTCATCTACATTCCTGCCGCCTGTATTCACATCTAAATTCATGTCACCTGTATTCACATCTACATTTCTGCCCCCTGTATTCTCATCTACATTCTGCCCCTGTATTCACATCTACATTTCTGCCCCCTGTATTCTCATCTACATTTCTGCCCCAAGTATTCTCAACTACATTTCTGCCACCTGTAGTCTCATATAAATTCATGTCACCTGTATTCACATCTACATTTCTGCTCCCTGTATTCACATCTACATTTCTGCCCCCTGTATTCTCATCTAAATTCATGTCACCTGTATTCACATTTACATTTCTGCCACCTGTATTCACATCTAATTCATGTCACCTGTATTCAAATCTACATTTCTGCCCCCTGTATTCTCATCTATATTACTGCCCCTGTATTCACATCTACATTTCTGCCCCAAGAATTCTCATCTACATTTCTGCCACCTGTATTCTCATCTAAATTCATGTCACCTGTATTCACATCTACATTTCTGCCCCCTGTATTCTCATCTAAATTCATGTCACCTGTATTCACATCTACATTTCTGCTCCTGTATTCACATCTAAATACTCACAACTACATTCCTGCCACATATGTTCTCATCTACATTTCTGCCCCTTGTATTCTCATCAACATACCTGCCCCTATAGTATCGTCTACATACCTGTCCCCTGTATTCACAACTACATTCCTGCCACATATATTCTCATCTACATTCCTGCCCCCTGTAGTACCGTCTACATTTCTGCCCCTGTATTCACATCTACATTTCTGCCCCAAGTATTCTCATCTACATTCCTGCCGCCTGTATTCACATCTAAATTCATGTCACCTGTATTCACATCTACATTTCTGCCCCCTGTATTCTCATCTACATTCTGCCCCTGTATTCACATCTACATTTCTGCCCCCTGTATTCTCATCTACATTTCTGCCCCAAGTATTCTCAACTACATTTCTGCCACCTGTAGTCTCATATAAATTCATGTCACCTGTATTCACATCTACATTTCTGCTCCCTGTATTCACATCTACATTTCTGCCCCCTGTATTCTCATCTAAATTCATGTCACCTGTATTCACATTTACATTTCTGCCACCTGTATTCACATCTAATTCATGTCACCTGTATTCAAATCTACATTTCTGCCCCCTGTATTCTCATCTATATTACTGCCCCTGTATTCACATCTACATTTCTGCCCCAAGAATTCTCATCTACATTTCTGCCACCTGTATTCTCATCTAAATTCATGTCACCTGTATTCACATCTACATTTCTGCCCCCTGTATTCTCATCTAAATTCATGTCACCTGTATTCACATCTACATTTCTGCCACCTATATTCTCATCTAAATTCATGTCACCTGTATTCACATCTACATTTCTGCCACCTTTATTCTCATCTAAATTCATGTCACCTGTATTCACATCTAAATTTCTGCCACCTGTATTCACATCTACATTTCTGCCCCCTGTATTCTCATCTACATTCCTGCAGCATGTATTCACATCAACATTTCTGCCACATGTATTCTCATCTAAATTCATGTCACCTGTATTCACATCTACATGTCTGCCCCCTGTAATCTCATCAACATTCATGTCCCCCTGTATTCTGATCAACATTCATGCCTGCTGTATTCACATCTACATTATTGTCCCCAGTATTCGCATCTACATTCCTGCCCCTTGTATTCTGATCAACACTTCTGCCCCCTGTAATCTCATCAACATTCATGTCCGTATTCTGATCAACATTCATGCCTGCTGTATTCACATCTACATTCCTGCCCCCTGTATTCGCATCTACATTCCTGCTACCTGTTTCATGTCACCTGAATCCACATCTACATTCCTGCCCCCTGTATTCGCATCTACATTCCTGCTACCTGTTTCATGCTTGCTGTATCCACATATACATTCCTGTCCCCGTTATTCTCATCTACATTCATGTTAACTGTTTTATGTCATCTGAATTCACATCTAAATTCATGCTCCCTGTATTCTGATCAACATTCATGCCTGCTGTATCCACATCTACATTACTGCCCCCGTTATTCACATCAACATTCCTGCCCCCTATATTATCATCTATTTACTTGCCTCCTGTATTCACAACTACATTACTGCCACCTGTATTGTCAGCTAAATTCCTGACACCTGCATTCATATCTACATTCCTGTCCACTGTATTATCATCTACATTCCTGTCCCTGTATTCTCATCTACATGCCTGTCCCCTGTATTCCCATCTGCATTCCTGTCCCCTGTATTCTCATCTACATCCCTGTCCCTGTATTCTCATCTACATGCCTGTCCCCTATATTCATATCTATATTCCTGGCCAATGTATTCCCATCTGCATTCCTGTCCCCTGTATTCTCATCTGCATTCATGTACCCTGTGTTATCATCTGCATTCCTGTCCCCTGTATTCTCATCTGCATTCCTGTCCCCTGTATTCTCATCTGCATTCCTGTCCCCTGTATTCTCATCTGCGTTCCTTTCCCCTGTATTTTCATCTACATTCCTGTCCCCTGTATTATCATCTACATTCCTGTCCCCTGTATTCTCATCTACATTCCTGTCCCTGTATTCTCATATACATTCCTGTCCCTGTATTCTCATCTTCATGCCTGTCCCCTATATTCATATCTATATTCCTGTCCAATGTATTCCCATCTGCATTCATGTACCCTGTGTTATCATCTGCATTCCTGTCCCCTGTATTCTCATCTGCATTCCTGTCCACTGTATTCCCATCTGAATTCCTGTCGCCTGTTTTCCCATCTGCATTCCTGTCGCCTGTATTCCCATCTGCATTCCTGTCCCCTGTATTCTCATCTGCATTCCTGTCGCCTGTATTCTCACCAACATTCCTGTCCCCTGTATTCTCACTAACAGTCCTGTCCCCTGTATTCTCATCTGCATTCCTGTCCCCTGTATTCTCATCTGCATTCCTGTCCCCTGTATTCTCATCTACATTCCTGCCACCTGTAATATAATCTACATGTATACCCCCTGTATTCTCACCAACAGTCCTGTCCCCTGTATTCTCATCTGCATTCATGTACCCTGTGTTATCATCTGCATTCCTGTCCCCTGTATTCTCATCTGCATTCCTGTCCCCTGTATTCACATCTACAGTCCTGCACCATGTAATATAATATACATGTCTACCCCCTGTATTCTCACCAACAGTCCTGTCCCCTGTATTCTCATCTGCATTCATGTACCCTGTGTTATCATCTGCATTCCTGTCCCCTGTATTCTCATCTGCATTCCTGTCCCCTGTATTCACATCTACAGTCCTGCCACATGTAATATAATCTACATGTCTACCCCTGTATTCACATCTACAGTCCTGCCACATGTAATATAATCTACATGTCTACCCCTGTATTCACATCTACAGTCCTGCCACATGTAATATAATCTACATGTCTACCCCTGTATTCACATCTACAGTCCTGCCACATGTAATATAATCTACATGTCTACCCCTGTATTCACATCTACAGTCCTGCCACATGTAATATAATCTACATGTCTACCCCTGTATTCACATCTACAGTCCTGCCACATGTAATATAATCTACATGTCTACCCCTGTATTCACATCTACAGTCCTGCCACATGTAATATAATCTACATGTCTACCCCTGTATTCACATCTACAGTCCTGCCACATGTAATATAATCTACATGTCTACCCCTGTATTCACATCTACAGTCCTGCCACATGTAATATAATCTACATTCCTGCACGGACGGGTACCCTGGTAGAACCACAGACCTACTGCAAGCCAGCTAGATAGCTTCCTCATAAATCAGGGCTAACTATTGTATATAGTATACAGATAAAAGTGTTAATTAGCTTAGGTAAACTTTCACCTTTATGAAGCAGCTGGTTACTATATGTCATTTCTAGAATATTTTCGTCGCAAGATAATTTCTATGTTAATACACCCCCCACCCCCCACTCCTTCCTCCCTACATTCATGTTTCACATTTGACAATTACATTTACCGATACTTTTCCACGGAATGATTTCCACATGAAAAATTATCCCCTAGGATATTAAGACTGATATGTCAGTTATTTCTAGCAGCTAGATAAGCTACTGGAGTACTCGCGAGATGTTGCGAGACTGTGTAAGCATTTCCGTTTTAATTCACTTGATATGTTCATGATGTATTATCTACATTAGGTTAACAACATTACCATAATTATTCAATGTATTGCTGTAATGTGTGTGTTGCTATATAATGTGTTGTGATTGGTAGATTAAAAGTTAGGTAATGGCTTGCTACAAATACTTGGATTATATAAACAAAGATGATAGAATTATTTCAATATTAGTATAACGGTTAGTACACTTGTGATATGTATGTTCAAATTACGTTTCTGGAACAAGAGCCTATGTTCCAATGGGAATCTGTTTATTCATAAAAAATGTAAAACATACGTTCTCAATAAAAAGCTAAATTTTAAAGTAATGCAAGTTAGCTGAGACGTTACTAAGTTCGTGGTTATTCAAGGCGTATAGCTCATTGACACTCCGTGATCGTATTTAAACATCAACAACTTACTCATTATTAAATAATCTTCATCCATGAAATTACTTATATGTTATATTTCGGGTTTTACGCCTGCATCAGCACCATTTTGGGCTATATCGCCGGCGGGCAGTTTACTTAACAACACCTTTCCTGGGCAGGCTCCAGCGGTTAACCAGTACTTGGGTGCACCAACCTCCGTAAGAAACTGCCAACTTTTTCATATAAATGAGACACGGCCTGAGCGGGGCTCGAACCCGTGACCATCAGTGATGATAGGTTACAGTGGTATACAAGTCAGCGACCTTAACCACTCGACCACGGAGGCGGACCATGAAATTACTTGACAATTTTTCTAACGACACACGTATTTTCTAAATATTTGTAGCTATATAATTGTTTTAACATACAAGCAATTTATCAATGTTCGCCTGCTTTCACTATGTCCAACATGTTCTGTTACACTATTCATCTAATCCTTGTACACGTTTCCTATTCCTGTATGTGTATCGTATTATATACCTGTGTCAATCCTACCAAACTGGCACACATGACATATGTGGTCATTGACAAGTAGAACAAATATATTATACAACACTTTTTGGTTTATGACATTGTGCGTGAAATAATACTACTAAGATGAAATTCGGACGCCTGTGCCGATACCACACATTTCCAACATAGATGCATGCAGTTCAGTTCATTCATGTATTAATGTACTCATGCTGCGATTTCTTAGTTTAGGATTACCTTATTGTAACTGTTATAGCTCAATGAAATTGCGCCAGATTTATGTAAGTGGTATGCTTTGTTAAAATGCAATGATCATTTAACATTGCTTCCAACTGTCAATGAAATATGCCCACATTTCACAGAAATAACAAACAATCACAAAATGTGAATATGTCATTAAATTAAATTATATTCGAGAGCCATAACTGTTCGTGTTACACATGATTGATAAGCCCAAACAGTGGTTTTATCCCTTAGGATACATGTAACGTATCTTTCTCTGTGTAACTATGTCCGCTTAAGAAGCAAAATTATAATGCATTATATCATAAGTCACTGTTCCACATGAAAAGATACACTCATTCAATTGATATACATTTATAGGTATCACATAACTTTCCTTGTGCTCAGTGTGTGTGTGCTTTACGTTTATTTATCGTCGCTACCCGGTTGCCCATGTGAGCGACGCCTCATGAAGAGATTAGTTATTTTAGATTGTTGGAGGATAGTGCATGATACAGACAGAGACCCATTCCAGAACCTCCTCTGGTTCTTTTACGTGCATGGTGTAAAGCACCGACACGAGACCGAGTGCAATACAGTAAATCACATATTTGTTTATATGTCCACACGCGTAATGACACATGGAAGGATGTTGATTGGTCGCGCCATGACATTGATATGTTGTTTGTGTGCATGCCTTACTGGTTGAAAATCAACTGCTTAGATCAATAAAATGCTACATGTGCACTAGTGGTATGCAGTGATAAAATGTGTTGTGTCGATTATTTACTTGAAGGTGTTTGATTATCAGAGACTATCTACTACGGCGTATGAATGCACCTTAATGTAATAAGGCTCAGCAGCATGTACTTATAAGGGACCAGCGCAACGTTATTGGGTGCACTGTACTTATAAGGGGACCAGCGCAACGTTATTGTGTGCTTTGTACGTATAAGGGACCAGCGCAACGTTATTGTGTGCTTTGTACGTATAAGGGACCAGCGCAACGTTATTGGGTGCACTGTACTTATTAGGGACCAGCGCAACGTTATTGAACACACTGTACGTATAAGGGACCAGCATGACGTTATTGTGTGTACTGTACGTATAAAGGACCAGCACAACGTTATTGAGTGCACTGTACGTATAAGGGACCAGCGCAACGTTATTGAGCGCACTGTACTTATAAGGGACCAACATAACGTTATTGACCACACTGTACGTATAAGGGACCAGCGCAACGTTATTGAGTGTATTGTACGTATAAGGGACCAGCGCAACGTTATTGAGTGCACTGTACTTATAAGGGACCAGCGCAACGTTATTGAGTGCACTGTACTTATAAGGGACCAGCGCAACGTTATTGAGTGTACTGTACGTATAAGGGACCAGCATGACGTTATTGTGTGTACTGTACGTATAAGGGACCAGCGCAAAGTTATTGAGTGTACTGTACGTATAAGGGACCAGCGCAACGTTATTGAGTGTACTGTACGTATAAGGGACCAGCGCAACGTTATTGAGTGTACTGTACGTATAAGGGACCAGCGCAACGTTATTGAGTGTACTGTACGTATAAGGGACCAGCGCAACGTTATTGTGTGTACTGTACGTATATGGGACCAGCGCAACGTTATTGAGTGTACTGTACGTATAAGGGACCAGCGCAACGTTATTGAGTGCACTGTATGTATAAGGGACCAGCGCAACATTATTGAGTGCACTGTACGTATAAGGGACCAGCGCAACGTTATTGAGTGCACTGTACTTATAAGGGACCAGCGCAACGTTATTGAGTGCACTGTACTTATAAGGGACCAGCGCAACATTATTGAGTGCACTGTACTTATAAGGGACCAGCGCAACGTTATTGAGTGCACTATAATTATAAGGGACCAGCGCAACGTTACTGAACACACTGTACTTATAAGGGACCCGCATGACGTTATTGAGTGCACTGTACTTATAAGGGACCAGCGCAACGTTATTGAGTGCACTGTACTTACAAGGGACCAGCTGAACGTTATTGAGTGCACTGTACTTATAAGGGACCAGCATGACGTTATTGAGTACACTGTACTTATAAGGGACCAGCTGAACGTTGTTGAGTGCACTGAACTTATAAGGGACCAGCTGAACGTTATTGAGTGCACTGTACTTATAAGGGACCAGCTGAACGTTATTGAGTGCACTGTACTTATAAGGGACCAGCTGAACGTTATTGAGTGCACTGTACTTATAATGGACCAGCATGACGTTATTGAGTGTACTGTACTTATAAGGAACCAGCTGAACGTTATTGAGTGCACTGTACTTATAAGGGACCAGCTGAACGTTATTGAGTGCACTGTACTTATAAGGGACCAGCTGAACGTTATTGAGTGCACTGTACTTATAAGGGACCAGCTGAACGTTATTGAGTGCACTCTACTTATAAGGGACCAGCTGAACGTTATTGAGTGCACTGTACTTATAAGGGACCAGCTGAACGTTATTGAGTGCACTGTACTTATAAGGGACCAGCTGAACGTTATTGAGTGCACTGTACTTACATGGAATCAGCGCATACTGCTTGGAGGTCGTTATTCTATGAGTGTAACAATTTCTTCGTGGTAGGTCAGTTTACTTCGCATGGGGGATCATACTAGTATGCCCGGTTGACCAGTTGTCGTATGACCGGTTGTCGTATGGCCGGTTGTCGTATGACCGGTTGACGTATGACGGGTTGACGTATGACGGGTTGTCGTATGGCCGGTTGTCGTATGGCCGGTTGTCGTATGGCCGGTTGTCGTATGGCCGGTTGTCGTATGGCCGGTTGACGTATGACGGGTTGACCGGTTGTCGTATGACCGGTTGTCGTATAACCGGTTGTCGTATGACCGGTTGTCGTATGACCGGTTGACGTATGACGGGTTGACCGGTTGTCGTATGACCGGTTGTCGTATAACCGGTTGTCGTATGACCGGTTGTCGTATGACGGGTTGACCGGTTGTCGTATGACCGGTTGTCGTATAACCGGTTGTCGTATGACCGGTTGTCGTATGACCGGTTGACCGGTTGTCGTATGACCGGCTGTCGTATGACCTGTTGACCTGTTGTCGTATGACCGGTTGTCGTATGACTGGTTGACCGGTTGTCGTATGACCGGTTGTCGTATGACTGGTTGACCGGTTGTCGTATGACCGGTTGTCATACTATGGTGATAGTGGTCACTATTCGCTAAAGAATAATCACCAGGGGTCGTTATTGTATGGGGGTAATTTAAGGTTGCGTATTTCTTTAGGTGAAAGACATATGTAAATAGTAACAACCTCAGTTATACATGTACACATTATCATCACTTGTGTGTCTACTTAACACGGATTCACTGTAACATAGCAGTGTTCAATATCCTCTTTGTGACATACCGCATGAGAGAGGGACATGTTGAAGCATGATTATGTTTGAGATGACCGCTGTTTGTACGGCCCTCAGCACTACATCTGTTTGCTTCGTTCCACTGTTACTCATTCTTTTGAAAGTACAATATACGTGTCATCCTAACATATAGAATAATCCTATGTATTATCCATTACTGAGTTGCATTCCTATATTTTTCTTGACCTATGTTTTGTGCTTTGCACATATGGGATCTATAAAAGAATAAAGATGTGTTCCAATCCACAACGGTCTAATTTATTTATCACAATAAATGTTGTCCAAAATACTAAAAGTATAAGATTGTCGTATAATATAAAATGTACATTACATAAGCAATACTATGTACTGTGCTACATAATAATACATGTAGCAATACTATGTACTGTGCAACATAATAATACATGTAGCAATACTATGTACTGAGCAACATAATAATACATGTAGCAATACTATGTACTGAGCAACATAATAATACATGTAGCAATACTATGTACTGAGCAACATAATAATACATGTAGCAATACTATGTACTGTGCAACATAATAATACATGTAGCAATACTATGTACTGAGCAACATAATAATACATGTAGCAATACTATGTACTGAGCAACATAATAATACATGTAGCAATACTATGTACTGAGCAACATAATAATACATGTAGCAATACTATGTACTGAGCAACATAATAATACATGTAGCAATACTATGTACTGAGCAACATAATAATACATGTAGCAATACTATGTACTGAGCTACATAATAATACATGTAGCAATACTATGTACTGAGCAACATAATAATACATGTAGCAATACTATGTACTGAGCAACATAATAATACATGTAGCAATACTATGTACTGAGCTACATAATAATACATGTAGCAATACTATGTACTGAGCTACATAATAATACATGTAGCAATACTATGTACTGAGCAACATAATAATACATGTAGCAATACTATGTACTGAGCAGCATAATAATACATGTAGCAATACTATGTACTGAGCAACATAATAATACATGTAGCAATACTATGTACTGAGCAACATAATAATACATGTAGCAATACTATGTACTGAGCAACATAATAATACATGTAGCAATACTATGTACTGAGCTACATAATACATGTAGCAATCTATGTACTGTGCAACATAATAATACATGTAGCAATACTATGTACTGAGCAACATAATAATACATGTAGCAATACTATGTACTGAGCACCATAATAATACATGTAGCAATACTATGTACTGAGCAACATAATAATACATGTAGCAATACTATGTACTGAGCAACATAATAATACATGTAGCAATACTATGTACTGAGCAACATAATAATACATGTAGCAATACTATGTACTGAGCAACATAATAATACATGTAGCAATACTATGTACTGAGCAACATAATAATACATGTAGCAATACTATGTACTGTGCAACATAATAATACATGTAGCAATACTATGTACTGAGCAACATAATAATACATGTAGCAATACTATGTACTGAGCAACATAATAATACATGTAGCAATACTATGTACTGAGCTACATAATAATACATGTAGGTACACTATGTACTGAGCTACATAATAATACATGTAGCAATACTATGTACTGAGCAACATAATAATACATGTAGCAATACTATGTACTGTGCTACATAATAATACATGTAGCAATACTATATACTGAGCAACATAATAATACATGTAGCAATACTATGTACTGAGCAACATAATAATACATGTAGCAATACTATGTACTGTGCTACATAATAATACATGTATGTCATTTTTAACAACATATTCAAGTGTTATGGAATAGTCAATCACTGACCAAATGTGTACTGTTTTATATACTGCAACATTCAAATGAAATAATTGACTAATTATTTAGCCATAATCATTATAGTACTAAACTATTTAGCGTTGCAGCATATTGTATGAGGGTATTTACATTCACATGTAAATCACAAAATAACCTGTATTATTGAAATCCTATTACAATATATACAGGTGATGATTGTATTATTTTAACCATTGTTACTGGATTCGGCTTAAACAAGTCTACTAACTGCCGAATAACGTTCATCTACAATATATTCTAGTCTTAATTATAAGTCTGAATTAGAGACTAATCATAGAAAAATCATGTCAAGTATTACAGAAATATATTGTATAATTTTAACAATTATATCTTGTATACGGTCATGTTGATTCTTAACATTTACATTAACTACAACTGAGAAACAATCATTTAAATCATCAGTATATTACATTATTTTAAGAACAAAAATAGTAATATCTAGATAAACATTCCTAATAAAATGAAGACAGAATAAAGTAATGTCTTACCTATAAAAGAATAAAGATGTGTTCCAATCCACAACGGTCTAATTTATTTATCACACTAAATGTTGTCCAAAATACTAAACGTATAAGAATGTCGTATAATGGATGGACACACCTTTTTAAGGAAGTAATAATTTCTAATCAGAATCTGCCTTGACCAATAGAAAGGTGGCATTATAAGTACTACTGAGTTATTTCATGACTTGCTATATACAATGACTTGCTATATACAATGACTTGCTATATACAATTACTTGCTATATGTACAATGACTTGCTATATGTACAATTACTTGCTATATGTACAATGACTTGCTATATGTACAATGACTTGCTATATGTACAATTACTTGCTATATGTACAATGACTTGCTATATGTACAATGACTTGCTATATGTACAATTACTTGCTATATGTACAATTACTTGCTATATGTACAATTACTTGCTATATGTACAATTACTTGCTATATGTACAATTACTTGCTATATGTACAATTACTTGCTATATGTACAATTACTTGCTATATGTACAATGACTTGCTATATGTACAATGACTTTCTATATACAATGACTTGCTATATGTACTATGACTTGCTTATTCTATAGAACATATTACATTAGTGTCGATAATTAACCAAATTAGTGTTAATATTTCAGAGACCTAATTTATCTGCAAAAATAATTCGGAATAGATGGACTTGAATCTGTGGAGCTTGATGTTCCGGTTACTCCTTCGGATCCTCCTGGCCTGGCTCTTTGAATGGAAAGGTTAGGCTATTTCATATATATATATATAATTATATATTTCATATAGTACAATTGATGGTATATTATGGTGAGTTTGCATGTACAATTGATGGTATATTATGGTGAGTTTGCATGTACAATTGATGGTATATTATGGGGAGTTTCCATGTACAATTGATGGTATATTATGGTGAGTTTGCATGTACAATTGATGTTATATTATGGGGAGTTTGCATGTACAATTGATGGTATATTATGGGGAGTTTGCATGTACAATTGATGTTATATTATGGGGAGTTTCCATGTACAATTGATGGTATATTATGCAGCGTTTGCATGTACAATTGATGGTATATTATGGGGAGTTTGCATGTACAATTGATGGTATATTATGGGGAGTTTCCATGTACAATTGATGGTATATTATGCAACGTGTCCATATACAATTGATGGTATATTATGGTGAGTTTCCATGTACAATTGATGGTATATTATGGGGAGTTTCCATGTACAATTGATGGTATATTATGCAGCGTTTGCATGTACAATTGATGGTATATTATGGGGAGTTTGCATGTACAATTGATGGTATATTATGGGGAGTTTGCATGTACAATTGATGGTATATTATGGGGAGTTTGCATGTACAATTGATGGTATATTATGCAGCGTTTGCATGTACAATTGATGGTATAGTATGGGGAGTTTGCATGTACAATTGATGGTATATTATGGGGAGTTTCCATGTACAATTGATGGTATATTATTTTGAATTTTGATGATTTTTATTCAAACAACTCTACATATTACATAGGTATATACACAAATAACAATTGTACACAATGGTATAATGCAAAAGTTTGCTTTTTAATAAATAAGCTTGAGACTAGCTATTCCATCAATAAAGCGTTGTTCAACGATACTGAATTTGGATTATAACAATTGTCAAATTAATTTTATTTTTCTGTGTTACGGAAAGGATTCCTACTTAAAACAACAACATATGTTAAAACTAGGCATGCTCACTAGTAGTGTTATTGGAGTTGAGAAAATCTCTCCATTGGATTTCAAATTTACGATTGCTTCCTTTCATAAATGAAATTGTCTCCTCTATATTTAGTTTCCATAAAACGTATGGTCTAAAATCTATCAACGTTGGTAATAAGCTTGCACATTTACATTTGAAAATTAAATATTTTGCTAGCAAGATAATATAATTAATATTTTCTGCAATTTTTTTACTGCCAGAAGTGAAGTTTAGAAACGAAATATTTGTATACGTTAAATTTGACACATTGTTAAATATATTGCTCAGAACGTTCTGTAAGTCTGTCCAAAATGCGTGTACTATATTACAGTTCCAAAACATATGTCTATTTGTATCAGTGTACATGTTACAGAATTGGCAGAGATTGGAAGCTATAATTTTACATTTGAGCAGAAATGAGTTGTTAGGTATAATTCTCATTATGTATTTGTATTGAAATGCACGTAATTTTGTGTCAATTGCATATTTAGAATAATTTGTGTATATTTAATCCCAGTTTGGATTAAAATTTTCAATTTCATATTCCCATTTGCAGTGATTTTTTCTTTTTGCGGGTATTCTTTGTTTTATCAAAATATCATAAATAAATTTATTCACTTTCTTTATTGTGTGCATTTTATCAAGTAATAGCACTGGTGGGTTATACATCATAATTTCATTTTTCATATCCTCTTTCCATTTCATTGGTATATTGTTTATTAATGTATGGTATTTAAGATAATCTCTGGTTTTTACATTATATGGTCTGGAAAAAACTGGAAAATTGTAATACGTTTTATTTCGAAAATCGTACACATGTTCAATGAATTGCACTGCATTATTAAACCAATCATTATAAAAGAAGGTTTTCTTTCTTGAATCCTTAATGTTTTCATTATTCCATAACAATTGTTTAGAGATGGATATTTAATTTTATCAAAATTGGCTTTTGACCAATTGATGGTATATTATGGTGAGTTTGCATGTACAATTGATGGTATATTATGGGGAGTTTGCATGTACAATTGATGGTATATAATGGGGAGTTTCCATGTACAATTGATGGTATATTATGCAGCGTTTCCATGTACAATTGATGGTATATTATGGTGAGTTTCCATGTACAATTGATGGTATATTATGGGGAGTTTCCATGTACAATTGATGGTATATTATGGTGAGCTTCCATGTACAATTGATGGTATATTATGCAGCGTTTCCATGTACAATTGATGGTATATTATGGTGAGTTTCCATGTACAATTGATGGTATATTATGCAGCGTTTCCATGTACAATTGATGGTATATTATGCAGCGTTTCCACGTACAATTGATGGTATATTATGGTGAGTTTCCATGTACAATTGATGGTATATTATGCAGCGTTTCCATGTACAATTGATGGTATATTATGGGGAGTTTCCATGTACAATTGATGGTATATTATGGTGAGTTTCCATGTACAATTGATGGTATATTATGGGGAGTTTCCATGTACAATTGATGGTATATTATGGTGAGTTTCCATGTACAATTGATGGTATATTATGCAGCGTTTCCATGTACAATTGATGGTATATAATGGGGAGTTTCCATGTACAATTGATGGTATATTATGGTGAGTTTCCATTTACAATTGATGGTATATTATGCAGCGTTTCCAGGTACAATTGATGGTATATTATGGTGAGCAAGTAACGATGTAAACCACTCGGAAACGGGGGTCCCTTATACAAGTAACGGTGTCAACAACTCTGACACGGGTGTCCCTTATACAAGTAACGACCTCAACCACTCGGACACGGGGGTCCCTTATACAAGTAACGATCTTAATAACTCGGACACGGGGGTCCCTTATACAAGTAACGACCTCAACCACTCGGACACGGGGGTCCCTTATACAAGTAACGACTTTAACAACTCGGACACGGGGGTCCCTTATACAAGTAACGACCTCAACCACTCGGACACGGGGGTCCCTTATACAAGTAACGATCTTAATAACTCGGACACGGGGGTCCCTTATACAAGTAACGACCTCAACCACTCGGACACGGGGGTCCCTTATACAAGTAACGACTTTAACAACTCGGACACGGGGGTCCCTTATACAAGTAACGACCTCAACAACTCGGACACGGGGGTCCCTTATACAAGTAACGACCTCAACCACTCGGACACGGGGGTCCGTTATACAAGTAACGATCTTAATAACTCGGACACGGGGGTCCCTTATACAAGTAACGACCTCAACCACTCGGACACGGGGGTCCGTTATACAAGTAACGATCTTAATAACTCGGACACGGGGGTCCCTTATACAAGTAACGACCTCAACCACTCGGACACTGGGGTCCCTTATACAAGTAACGACTTTAACAACTCGGACACGGGGGTCCCTTATACAAGAAACGATCTCAACCACTCGGACACGGGGGTCCCTTATACAAGTAACGACCTCAACAACTCGGACCCAGGGGTCCCTTATACAAGTACCGACTTCATCAACTCGGACTCGGGGTCCCTTATACAAGTAGCGACCTCAACAACTCGGACACGGGGGTCCCTTATACAAGTAACGACCTCAACAACTCGGACACGGGGTACCTTATACAAGTAACGGTCTCAACCATTCGGACACGGGGGCCCCTTATACAAGTAACGGTCACAACCACTCGGGCACGGGGGTCCCTTATACAAGTAACGATCTCAACCATTCGGACACGGGGGTCCCTTATACAAGTAGCGACCTCAACCACCCCACCTAGGGATCCTTTATACAAGTAACGACCTCAACCACTCGGACACGGGGGTCCCTTATACAAGTAACGGTCTCAACCACTCGGACACGGGGATCCCTTATGCAAGTAACGATCTCAACATCTCGGACACGGGGGTCCCTTATAAAAGTAACGATCTCAACCACTCGGTCACGGGGGTCCCTTATACAAGTAACGGTCTCAACCACTCGGACACTGGTGTCCCTTATACAAGTAACGACCTCAACAACTCGGACACGGGGGTCCCTTATACAAGTAACGGTCTCAACCACTCGGACACGGGGGTCCCTTATACAAGTAACGGTCACAACCACTCGGACACGGGGGTCCCTTATACAAGTAACGATCTCAACCACTCGGACACGGGGGTCCCTTATACAAGTAGCGACCTCAACCACCCCGCCGAGGGATCCTTTATACAAGTAACGAACTCAACCACTCGGACACGGGGGTCCCTTATACAAGTAACGATCTCAACCACTCGGACACGGGGGTCCATTATACAAGTAGCGACCTCAACCACCCTGCCGACGGATCCTTTATACAAGTAACGAACTCAACAACTCGGACACGGGGGTCCATTATGCAAGTAACGACCTCAACCACTCGGACACGGGGGTCCCTTATACAAGTAACGACCTCAACCACCCCGCCGAGGGATCCTTTATACAAGTAACGAACTCAACCACTCGGACACGGGGGTCCCTTATACAAGTAACGATCTCAACCACTCGGACACGGGGGTCCCTTATACAAGTAACGACCTCAACCACTCGGACACGGGGGTCCCTTATACAAGTAGCGACCTCAACCACTCCGCCGAGGGGTCCCTTATACAAGTAACGAACTCAACCACGTCGGTATCGAACTCGCCATTTGTTCCATTCCGTATTTAATACTACATTAGGGCTAATACTGATATATACGGCGATAATGGGCTGGCGTCAGTTTCGGACGATGCCATGTTAACATTAATAATTGTTTTGAGTCTATAGATGGACTATCTAATGCATCTTTAATATTTCTTGGCTACATCTTGACATTCCTTAATTGCAATTTTGGGAGTTTTGACTACACTCTAAATATTAATCCCGTTTTCCCCCGTTTACTCACAATGATTGGACGAGTTATTGTTTTCTTTGACGGCTTAAGGAGAAGTTCTACTGACACCATGAAAAGTTCTATCTCTGCTTCCGGGGAAACAGGTGGTCTCTAAGGTTTCTAATGTTATCGTAACAGGCTGCCATCAATCCGCCTGGACCTGTCGATGAAAACCAAAGATATTTCTCTGTAGCATTACGCCGAGATGGGAGAAGACGCAAATTGGACCCCGTGGAATAGGTCTACGACACAAACAAGAAACGTTGTAAAACAGTTTTGCCGCATGATTGCTGGGTATTATTTATCCTGTATGAATCAATATGCGTCTAAGGGGATAAGCATTATTTGTATTGTAGCAATTTGTAATATCTTGATACCTCCACTACGCTTATCTCCTTAAGTGTACGCCTGCTACGCGGAGTCGTATGATGCATGTGTCCGGCGTACATGGAACCCAAATTATAGCTTGTTTTCTGGTAAATACATCGGTGAATATGCGAATTCAGTTGATCGTGTGAGAATACAGACATGCATCAATGAACCTCTCCAAATACTATGCTTATTCAGAGACCAATACAAAACGGAGATTCGAAGAATAATTATGTCTCGCTATTATTTTATCTAAATAATCTCATGAAAATGCAAGCAAACTAGCACAACCTGAGCCGCATGCAACTCCAAACATGCCTTGTATATTATCCATTGGGAATGATTAATGAATGTTAATTGTGATGAGATGGATAATTAATTATAGATACACGTTTCATCTTTATTACAGTATATTCTATGTACATATAATACAAGCCATTCTGAGACATATTGCAACTAACACATATCGCTGTAATAAAAACCACATGTTACTATTGGTTAATACAACCATTTATTTACATTCTAAAGTAAAAAAAAACAGTTGCTACTTTCAATAGTATAATATCTAGAATAAAGAGGGTACCAAACACTGAATTGAAATCAGTTATCACGGTACGAATAGCATAATTAGCAGCTTCTACTTGTAGCCGTTGACGTAGGACATTATTTACAAAGGTAATACAGAGTATTTCTTTGTTCAATTTCGAGTTATTTGCATTTCCTTTGTTCAATATTGAGTTATTTGCTTTTCCTTTGTTCAATCTCGAATTATTTGCTTTTCCTTTGTTCAATATCGAGTTATTTGCTTTTCCTTTGTTCAATATCGAGTTATTTGCTTTTCCTTTTTTCAATCTCGAGTTATTTGCTTTTCCTTTGTTCAATCTCGAGTTATTTGCATTTCCTTTGTTCAATCTCGAGTTATTTGCATTTCCTTTGTTCAATCCCGAGTTATTTGCATTTCGTTTGTTCAATCTCGAGTTATTCATTACCACATTGTAGCATCCTGTATGTACACGTAATGTGTTCCATTGTTACATTTGCATTAAGAACTTAGGAGACATGGCTCTGATGGACATGTCCATTGATCTGTCACCCCTCAATAACTCACCTGTCACACAATCTCAATAACTGTCACTCCCTCAATAAAAGCATTTATATATGTACCTTTCTAAACATAGACATATATCCGTGGCCTACGGAGTGGGAGGTCGAAGGTTCGAATCGTGTCAGGGGTTCGTTTTAATATGGCCGGTTGGTGAACCGCCAGATTGTTAAATAATGGTTACCGATTGCTTACCAGCCTGGCATACAAGCATAGGATTCGGGAAGTACTGATGTTCATAAAAAGAGGTGTATGATAAGTCAGCAATGGCTGGCCCTTTAAATAGGGGTGACACTATAATAAACAAATACTTTACTTGACTTTTATATACAGTTATATAATAATTCCCGCTTTCTTGTGGTTGTTTGCTCATCCCAATATTTTGCAAATATATACAATAACAAAGGCATTACATATGCACAGTTTTATCAAATTGACCCTCTAGGAGGATTTCACCCCTGTCGTTTAGCGTATCTTTATTTTATAGACGATCTTAATGTAGCATCATATCTTCCAAATTGCTTCATATCGCCTAAATGGTCCGGTAATACTATAAACACTTCTATAGAGGATTTTACGCGTATTTTGTCATTGATTTATCTTTGGTAATGATCCTATTCGAAGTTTTGATTCCGTGGCGTGAGGTGAGCTCGTGAAAAACAATTTACGGCATGAAAATGGAATTTTCTAATACTTCTCTTAAATGTAACGTCAATATTGAGGTGGTTGTTGCTTGTAAACCTGTCAGTCATATCAGAGTAATGTAAAATTACAGTCATATTACAGCAGTAGAATGTACAAATACAGTCATATCACAGCAGCGTAATGTACAAATACAGTCATAGTACAACCGCTCAATGTACAAATACAGTCATATTACAGCAGCGTAATGTACACATGCGGTCATATCACAGCAGCGTAATGTACAAATGCGGTCATATCACAGCAGCGTAATGTACAAATACAGTCATATTATAGCAGCGTAATGTACAAATACAGTCATATTATAGCAGCTTAATGTACAAATACAGTCATATTATAGCAGCGTAATGTACAAATACCGCCATACTAGCGTAATGTACAAATACCGCCATATGACAGTAGCGTAATGTACAAATGCAGTCATATTATAGCAGCGTAATGTACACATACAATCATATTACAACCGCGTAATGTACAAATACAGCCATATTATAGCAGCGTAATGTACAAATGCAGTCATATTACATCCGCGTAATGTACAAATACAGTCATATTATAGTCGCGTAATGTACACATACAGTCATATTACAGTCGCGTAATGTACAAATACAGTCATAGTACAGCAGTAGAATGTACAAATACAGTCATACTACAGCAGAGTAATGTACAAATACAGTCATATTACAGCAGCGTAATGTACAAATACAGTCATATTACAGCAGTAGAATGTACAAATACAGTCATATTACAGCCGCGTAATGCACACATACAGTCATATTACAGCAGCGTAATGTACAAATACAGTCATATTACAGCCGTGTAATGCACAAATACAGTCATATTACAGCCGTGTGATGCACAAATACAGTCATATTAAAGCCGCGTAATGCACAAATACAGTCATATTACAGCCGCGTAATGTACAAATACAGTCATATCACAGCAGTAGAATGTACACATACAGTCATATTACAGCAGTAGTATGTACAAATACAATCATATTACAGCCGTGTAATGCACACATACAGTCATATTACAACCGAGTAATGCACAAATACAGTCATATTACAGCCGCGTAATTTACAAATACAGTCATATTACAGCAGCGTAATGTACACATACAGTTATATCACAGCAGCGTAATGTACAAATACAGTTATATCACAGCAGCATAATGCACAAATACAATCATATTACAACAGCATAATGTACAAATACAATCATATTACAGCAGCGTAATGTACAAATACAGTCATATTACAGCAGCGTAATGTACAAATACAGTTATATCACAGCAGCGTGATGTACAAATACAGTCATATTACAGCAGTAGAATGTACAAATACAATCATATTACAACAGCATAATGTACAAATACAATCATATTACAGCAGCGTAATGTACAAATACAGTCATATTACAGCAGCCTAATGTACAAATACAGTTATATCACAGCAGCGTAATGTACAAATACAGTCATATTACAGCAGTAGAATGTACAAATGCAATCATATTACAGCCGCGTAATGCACAAATACAGTCATATTACAGCAGCGTAATGTACAAATACAGTCATATTACAGCAGTAGAATGTACAAATACAATCATATTACAGCCGTGTAATGCACACATACAGTCATATTACAGCCGCGTAATGTTAATATACAGTCAAATAACAGAAGCGTAATGTACAAATACAGTCATATTACAGCAGGGTAATGTAAAAATACAGTCATATTACAGTAGCGTAATGTACACATACAGTCATATTACAGTAGCGTAATGTACAAATACAGTCATATCACCACAGTAGAATGTACAAATACAGTCATATCACCACAGTAGAATGTACAAATACAGTCATATCACCACAGTAGAATGTACAAATACAGACATATCACCACAGTAGAATGTACAAATACAGTCAGATCACCACAGTAGAATGTACAAATACAGTCATATCACCACAGTAGAATGTACAAATACAGTCATATCACCACAGTAGAATGTACAAATACAGTCATATCACCACAGTAGAATGTACAAATACAGTCATATCACAACAGTAGAATGTACAAATACAGTCAGATCACCACAGTAGAATGTACAAATACAGTCATATCACCACATTAGAATGTACACATGCAGTCATAGCACCACAGTAGAATGTACAAATACAGTCATATCACCACAGTAGAATGTACAAATACAGTCATATCACCACAGTAGAATGTACAAATACAGTCATATCACCACAGTAGAATGTACAAATACAGTCATATCACCACAGTAGAATGTACAAATACAGTCATATCACCACAGTAGAATGTACATATACAGTCATATCACCACAGTAGAATGTACACATACAGTTATATCACCACAGTAGAATGTACAAATACAGTGATATCACCACAGTAGAATGTACAAATACAGTCATATCACAACAGTAGAATGTACAAATACAGTCACATCACCACAGTAGAATGAACAAATACAATCATATCACCACAGTAGAATGTACAAATACAGTCATATCACCACAGTAGAATGTACAAATACAGTCATATCACCACAGTAGAAGTTACAAATACAGTCATATTACAGCAGCGTATTGTACAAATACAATCATATTACAGCCGTGTAATGCACACATACAGTCATATTACAACAGTAGAATGTACAAATACAGTCATATCACCACAGTAGAATGTACAAATACAGTCATATTACAGCCGCGTAATGTACAAATACAGTCATATTACAGCCGTGTGATGCACAAATACAGTCATATTAAAGCCGCGTAATGCACAAATACAGTCATATTACAGCCGCGTAATGTACAAATACAGTCATATCACAGCTGTAGAATGTACACATACAGTCATATTACAGCAGTAGTATGTACAAATACAATCATATTACAGCCGTGTAATGCACACATACAGTCATATTACAACCGAGTAATGCACAAATACAGTCATATTACAGCAGCGTAATGTACAAATACAGTCATATCACAGCAGTAGAATGTACAAATACAGTCATATTACAGCCGCGTAATGTTAATATACAGTCAAATTACAGAAGCGTAATGTACACATACAGCCATATTACAGCAGGATAATGTAAAAATACAGTCATATTACTGCAGAGTAATGTAAAAATACAGTCATATTACAGCCGCGTAATGTACAAATACAGTCATATTACAGCAGGGTAATGTACAAATACAGTCATATTTCAGTAGCGTAATGTACAAATACAGTCATATTACAGTAGCGTAATGTACAAATACAGTCATATGTCAGTAGCGTAATGTACAAATACAGTCATATTACAGTAGCGTAATGTACACATACAGTCATATTACAGTAGCGTAATGTACAAATACCGCCATATGTCAGTAGCGTAATGTACAAATACAGTCATATTGCAATCGTGTAATGTACAAATACAGTCATATTACAGCAGTGCATGTACAAATATAGTCATATTACAGCAGTGTAATGTACAAATACAGTCATATTACAGTAGCGCATGTACAACTATAGTCATATTACAGCAGAGCATGTACAAATGCAGTCATACTACAGCAGTAGAATGTACAAATACAGTCATATTACAGCAGTGTAATGTACAAATACAGCCATATTAAAGCAGTAGAATACACACATACAGTCATATAACAGCAGCATAATGTATAAATACAGTGATATTACAGCAGTAGAATGTACAAAGACAGTCATATTACAGCCGCGTAATGTACACATATAGTCATATTACTGCAGCACAATGTACAAATATAGTCATATTACAACCGCGTAATGTCAAATACAGTCAATATTACAGCAGCGTAATGTATACATACAGTCATATTACAGCAGTGGAATGTACGCATACAGTCATATTACAGCAGCGTAATGTACACATTAATACAGTCATATTACAGCAGCGTAATGTAAAAGTACAGTCATATTACAGCAGCGTAATATACACATACAGTCATATTACAGCAGTGGAATGTACGCATACAGTCATATTACAGCAGCGTAATGTACACATACAGTCATATTACAGCAGTGTAATGTACGCATACAGTCATATTGCAGCAGTGGAATGTACACATACAGTCATATTACAGCAGTGGAATGTACGCATGCAGTCATATTACAGCAGTGGAATGTACACATACAGTCATATTACAGCAGTGGAATGTACGCATACAGTCATATTACAGCAGCGTAATGTACAAATTAATACAGTCATTTTACAGCAGCGTAATGTAAAAGTACAGTCATATTACAGCAGCGTAATATACACATACAGTCATATTACAGCAGTGGAATGTACGCATACAGTCATATTACAGCAGCGTAATGTACAAAATAATACAGTCATATTACAGCAGAAGAATGTACAAAGAGAGTCATATTACAGCAGCGTAATGTAAAAGTACAGTCATATTGCAGCCACATAATAATGTACAAATATAGTCATATTACAGCAGCGTAATGTACACATACAGTCATATTACAGCAGCGTAATGTACATATACAGTCATATGACAGCAGCGTAATGTAAAAGTACAGTCATATTGCAGCCACATAATGTACAAATACAATCATATTACAGCAGTATAATGTACAAATATAGTCATATTACAGCAGGGTAATGTACACATACAGTCATATTACAGCAGCGTAATGTAAACATACAGTCATAGTACAACTGTAGAACGTACAAACAGTCATATTACAACACTGCTGCTCAATATCACCCTGCTGCATCCATAGAACAGCCTCAATATTACCCTGCTGCATCCATAGAACAGCCTCAATATCACCCTGCTGCATCCATAGAACAGCCTCAATATCACCCTGCTGCATCCATAGAACAGCCTCAATATAACCCTGCTGCATCCATAGAACATACTCAATATAACCCTGCTGCATCCATAGAACAGCCTCAATATAACCCTGCTGCATCCATAGAACATACTCAATATCACCCTGCTGCATCCATAGAACATACTCAATGTAACCCTGCTACATCCATAGAACAACCTCAATATCACCCTGCTGTATCCATAGAACAACCTCAATATCACCCTGCTGCATCCATAGAACAACCTCAATATCACCCTGCTGCATCCATAGAACATACTCAATGTAACCCTGCTACATCCATAGAACAACCTCAATATCTCCCTGCTGTATCCATAGAACAACCTCAATATCACCCTGCTGCATCCATAGAACATACTCAATGTAACCCTGCTACATCCATAGAACAACCTCAATACCACCCTGCTGTATCCATAGAACAGCCTCAATATCACCCTGCTGCATCCATAGAACAGCCTCAATATCACCCTGCTGCATCCATAGAACAGCCTCAATATCACCCTGCTGCATCCATAGAACATGCTCAATGTAACCCTGCTGCATCCATAGAACAACCTCAATATAACCCTGCTGCATCCATAGAACATATTCAATATAACCCTGCTGCATCCATGGAACAACCTCAATATAACCCTGCTGCATCCATAGAACATATTCAATATAACCCTGCTGCATCCATAGAACATACTCAATATCACCCTGCTGCATCCATAGAACATATTCAATATAACCCTGCTGCATCCATAGAACAACCTCAATATAACCCTGCTGCATCCATGGAACAGCCTCAATATCACCCTGCTGCATCCATAGAACATACTTAATATCACCCTGCTGCATCCATAGAACAACCTCAATATCACCCTGCTGCATCCATAGAACATACTCAATATCACCCTGCTGCATCCATAGAACATACTCAATATCACCCTGCTGTATCCATAGAACAACCTCAATATCACCCTCCTGTAGCCATAGAACATACTCAATATCACCCTGCTGGATCCATAGAACATACTCAATATCACCCTGCTGCATCCATAGAACAACCTCAATATAACCCTGCTGTATCCATAGAACAACCTCAATATAACCCTGCTGCATCCATAGAACAACCTCAATATAACCCTGCTGCATCCATAGAACAGCCTCAATATAACCCTGCTGGATCCATAGAACATGCTCAATATCACCCTGCTGGATCCATAGAACATGCTCAATATCACCCTGCTGGATCCATAGAACATGCTCAATATCACCCTGCTGGATCCATAGAACATACTTAATATCACCCTGCTGCATCCATAGAACAACCTCAATATTACCCTGCTGTATCCATAGAACATACTCAATATCACCCTGCTGTATCCATAGAACAGCCTCAATATCACCCTGATGCATCCATAGAACATACTCTATATAACCCTGCTGCATCCATAGAACAACCTCAATATAACCCTGCTGCATCCATAGAACATACTCAATATAACCCTGCTGCATCCATAGAACATACTCAATATCACCTAATGGGTTCATAGAACAACCTCAATATCACACAGATTTATACATAGACCAGCCTCATTATCACCCTTCTGCATCTATAGAACGATCACACTATCACAATATATGATCCATAGACACGCCTCAATGGCACCCTGCCCGATCCGTAGAACAACCTTTTTGTATATTAGCATAATGCAGGGTTATCCTTTACTCTGCTTCCTGGAAAGATTCAATAGTAGAATGCAGCTGCGACCTGTTATACAGTGTGTGTGTTTGCATGGTACATGACTCGGACAAGATAGTATTCACGATGACCAGAACTCGCAGCTGAGACATGTTATACAGGGTGTGTGTTTGCATGGTACATGACTCAGACAAGATAGTATTCACGATGACCAGACCTCGCAGCTGCGACCTGTTATACAGTGTGTGTGTTTGCATGGTACATGACTCAGACAAGATAGTATTCACGATGACCAGAACTCGCAGCTGCGACCTGTTATACAGTGTGTGTGTTTGCATGGTACATGACTCAGACAAGATAGTATTCACGATGACCAGACCTCGTTAAGTATCATTCTTATTTCATATCAATACTGCAATTTATATATCTTTAGTAAAGGAATAAACCTATGATTTTCATTAGGTTATTTAGTAAGCATGAGATCATCATATCTAATATTAACTAGATAAGAAAAGAAATATGGCAAAACTGTGTTGTATGTACGGACGTATTCAATAAGCTGTGTATAATAAAACCCATATGGGATGTCATAAAGATGACTAGAAGCAAGTTCCGCAGCTTCGTATGCATATCCATTTATAATTAATAAATTGCTATATCAGACCGTGCTATAGTGTGTGTCCATGCAGAATGACTACAATCCTGTATCAGACCGTGCTATAGTGTGTGTCCATGCAGAATGAATACATTCCTGTATCAGACCGTGCTATAGTGTGTGTCCATGCAGAATGAATACATTCCTGTATCAGACCGTGTTATAGTGTGTGTCCATGCAGAATGAATACATTTCTGTATCAGACCGTGCTATAGTGTGTGTCCATGCAGAATGAAAACATTCCTGTATCAGACCGTGCTATAGTGTGTGTCCATGCAGAATGAATACATTCCTGTATCAGACCGTGCTATAGTGTGTGTGCATGCAGAATGAATACATTCCTGTATCAGACCGTGCTATAGTGTGTGTGCATGCAGAATGAATACATTCCTGTATCAGACCGTGCTATAGTGTGTGTGCATGCAGAATGAATACATTCCTGTATCAGACCGTGCTATAGTGTGTGTGCATGCAGAATGAATACATTCCTGTATCAGACCGTGCTATAGTGTGTGTGCATGCAGAATGAATACATTCCTGTATCAGACCGTGCTATAGTGTGTGTGCATGCAGAATGAATACATTCCTGTATCAGACCGTGCTATAGTGTGTGTGCATGCAGAATGAATACATTCCTGTATCAGACCGTGCTATAGTGTGTGTGCATGCAGAATGAATACATTCCTGTATCAGACCGTGCTATAGTGTGTGTGCATGCAGAATGAATACATTCCTGTATCAGACCGTGCTATAGTGTGTGTGCATGCAGAATGAATACATTCCTGTATCAGACCGTGCTATAGTGTGTGTGCATGCAGAATGAATACATTCCTGTATCAGACCGTGCTATAGTGTGTGCGCATGCAGAATGAATACATTCCTGTATCAGACCGTGCTATAGTGTATATATATGCAGAATGAATACATTCCTGTATCAGACCGTGCTATAGTGTGTGTCCATGCAGAATGAATACATTCCTGTATTAGACAGTGCTATAGTGTGTGTCCATGCAGAATGAATACATTCCTGTATCAGACTGTGTCGTAGTGTATTTCCATGCATACCTTATACATTCCTGTGGAAGTCGTGATAGCGCAGTGGATGCACGTTCGCTTCAGGTGCGAACGGTCCGGAGTTCCAGCCCCGCTGGAGCCGTTACGATTGTGCCCTTAGGCAAGGCATTTAATTCCCACGTTGCCTCTTCTCTCTCCCTCGTGGCGATGGATTCCATCAGGAGTGAGGTCTCGAGAGCGATTAATATAAGTTATAAGAACTTGTTTCGCAATCGAGCAAAAATAAATTTGTATAAACTAAACATTCCTGTATCAGACCGTGTCGTAGTGTATGTCCATGCATACCTTATACAGTCCTGTATCAAAACGTGTCTTAGTGTATTTCCATGCATACGTAATACATTCCTGTATCAGACCGTGTCGTAGTGTATTTCCATGCATACGTAATACATTCCTGTATCAGACCGTGTCGTAGTGTATTTCCATACATACTTAATACATTACAGTATCAGACCATGTCGTAGTGTATTTCCATGCATAATTAATACATTCCTGTATCAGACTGTGTCGTAGTGTATTTCCATACATACTTAATACATTACTGTATCAGACCGTGTCGTAGTGTATTTCCATGCATAATTAATACATTCCTGTATCAGATAGTGTCATAGTGTATTTCCATGAATAATTAACACATTCCTGTATCAGACCGTGTCGTAGTGTATTTCCATGCATACGTAATACATTCCTGTATCAGACCGTGTCGTAGTGTATTTCCATGCATAATTAACACATTCCTGTATCAGACCGTGTCGTAGTGTATTTCCATGCATAATTAATACATTCGTGTAACAGACCGTGTCGTAGTGTATTTCCATATTTACTTAATACATTCCTTTTTCAGACTGTGTCGTAGTGTATTTCCATGCATACGTAATGCATTCCTGTATCAGACCGTGTCGTAGTGTATTTCCATGCATACGTAATACATTCCTGTATCAGACCGTGTCGTACTGTATTTCCATGCATACGTAATACATTCCTGTATCAGACCGTGTCGTAGTGTATTTACATGCATACTTAATACATTCCTGTATCAGACCGTGTCGTAGTGTATTTCCATGCATAATTAATACATTCCTGTATCAGACCGTGTCGTAGTGTATTTCCATGCATACTTAATACATTCCTGTATCAGACCGTGTCGTAGTGTATTTCCATGCATAATTAATACATTCCTGTATCAGACCGTGTCGTAGTGCATTTCCAGACATACTTAATACATTCCTGTATCAGACCTGGTCGTAGTGTATTTCCATGCCTACGTAATACATTCCTGTATCAGACCGTGTTGCAGTGTATTTCCATACATAATTAATACATTCCTGTATCAGACCGTGTCGTAGTGTATTTCCATACATAATTAATACATTCCTGTAGCAGACCGTGTCGTAGTGTATTTCCATACATAATTAATACATTCCTGTATCAGACCGTGTCGTAGTGTATATCCATGCATAATTAATACATTCCTGTATCAGACCGTGTCGTAGTGTATTTCCATGCATACGTAATACATTCCTGTATTAGACCGTGTCGTAGTGTATTTCCATACATACTTAATACATGCCTGTATCAGACCTGGTCGTAGTGTATTTCCATGCATAATTAACACATTCCTGTATCAGACCGTGTCGTAGTGTATTTCCATGCATCATTAATACATTCCTGTATCAGACCTTGTCGTAGTGTATTTCCATGCATAATTAACACATTCCTGTATCAGACCGTGTCGTAGTGTATTTCCATGCATACGTAATACATTCCTGTATCAGACCTGGTCGTAGTGTATTTCCATGCATAATTAATACATTCCTGTATCAGACCGTGTCGTAGTGTATTACCATACATACTTAATACATTCCTGTTTCAGACTGTGTCCTAGTGTATTTCCATGCATATGTAATATATTCCTGTATCAGATCGTGTCGTAGTGTATTTCCATGCATACGTAATACATTCCTGTATCAGACCGTGTCGTAGTGTATTTCCATGCATAATTAACACATTCCTGTATCAGACCGTGTCGTAGTGTATTTCCATGCATAATTAATACATTCCTGTATCAGACCGTGTCGTAGTGTATTTCCATTCATATTTAACACATTCCTGTATCAGACCGTGTCGTAGTGTATTTCCATGCATAATTAACACATTCCTGTATCAGACCTGGTCGTAGTGTATTTCCTTGCCTACGTAATATATTCCTGTATCAGACCGTGTGGTAGTGTATTTCCATGCATACTTAAATACATGCCTGTATCAGACCGTGTCATAGTGTATTTCCATACATGCTTAATACATTCCTGTATCAGACCTTGTCCTAGTGTATTTCCATGCCTACGTAATACATTCCTGTATCAGACCGTGTCGCAGTGTATTTCCATACATAATTAATACATTCCAGTAGCAGACCGTGTCGTAGTGTATTTCCATACATTATTAATACATTCCTGTATCAGACCGTGTCGTAGTGTATATCCATGCATAATTAATACATTCCTGTATCAGACCGTGTCGTAGTGTATTTCCATGCATAATTAACACATTCCTGTATCAGACCGTGTCGTAGTGTATTTCCATGCATAATTAATACATTCCTGTATCAGACAGTGTCATAGTGTATTTCCATGAATAATTAACACATTCCTGTATCAGACCGTGTCGTAGTGTATTTCCATGCATACGTAATACATTCCTGTATCAGACCGTGTCGTAGTGTATTTCCATGCATAATTAACACATTCCTGTATCAGACCGTGTCGTAGTGTATTTCCATGCATAATTAATACATTCGTGTAACAGACCGTGTCGTAGTGTATTTCCATATTTACTTAATACATTCCTTTTTCAGACTGTGTGGTAGTGTATTTCCATGCATACGTAATGCATTCCTGTATCAGACCGTGTCGTAGTGTATTTCCATGCATACGTAATACATTCCTGTATCAGACCGTGTCGTACTGTATTTCCATGCATACGTAATACATTCCTGTATCAGACCGTGTCGTAGTGTATTTACATGCATACTTAAATACATTCCTGTATCAGATCGATTCGTAATGTATTTCCATGCATAATTAATACATTCCTGTATCAGACCGTGTCGTAGTGTATTTCCATGCATACTTAATACATTCCTGTATCAGACCGTGTCGTAGTGTATTTCCATGCATAATTAAGACATTCCTGTATCAGACCGTGTCGTAGTGTATTTCCATGCATAATTAATACATTCCTGTATCAGACAGTGTCATAGTGTATTTCCATGAATAATTAACACATTCCTGTATCAGACCGTGTCGTAGTGTATTTCCATGCATACGTAATACATTCCTGTATCAGACCGTGTCGTAGTGTATTTCCATGCATAATTAACACATTCCTGTATCAGACCGTGTCGTAGTGTATTTCCATGCATAATTAATACATTCGTGTAACAGACCGTGTCGTAGTGTATTTCCATATTTACTTAATACATTCCTTTTTCAGACTGTGTGGTAGTGTATTTCCATGCATACGTAATGCATTCCTGTATCAGACCGTGTCGTAGTGTATTTCCATGCATACGTAATACATTCCTGTATCAGACCGTGTCGTACTGTATTTCCATGCATACGTAATACATTCCTGTATCAGACCGTGTCGTAGTGTATTTACATGCATACTTAAATACATTCCTGTATCAGATCGATTCGTAATGTATTTCCATGCATAATTAATACATTCCTGTATCAGACCGTGTCGTAGTGTATTTCCATGCATACTTAATACATTCCTGTATCAGACCGTGTCGTAGTGTATTTCCATGCATAATTAAGACATTCCTGTATCAGACCTGGTCGTAGTGTATTTCCATGCCTACGTAATACATTCCTGTATCAGACAGTGTCGTAGTGTATTTCCATGCATACTTAAATACATGCCTGTATCAGACCGTGTCGTAGTGTATTTCCATACATACTTAATACATTCCTGTATCAGACCTGGTCATAGTGTATTTCCATGCATAATTAACACATTCCTGTATCAGACCGTGTCGTAGTGTATTTCCATGCATCATTAATACATTCCTGTATCAGACCGTGTCGTAGTGTATTTCCATGCATAATTAACACATTCCTGTATCAGACCGTGTCGTAGTGTATTTCCATGCATACGTAATACATTCCTGTATCAGACCTGGTCGTAGTGTATTTCCATGCATAATTAATACATTCCTGTATCAGACCGTGTCGTAGTGTATTACAGTACATACTTAATACATTCCTGTTTCAGACTGTGTCCTAGTGTATTTCCATGCATACGTAATATATTCCTGTATCAGATCGTGTCGTAGTGTATTTCCATGCATACGTAATACATTCCTGTATCAGACCGTGTCGTAGTGTATTTCCATGCATACGTAATACATTCCTGTATCAGACCGTATCGTAGTGTATTTCCATGCATACGTAATACATTCCTGTATCAGACCGTGTCGTAGTGTATTTCCATGCATAATTAACACATTCCTGTATCAGGCCGTGTCGTAGTGTATTTCCATGCATCATTAATACATTCCTGTATCAGACCGTGTCGTAGTGTATTTCCATGCATAATTAACACATTCCTGTATCAGACCTGGTCGTAGTGTATTTCCTTGCCTACGTAATACATTCCTGTATCAGACCGTGTCGTAGTGTATTTCCATACATGCTTAATACATTCCTGTATCAGACCTTGTCGCAGTGTATTTCCATGCCTACGTAATACATTCCTGTATCAGACCGTGTCGCAGTGTATTTCCATACATAATTAATACATTCCAGTAGCAGACCGTGCCGTAGTGTATTTCCATACATAATTAATACATTCCTGTATCAGACCGTGTCGTAGTGTATATCCATGCATAATTAATACATTCCTTTATCAGACCGTGTCGTAGTGTATTTCCATGCATAATTAACACATTCCTGTATCAGACCGTGTCGTAGTGTATTTCCATGCATAATTAATACATTCCTGTATCAGACCGTGTCGTAGTGTATTTCCATGCATAATTAACACATTCCTGTATCAGACCGTGTCGTAGTGTATTTCCATGCATACGTAATACATTCCTGTATCAGACCGTGTCGTAGTGTATTTCCATGCATACGTAATACATTCCTGTATCAGACCGTGTGTTAGTGTATTTCCATGCATAATTAACACATTCCTGTATCAGACCGTGTCGTAGTGTATTTCTATGCATAATTAATACATTCGTGTAACATACAGTGTCGTAGTGTATTTCCATACATACTTAATACATTCCTCTGTTTCAGACTGTGTCGTAGTGTATTTCAATGCATACGTAATGCATTCCTGTATCAGACCGTGTCGTAGTGTATTTCCATGCATACGTAATACATTCCTGTATCAGACCGTGTCGTAGTGTATTTCCATGCATACGGAATACATTCCTGTATCAGACCGTGTCGTAGTGTATTTACATGCATACTTAAATACATTCCTGTATCAGATCGATTCGTAATGTATTTCCATGCATAATTAATACATTCCTGTATCAGACCATGTTGTAGTGTATATCCATGCATACTTAATACATTCCTGTATCAGACCGTGTCGTAGTGTATTTCCGTGCATAATTAATATATTCCTGTATCAGACCTTGTCGTAGTGTATTTCCATGCATAATTAATACATTCCTGTATCAGACCGTGTCGTAGTGTATTTCCATGCATAATTAATACATTCCTGTATCAGACCGTGTCGTAGTGTATTTCAATGCATACGTAATACATTCCTGTATCAGACCGTGTCGTAGTTTATTTACATGCATACTTAAATACATTCCAGTATCAGACCGAGTCGTAGTGTTTTTCCAAGTATATTTAATACATTCCTGTATCAGACCGTGTCGTAGTGTATTTCCATGCATACTTAATACATTCCTGTATCAGACCGTGTCCTAGTGTATTTCCGTGCATAATATATATATTCCTGTATCAGACCGTGTCGTAGTGTATTTCCATGCATAATTAATACATTCCTGTATCAGACCGTGTCGTAGTGTATTTCCATGCATAATTAATACATTCCTGTATCAGACCGTGTCGTAGTGTATTTCCATACATACTTAATACATTCCTGTATCAGACCTGGTCGTAGTGTATTTCCATGCCTACGTAATACATTCCTGTATCAGACCGTGTTGCAGTGTATTTCCATACATAATTAATACATTCCTGTATCAGACCGTGTCGTAGTGTATTTCCATACATACTTAATACATTCCTGTATCAGACCGTGTCGTAGTGTATATCCATGCATAATTAATACATTCCTGTATCAGACCGTGTCATAGTTTATTTCTATGCATAATTAACACATTCCTGTATCAGACCGTGTCGTAGTGTATTTCCAGGCATCATTAATACATTCCTGTATCAGACCGTGTCGTAGTGTATTTCCATGCATAATTAATACATTCCTGTATCAGACCGTGTCGTAGTGTATTTCCATGCATAATTAACACATTCCTGTATCAGACCGTGTCGTAGTGTATTTCCATGCATACGTAATACATTCCTGTATCAGACCGTGTCGTAGTGTATTTCCATGCATACGTAATACATTCCTGTATCAGACCGTGTCGTAGTGTATTTCCATGCATAATTAACACATTCCTGTATCAGACCGTGTCGTAGTGTATTTCCATGCATAATTAATACATTCCTGTATCAGACCGTGTCGTAGTGTATTTCCATGCATAATTAACACATTCCTGTATCAGACCGTGTCGTAGTGTATTTCCATGCATACCTGTCGACTAT
>CM026399.1:55225029-55315209 GCA_014843695.1 Archivesica marissinica
CGTAGTGTATTTCCATGCATACGTAATACATTCCTGTATCAGACCGTGTCGTAGTGTATTTCCATGCATACGTAATACATTCCTGTATCAGACCGTGTCGTAGTGTATTTCCATGCATAATTAACACATTCCTGTATCAGACCGTGTCGTAGTGTATTTCCATGCATAATTAATACATTCCTGTATCAGACCGTGTCGTAGTGTATTTCCATGCATAATTAATACATTCCTGTATCAGACCGTGTCGTAGTGTATTTCCATGCATACTTAATACATTCCTGTATCAGACCGTGTCGTAGTGTATTTCCATGCATACGTAATACATTCCTGTATCAGACCGTGTCGTAGTGTATTTCCATGCATAATTAACACATTCCTGTATCAGACCGTGTCGTAGTGTATTTCCATGCATAATTAATACATTCGTGTATCAGACCGTGTCGTAGTGTATTTCCATACATACTTAATACATTCCTCTGTTTCAGACTGTGTCGTAGTGTATTTCCATGCATACGTAATACATTCCTGTATCAGACCGTGTCGTAGTGTATGTCCATGCATAATTAATACATTCCTGTATCAGACCGTGTCATAGTGTATTTCCATGCATAATTAACACATTCCTGAATCAGACCGTGTCGTAGTGTATTTCCATGCATCATTAATACATTCCTGTATCAGACCGTGTCGTAGTGTATTTCCATGCATACTTAATACATTCCTGTATCAGACCGTGTCCTAGTGTATTTCCGTGCATAATTAATATATTCCTGTATCAGACCGTGTCGTAGTGTATTTCCATGCATAATTAATACATTCCTGTATCAGACCGTGTCGTAGTGTATTTCCATGCATAATTAATACATTCCTGTATCAGACCGTGTCGTAGTGTATTTCCATACATTCTTAATACATTCCTTTATCAGACCTGGTCGTAGTGTATTTCCATGCATACTTAATACATTCCTGTATCATACCGTGTCCTAGTGTATTTCCGTGCATAATTAATATATTCCTGTATCAGACCGTGTCGTAGTGTATTTCCATGCATAATTAATACATTCCTGTATCAGACCGTGTCGTAGTGTATTTCCATGCATAATTAATACATTCCTGTATCAGACCGTGTCGTAGTTTATTTCTATGCATAATTAACACATTCCTGTATCAGACCGTGTCGTAGTGTATTTCCATGCATCATTAATACATTCCTGTATCAGACCGTGTCGTAGTGTATTTCCATGCATAATTAACACATTCCTGTAATAGACCGTGTCGTAGTGTATTTCCATGCATCATTAATACATTCCTGTATCAGACCGTGTCGTAGTGTATTTCCATGCATAATTAACACATTCCTGTATCAGACCGTGTCGTAGTGTATTTCCATGCATACGTAATACATTCCTGTATCAGACCGTGTCGTAGTGTATTTCCATGCATAATTAACACATTCCTGTATCAGACCGTGTCGTAGTGTATTTCCATGCATAATTAATACATTCCTGTATCAGACCGTGTCGTAGTGTATTTCCATGCATACTTAATACATTCCTGTTTCAGACTGTGTCGTAGTGTATTTCCATGCATACGTAATACATTCCTGTATCAGACCGTGTCGTAGTGTATTTCCATTCATACGTAATACATTCCTGTATCAGACCGTGTCGTAGTGTATTTACATGCATACTTAAATACATTCCTGTTTCAGATCGATTCGTAATGTATTTCCATGCATAATTAATACATTCCTGTATCAGACCGTGTCGTAGTGTATTTCCATGCATACTTAATACATTCCTGTATCAGACCGTGTCATAGTGTATTTCCGTGCATAATTAATATATTCCTGTATCAGAACGTGTCGTAGTGTATTTCCATGCATAATTAATACATTCCTGTATCAGACCGTGTCGTAGTGTATTTCCATGCATAATTAATACACTCCTGTATCAGACCATGTCGTAGTGTATTTCAATGCATACGTAATACATTCCTGTATCAGACCGTGTCGTAGTGTATTTACATGCATACTTAAATACAGTCCAGTATCAGACCGAGTCGTAGTGTTTTTCCAAGTATATTTAATACATTCCTGTATCAGACCGTGTCGTAGTGTATTTCCATGCATACTTAATACAGTCCTGTATCAGACCGTGTCCTAGTGTATTTCCGTGCATAATTAATATATTCCTGTATCAGACCGTGTCGTAGTGTATTTCCATGCATAATTAATACATTCCTGTATCAGACCGTGTCGTAGTGTATTTCCATGCATAATTAATACATTCCTGTATCAGACCGTGTCGTAGTGTATTTCCATACATACTTAATACATTCCTGTATCAGACCTGGTCGTAGTGTATTTCCATGCCTACGTAATAGATTCCTGTATCAGACCGTGTTGCAGTGTATTTCCATACATAATTAATACATTCCTGTATCAGACCGTGTCGTAGTGTATTTCCATACATACTTAATACATTCCTGTATCAGACCGTGTCGTAGTGTATATCCATGCATAATTAATACATTCCTGCATCAGACCGTGTCATAGTTTATTTCTATGCATAATTAACACATTCCTGTATCAGACCGTGTCGTAGTGTATTTCCAGGCATCATTAAAACATTCCTGTATCAGACCGTGTCGTAGTTTATTTCCATGCATAATTAACACATTCCTGTACTAGACCGTGTCGTAGTGTATTTCCATGCATCATTAATACATTCCTGTATCAGACCGTGTCGTAGTTTATTTCCATACATACTTAATACATTCCTGTATCAGACCTGGTCGTAGTGTATTTCCATGCATAATTAACACATTCCTGTATCAGACCGTGTCGTAGTGTATTTCCATGCATACGTAATACATTCCTGTATCAGACCTGGTCGTAGTGTATTTCCATGCATAATTAATACATTCCTGTATCAGACCGTGTCGTAGTGTATTACCATACATACTTAATACATTCCTGTTTCAGACTGTGTCCTAGTGTATTTCCATGCATATGTAATATATTCCTGTATCAGATCGTGTCGTAGTGTATTTCCATGCATCCGTAATACATTCCTGTATCAGACCGTGTCGTAGTGTATTTCCATGCATAATTAACACATTCCTGTATCAGACCGTGTCGTAGTGTATTTCCATGCATAATTAATACATTCCTGTATCAGACCGTGTCGTAGTGTATTTCCATGCATAATTAACACATTCCTGTATCAGACCGTGTCGTAGTGTATTTCCATGCATCATTAATACATTCCTGTATTAGACCGTGTCATAGTGTATTTCCATGCATAATTAACACATTCCTGTATCAGACCTGGTCGTAGTGTATTTCCTTGCCTACGTAATACATTCCTGTATCAGACCGTGTCGTAGTTTATTTCCATGCATACTTAAATACATGCCTGTATCAGACCGTGTCATAGTGTATTTCCATACATGCTTAATACATTCCTGTATCAGACCTTGTCCTAGTGTATTTCCATGCCTACGTAATACATTCCTGTATCAGACCGTGTCGCAGTGTATTTCCATACATAATTAATACATTCCAGTAGCAGACCGTGTCGTAGTGTATTTCCATACATTATTAATACATTCCTGTATCAGACCGTGTCGTAGTGTATATCCATGCATAATTAATACATTCCTGTATCAGACCGTGTCGTAGTGTATTTCCATGCATAATTAACACATTCCTGTATCAGACCGTGTCGTAGTGTATTTCCATGCATAATTAATACATTCCTGTATCAGACAGTGTCGTAGTGTATTTCCATGAATAATTAACACATTCCTGTATCAGACCGTGTCGTAGTGTATTTCCATGCATACGTAATACATTCCTGTATCAGACCGTGTCGTAGTGTATTTCCATGCATACGTAATACATTCCTGTATCAGACCGTGTCGTAGTGTATTTCCATGCATAATTAACACATTCCTGTATCAGACCGTGTCGTAGTGTATTTCCATGCATAATTAATACATTCGTGTAACAGACCGTGTCGTAGTGTATTTCCATATTTACTTAATACATTCCTGTTTCAGACTGTGTCGTAGTGTATTTCCATGCATACGTAATGCATTCCTGTATCAGACCGTGTCGTAGTGTATTTCCATGCATACGTAATACATTCCTGTATCAGACCGTGTCAGTGTATTTCCATGCATACGTAATACATTCCTGTATCAGACCGTGTCGTAGTGTATTTACATTCATACTTAAATACATTCCTGTATCAGATCGATTCGTAATGTATTTCCATGCATAATTAATACATTCCTGTATCAGACCGTGTCGTAGTGTATTTCCATGCATACTTAATACATTCCTGTATCAGACCGTGTCGTAGTGTATTTCCGTGCATAATTAATATATTCCTGTATCAGACCGTGTCGTAGTGTATTTCCATGCATAATTAATACATTCCTGTATCAGACCGTGTCGTAGTGTATTTCCATGCATAATTAATACATTCCTGTATCAGACCGTGTCGTAGTGTATTTCCATGCATACGTAATACATTCCTGTATCAGACCGTGTCGTAGTGTATTTACATGCATACTTAAATACATTCCAGTATCAGACCGAGTCGTAGTGTATTTCCAAGTATATTTAATACATTCCTGTATCAGACCGTGTCGTAGTGTATTTCCATGCATACTTAATACATTCCTGTATCAGACCGTGTCGTAGTGTATTTCCATGCATAATTAATACATTCCTGTATCAGACCGTGTCGTAGTGTATTTCCATGCATATTTAATACATTCCTGTATCAGACCGTGTCGTAGTGTATTTCCATGCATACTTAATACATTCCTGTATCAGACCGTGTCCTAGTGTATTTCCGTGCATACTTAATATATTCCTGTATCAGACCGTGTCGTAGTGTATTTCCATGCATAATTAATACATTCCTGTATCAGACCGTGTCGTAGTGTATTTCTATGCATAATTAATACATTCCTGTATCAGACCGTGTCGTAGTGTATTTCCCTACATACTTAATACATTCCTGTATCATACCTGGTCGTAGTGTATTTCCATGCCTACGTAATACATTCCTGTATCAGACCGTGTTGCAGTGTATTTCCATAGATAATTAATACATTCCTGTATCAGACCGTGTCGTAGTGTATTTCCATACATAATTAATACATTCCTGTTTCAGACCGTGTCGTAGTGTATTTCCATACATACTTAATACATTCCTGTATCAGACCGTGTCGTAGTGTATATCCATGCATAATTAATACATTCCTGTATCATACCGTGTCGTAGTGTATTTCCATGCATAATTAACACATTCCTGTATCAGACCGTGTCGTAGTGTATTTCCATGCATCATTAATACATTCCTGTATCAGACCGTGTCGTAGTGTATTTCCATGCATACGTAATACATTCCTGTATCAGACCTGGTGGTAGTGTATTTCCATGCATACGTAATACATTCCTGTATCAGACCGTGTCGTAGTGTATTACCATACATACTTAATACATTCCTGTATCAGATCGTGTCGTAGTGTATTTCCATGCATACGTAATACATTCCTGTATCAGACCTGGTCGTAGTGTATTTCCATGCCTACGTAATACATTCCTGTATCAGACCGTGTCGTAGTGTATTTCCATGCATAATTAATACATTCCTGTATCAGACCTTGTCGTAGTGTATATCCATGCGTACGTAATACATTCCTGTATCAGACCTGGTCGTAGTGTATTTCCATGCCTACGTAATACATTCCTGTATCAGACCGTGTCGTAGTGTATTTCCATACATAAATAATACATTCCTGTATCAGACCGTGTCGTAGTATATATCCATGCATTATTAATACATTCCTGTATCAGACTGTGTCGTAGTGTATTTCCATGCATAATTAACACATTTCTGTATCAGACCGTGTCGTAGTGTATTTCCATGCATCATTAATACATTCCTGTATCAGACCGTGTCGTAGTATATATCCATGCATAATTAATACATTCCTGTATCAGACCTTGTCGTAGTGTATATCCATGCGTACGTAATACATTCCTGTATCAGACCGTGTAGCAGTGTATTTACATGCATACTTAAATACATTCCTGTATCAGATCGAATCGTAATGTATTTCCATGCATAATTAATACATTCCAGTATCAGACCGTGTCGTAGTGTATTTCCATACATAATTAATACATTCCTGTATCAGACCGTGTCGTAGTGTATTTCCATGCATACTTAATACATTCCTGTATCAGACCGTGTCGTAGTGTATTTCCGTGCATAATTAATACATTCCTGTATCAGACCGTGTCGTAGTGTATTTCCGTGCATAATTAATACATTCCTGTATCAGACCGTGTCGTAGTGTATTTCCGTGCATAATTAATACATTCCTGTATCAGACCGTGTCGTAGTGTATTTCCATGCATACTTAATACATTCCTGTATCAGACCGTGTCGTAGTGTATTTCCATGCATAATTAATACATTCCTGTATCAGACCGTGTCGTAGTGTATTTCCATGCATAATTAATACATTCCTGTATCAGACCGTGTCGTAGTTTATTTCCATGCTTAATTAACACATTCCTGTATCAGAACTGGTCGTAGTGTAGTTCCATGCATACGTAATACATTCCTGTATCAGACCGTGTCGTAGTGTATTTCCATGCATAATTAATACATGCCTGTATCAGACCGTGTCGTACTGTATTTCCATACATACTTAATACATTCCTGTATCAGACCGTGTCGTAGTGTATTTCCATGCATAATTAATACATTCCTGTATCAGACCGTGTCGTAGTGTATTTCCGTGCATAATTAATACATTCCTGTATCAGACCGTGTCGTAGTGTATTTCCATGCATACTTAATACATTCCTGTATCAGACCGTGTCGTAGTGTATTTCCATGCATAATTAATACATTCCTGTATCAGACCGTGTCGTAGTGTATTTCCATGCATAATTAATACATTCCTGTATCAGACCGTGTCGTAGTTTATTTCCATGCTTAATTAACACATTCCTGTATCAGAACTGGTCGTAGTGTAGTTCCATGCATACGTAATACATTCCTGTATCAGACCGTGTCGTAGTGTATTTCCATGCATAATTAATACATGCCTGTATCAGACCGTGTCGTACTGTATTTCCATACATACTTAATACATTCCTGTATCAGACCGTGTCGTAGTGTATTTCCATGCATAATTAATACATTCCTGTATCAGACCGTGTCGTAGTGTATTTCCATACATAATTAATACATTCCTGTATCAGACCGTGTCGTAGTGTATATCCATTTATAATTAATACATTCCTGTATCAGACCGTGTCGTAGTGTATTTCCATGCATAATTAACACATTCCTGTATCAGACCGTGTCGTAGTGTATTTCCATGCATACGTAATACAGTCCTTTATCAGACCGTGTCGTAGTGTATTTCCATGCATAATTAATACATTCCTGTATCAGACCGTGTCGTAGTGTATTTCCATGCATACGTAATACATTCCTGTATCAGACCGTGTCGTAGTGTATTTCCATGCATAATTAATACATTCCTGTATCAGACCTGGTCGTAGTGTAGTTCCATGCATACGTAATACATTCCTGTATCAGACCGTGACGTAATGTATTTCCATGCATAATTAATACATGCCTGTATCAGACCGTGTCGTAGTGTATTTCCATACATACTTAATACATTCCTGTATCAGACCTGGTCGTAGTGTATTTCCATGCCTACGTAATACATTCCTGTATCAGACCGTGTCGTAGTGTATGTCCATGCATATTTAATACATTCCTGTATCAGACCGTGTCGTAGTGTATTTCCATACATAATTAATACATTCCTGTATCAGACCGTGTCGTAGTGTATTTCCATGCATACTTAATACATTCCTGTATCAGACCGTGTCGTAGTGTATTTCCATGCATAATTAATACATTCCTGTATCAGACCGTGTCGTAGTGTATTTCCGTGCATAATTAATACATTCCTGTATCAGACCGTGTCGTAGTGTATTTCCATGCATAATTAATACATTCCTGTATCAGACCGTGTCGTAGTGTATTTCCATGCATACTTAATACATTCCTGTATCAGACCGTGTCGTAGTGTATTTCCATGCATAATTAATACATTCCTGTATCAGACCGTGTCGTAGTGTATTTCCATGCATAATTAATACATTCCTGTATCAGACCGTGTCGTAGTGTATTTCCATGCATAATTAATACATTCCTGTATCAGACCTGGTCGTAGTGTATTTCCATGCATACGTAATACATTCCTGTATCAGACCGTGTCGTAGTGTATTTCCATACATACTTAATACATTCCTGTATCAGACCGTGTCGTAGTGTATTTCCATGCATAATTAATACATTCCTGTATCAGACCGTGTCGTAGTGTATTTCCATACATAATTAATACATTCCTGTATCAGACCGTGTCGTAGTGTATATCCATTTATAATTAATACATTCCTGTATCAGACCGTGTCGTAGTGTATTTCCATGCATAATTAACACATTCCTGTATCAGACCGTGTCGTAGTGTATTTCCATGCATACGTAATACAGTCCTTTATCAGACCGTGTCGTAGTGTATTTCCATGCATAATTAATACATTCCTGTATCAGACCGTGTCGTAGTGTATTTCCATGCATACGTAATACATTCCTGTATCAGACCGTGTCGTAGTGTATTTCCATGCATAATTAATACATTCCTGTATCAGACCTGGTCGTAGTGTAGTTCCATGCATACGTAATACATTCCTGTATCAGACCGTGACGTAATGTATTTCCATGCATAATTAATACATGCCTGTATCAGACCGTGTCGTAGTGTATTTCCATACATACTTAATACATTCCTGTATCAGACCTGGTCGTAGTGTATTTCCATGCATACGTAATACATTCCTGTATCAGACCTGGTCGTAGTGTATTTCCATGCATAATTAATACATTCCTGTATCAGACCGTGTCGTAGTGTATTTCCATGCATACGTAATACATTCCTGTATCAGACCGTGTCGTAGTGTATTTCCATGCATAATTAATACATTCCTGTATCAGACCGTGTCGTAGTGTATTTCCATGCATACGTAATACATTCCTGTATCAGACCGTGTCGTAGTGTATTTCCATGCATACTTAATACATTCCTGTATCAGACCGTGTCGTAGTGTATTTCCTCATAATTAATACATTCCTGTATCAGACCGTGTCGTAGTGTATTCCATGCATATTAATACATTCCTGTATCAGACCGTGTCGTAGTGTATTTCCATGCATAATTAATACATTCCTGTATCAGACCGTGTCGTAGTGTATTTCCATGCATACTTAATACATTCCTGTATCAGACCGTGTCGTAGTGTATTTCCATGCATAATTAATACATTCCTGTATCAGACCGTGTCGTAGTGTATTTCCATGCATACGTAATACATTCCTGTATCAGACCGTGTCGTAGTGTATTTCCATGCATAATTAATACATTCCTGTATCAGACCTGGTCGTAGTGTAGTTCCATGCATACGTAATACATTCCTGTATCAGACCGTGACGTAATGTATTTCCATGCATAATTAATACATGCCTGTATCAGACCGTGTCGTAGTGTATTTCCATACATACTTAATACATTCCTGTATCAGACCTGGTCGTAGTGTATTTCCATGCCTACGTAATACATTCCTGTATCAGACCGTGTCGTAGTGTATGTCCATGCATATTTAATACATTTCTGTATCAGACCGTGTCGTAGTGTATTTCCATACATAATTAATACATGCCTGTATCAGACCGTGTCGTAGTGTATTTCCATACATAATTAATACATTCCTGTATCAGACCGTGTCGTAGTGTATATCCATGCATAATTAATACATTCCTGTATCAGACCGTGTCGTAGTGTATTTCCATGCGCAATTAACACATTCCTGTATCAGACCGTGTCGTAGTGTATTTCCATGCATAATTAATACATTCCTGTATCAGACCGTGTCGTAGTGTATTTCCATGCATAATTAACACATTCCTGTATCAGACCGTGTCATAGTGTATTTCCATGCATAATTAATACATTCCTGTATCAGACCGTGTCGTAGTGTAGTTCCATGCATACTTAACACATTCCTGTATCAGACCGTGTCGTAGTGTATTTCCATGCATAATTAATACATTCCTGTATCAGACCGTGTCGTAGTGTATTTCCATGCATACGTAATACATTCCTGTATCAGACCTGGTCGTAGTGTATTTCCATGCATAATTAATACATTCCTGTATCAGACTGTGTCGTAGTGTATTTCCATGCATACGTAATACATTCCTGTATCAGACCGTGTCGTAGTGTATTTCCATGCATAATTAATACATTCCTGTATCAGACCTGTCGTAGTGATTTCATGCATACGTAATACATTCCTGTATCAGACCGTGTCGTAGTGTATTTCCATGCATATTAATACATTCCTGTATCAGACCGTCGTAGTGTTTTCCAATATAATACATTCCTGTATCAGACCGTGTCGTAGTGTATTTCCATGCATACTTAATACATTCCTGTATCAGACCGTGTCGTAGTGTATTTCCATGCATAATTAATACATTCCTGTATCAGACCGTGTCGTAGTGTATTTCCATGCATAATTAATACATTCCTGTATCAGACCGTGTCGTAGTGTATTTCCATGCATAATTAATACATTCCTGTATCAGACCGTGTCGTAGTGTATTTCCATGCATACTTAATACATTCCTGTATCAGACCGTGTCGTAGTGTATTTCCATGCATACTTAATACATTCCTGTATCAGACCGTGTCGTAGTGTATTTCCATGCATAATTAATACATTCCTGTATCAGACCGTGTCGTAGTGTATTTCCATGCATAATTAATACATTCCTGTATCAGACCGTGTCGTAGTGTATTTCCATGCATAATTAATACATTCCTGTATCAGACCGTGTCGTAGTGTATTTCCATGCATACTTAATACATTCCTGTATCAGACCGTGTCGTAGTGTATTTCCATGCATAATTAATACATTCCTGTATCAGACCGTGTCGTAGTGTATTTCCATGCATAATTAACACATTCCTGTATCAGACCGTGTCGTAGTGTATTTCCATGCATAATTAATACATTCCTGTATCAGACCGTGTCGTAGTGTATTTCCATGCATAATTAACACATTCCTGTATCAGACCGTGTCGTAGTGTATTTCCATGCATACGTAATACATTCCTGTATCAGACCTGGTCGTAGTGTATTTCCATGCATAATTAATACATTCCTGTATCAGACTGTGTCGTAGTGTATTTCCATGCATACGTAATACATTCCTGTATCAGACCGTGTCGTAGTGTATTTCCATGCATAATTAATACATTCCTGTTTCAGACCGTGTCGTAGTGTATTTCCATGCATACGTAATACATTCCTGTATCAGACCGTGTCGTAGTGAATTTCCATACATACTTAATACATTCCTGTATCAGACCGTGTCGTAGTTTATTTCCCTACATAATTAATACATTCCTGTATCAGTCCGTGTCGCAGTGTATTTCCGTGCATAATTAATACATTCCTGTATGAGACCGTGTCGTAGTGTATTTCCATGCATACTTAATACATTCCTGTATCAGACCGTGTCGTAGTGTATGTCCATGCATATTTAATACATTCCTGTATCAGACCGTGTCGTAGTGTATTTCCATACATAATTAATACATGCCTGTATCAGACCGTGTCGTAGTGTATTTCCATACATAATTAATACATTCCTGTATCAGACCGTGTCGTAGTGTATATCCATGCATACTTAATACATTCCTGTATCAGACCGTGTCGTAGTGTATTTCCATGCATAATTAACACATTCCTGTATCAGACCGTGTCGTAGTGTATTTCCATGCATAATTAATACATTCCTGTATCAGACCGTGTCGTAGTGTATTTCCATGCATAATTAATACATTCCTGTATCAGACCGTGTCGTAGTGTATTTCCATGCATAATTAATACATTCCTGTATCAGACCGTGTCGTAGTGTAGTTCCATGCATACTTAACACATTCCTGTATCAGACCGTGTCGTAGTGTATTTCCATGCATAATTAATACATTCCTGTATCAGACCGTGTCGTAGTGTATTTCCATGCATACGTAATACATTCCTGTATCAGACCTGGTCGTAGTGTATTTCCATGCATAATTAATACATTCCTGTATCAAACCGTGTCGTAGTGTATGTCCATGCATATTTAATACCTTTCTGTATCAGACCGTGTCGTAGTGTATTTCCATACATAATTAATACATGCCTGTATCAGACCGTGTCGTAGTGTATTTCCATACATAATTAATACATTCCTGTATCAGACCGTGTCGTAGTGTATATCCATGCATACTTAATATATTCCTGTATCAGACCGTGTCGTAGTGTATTTCCATGCATAATTAATACATTCCTGTATCAGACCGTGTCGTAGTGTATTTCCATGCATAATTAACACATTCCTGTATCAGACCTTGTCATAGTGTATTTCCATGCATAATTAATACATTCCTGTATCAGACCGTGTCGTAGTGTAGTTCCATGCATACTTAATACATTCCTGTATCAGACCGTGTCGTAGTGTAGTTCCATGCATACTTAACACATTCCTGTATCAGACCGTGTCGTAGTGTATTTCCATGCATAATTAATACATTCCTGTATCAGACCGTGTCGTAGTGTATTTCCATGCATACGTAATACATTCCTGTATCAGACCTGGTCGTAGTGTATTTCCATGCATAATTAATACATTCCTGTATCAGACTGTGTCGTAGTGTATTTCCATGCATACGTAATACATTCCTGTATCAGACCGTGTCGTAGTGTATTTCCATGCATAATTAATACATTCCTGTTTCAGACCGTGTCGTAGTGTATTTCCATGCATACGTAATACATTCCTGTATCAGACCGTGTCGTAGTGAATTTCCATACATACTTAATACATTCCTGTATCAGACCGTGTCGTAGTGTATTTCCATGCATAATTAATACATTCCTGTATCAGACCTGGTCGTAGTGTAGTTCCATGCATACGTAATACATTCCTGTATCAGACCGTGACGTAATGTATTTCCATGCATAATTAATACATGCCTGTATCAGACCGTGTCGTAGTGTATTTCCATACATACTTAATACATTCCTGTATCAGACCTGGTCGTAGTGTATTTCCATGCCTACGTAATACATTCCTGTATCAGACCGTGTCGTAGTGTATGTCCATGCATATTTAATACATTTCTGTATCAGACCGTGTCGTAGTGTATTTCCATACATACTTAATACATTCCTGTATCAGACCTGGTCGTAGTGTATTTCCATGCCTACGTAATACATTCCTGTATCAACCGTGTCGTAGTGTATGTCCATGCATATTTAATACATTTCTGTATCAGACCGTGTCGTAGTGTATTTCCATACATAATTAATACATGCCTGTATCAGACCGTGTCGTAGTGTATTTCCATACATAATTAATACATTCCTGTATCAGACCGTGTCGTAGTGTATATCCATGCATACTTAATACATTCCTGTATCAGACCGTGTCGTAGTGTATTTCCATGCATAATTAATACATTCCTGTATCAGACCGTGTCGTAGTGTATTTCCATGCATAATTAACACATTCCTGTATCAGACCGTGTCATAGTGTATTTCCATGCATAATTAATACATTCCTGTATCAGACCGTGTCGTAGTGTATTTCCATGCATACTTAACACATTCCTGTATCAGACCGTGTCGTAGTGTATTTCCTTGCATACGTAATACATTCCTGTATCAGACCTGGTCGTAGTGTATTTCCATGCATAATTAATACATTCCTGTATCAGACTGTGTCGTAGTGTATTTCCATGCATACGTAATACATTCCTGTATCAGACCGTGTCGTAGTGTATTTCCATGCATAATTAATACATTCCTGTATCAGACCGTGTCGTAGTGTATTTCCATGCATAATTAATACATTCCTGTATCAGACCGTGTCGTAGTGTATTTCCATGCATAATTAATACATTCCTGTATCAGACCGTGTGTTTTTATAATACATTCCTGTATCAGACCGTGTCGTAGTGTATTTCCATGCATATTAATACATTCCTGTATCAGACCGTGTCGTAGTGTATTTCCATCATAATTAATACATTCCTGTATCAGACCGTGTCGTAGTGTATTTCCATACATAATTAATACATTCCTGTATCAGACCGTGTCGTAGTGTATTTCCATGCATAATTAATACATTCCTGTATCAGACCGTGTCGTAGTGTATATCCATGCATACTTAATACATTCCTGTATCAGACCGTGTCGTAGTGTATTTCCATGCATAATTAACACATTCCTGTATCAGACCGTGTCGTAGTGTATTTCCATGCATAATTAATACATTCCTGTATCAGACCGTGTCGTAGTGTATTTCCATGCATAATTAACACATTCCTGTATCAGACCGTGTCGTAGTGTATTTCCATGCATAATTAATACATTCCTGTATCAGACCGTGTCGTAGTGTATTTCCATGCATACTTAATACATTCCTGTATCAGACCGTGTCGTAGTGTATTTCCATGCATAATTAATACATTCCTGTATCAGACCGTGTCGTAGTGTATTTCCATGCATACTTAATACATTCCTGTATCAGACCGTGTCGTAGTGTATTTCCATGCATAATTAATACATTCCTGTATCAGACCGTGTCGTAGTGTATTTCCATGCATACTTAATACATTCCTGTATCAGACCGTGTCGTAGTGTATTTCCATGCATACTTAATACATTCCTGTATCAGACCGTGTCGTAGTGTATTTCCATGCATACGTAATACATTCCTGTATCAGACCGTGTCGTAGTGTATTTCCATGCATACTTAATACATTCCTGTATCAGACGTCGTAGTGTATTTCCATGCATAATTAATACATTCCTGTATCAGACCGTGTCGTAGTGTATTTCCATGCATACGTAATACATTCCTGTATCAGACCGTGTCGTAGTGTATTTCCATGCATACTTAATACATTCCTGTATCATACCTTGTCGTAGTGTATTTCCATGCATACGTAATACATTCCTGTATCAGACCGTGTCGTAGTGTATTTCCATGCATACTTAAATACATTCCTGTATCATACCTTGTCGTAGTGTATTTCCATGCATACGTAATACGTTCTTGTATTAGACCGTGTCGTAGTGTATTTCCATGCATACTTAATACATTCATGTATCAGACCGTGCCGTAGTGTATTTCCATGCATACTTAAATACATTCCTGTATCAGACCGTGTCCTAGCGTGCCATGCTATCAACACAGAGGTCAACAGTGGAAATAAGAGTTCTCTCTGTTTGTATTATCCTCGGTGTTGGTGTACAGTTCTCTCTGTTTGTGTTATCCTCGGTGTTGGTGTACAGTTCTCTCTGTTTGTATTATCTTCGGTGTTGGTGTACAGTTCTCTATGTTTGCTATATCCTCGGTGTTGGTGTACAGTTCTATATGTTTGTATTATCCTCGGTGTTGTTGCACAGTTCTCTCTGTATTATCCTCGGTGTTGGTGTACAGTTCTCTCTGGTTGCTATATCCTCGGTGTTGGTGTACAGTTCTCTCTGGTTGCTATATCCTCGGTGTTGGTGTACAGTTCTCTCTGTTTGCTATATCCTCGGTGTTGGTGTACAGTTATATATGTTTGTATTATCCTCGGTGTTGGTGTACAGTTCTCTCTGGTTGCTATATCCTCGGTGTTGGTGTACAGTTCTCTCTGTTCGTATTATCCTCGGTGTTGGTGTACAGTTCTCTCTGGTTGCTATATCCTCGGTGTTTGTGTACAGTTCTCTATGGTTGCTATATCCTCGGTGTTGGTGTACAGTTCTCTCTGTTTGTATTATCCTCGGTGCTGGTGTACAGTTCTATCTGGTTGCTATATCCTCGGTGTTGGTGTACAGTTCTCTATGTTTGTATTATCCTCGGTATTGGTGTACAGTTCTCTCTGGTTGCTATATCCTCGGAGTTGGTGTACAGTTCTCTCTGTTTGTGTTATCCTCGGTATTGGTGTACAGTTCTCTCTGTTTGTGTTGTCCTCGGTATTGGTGCACAGTTATCTCTGTTTGTATTATCCTCTGTGTTGGTGTACAGTTCTCTCTGGTTGCTATATCCTCGGTGTTGGTGTACAGTTCTCTCTGTTTGTATTATCCTCGGTGTTGGTGTACAATTCTCTCTGTTTTTATTATCCTCGGTGTTGGTGTACAGTTCTCTCTGTTTGCTATATCCTCGGTGTTGGTGTACAGTTCTCTCTGTTTGTATTATCCTCGGTGTTTGTGTACAGTTCTCTCTGGTTGCTATATCCTCGGTGTTGGTGTACAGTTCTCTCTGTTTTTATTATCCTCGGTGTTGTTGTACAGTTCTCTCTGTTTGTGTTATCCTCGGTATTGGTGTACAGTTCACTATGTTTGTGTTATCCTCGGTATTGGTGTACAATTCTCTCTGTTTGTATTATCCTCGGTGTTGGTGTACAGTTCTCTCTGTTTGCTATATCCTCGGTGTTGGTGTACAGTTCTCTCAGTTTGTATTATCATCGGTGTTGATGTACAGTTATTTCTGTTGTGTTATCCTCGGTGTTGGTGTACAGTTCTCTCTGTTTGTATTATCCTCGGTGTTGGTGTACAGTTCTCTCTGTTTGTGTTAGTTTATACAAATTTATTTTAGCTCGATTGCGAAACAAGTTCTTATAACTTATATTAATCACTCTCGAGACCCCATTCCTGATTGAATCCATCGCCACGAGGGAGAGAGAAGAGGCAACATGGAAATTAAATGCCTTGCCTAAGGGCACAATCGTAACGGCTCCAGTAGGGCTCGAACTCCGGACCGTTCGCGCGGGTGTCTCTAAATGGTACAATGGCCGCATTTACATTGGGTAGATCTTTCCGGTTAATGCGCGGTTGTCTCTAAATGGTACAATGGCCGCATTAACATTGGGTAGATCTTTCCGGTCAATGTGCGGTTGTCTCTAAATGGTACAATGGCCACATTCACATTGGATGGATCTTTCCGGATAATGTGCTGTGGTATTAAAATGTTAAATTGCCGCATTCACATTGTATGTATCTCTCCGGTCAATGTGCTGTTGTCTCTAAATGGTACAATGGCCGCATTAATAGTGGGTGGATCTTTCCGCTCAATGTGTTGTGGTGTTAAAAGGTGCAATGGCCGCGCAATCACATTGGATGCATATTTCCGGTTAATGTGCTGTGGTGTTAAACCGTACAATGGCCGCATTCACATTGGGTGCATCTTTCCGGTCAATGTGATGTTGTCTCTATATCGTCCAATGGCCGCATTCACATTGGGTGGATCTTTCCGGTCAATGTGATGTTGTCTCTATATCGTCCAATGGCCGTATTCACATTGGGTGGATCTTTCCGGTCAATGTGATGTTGTCTCTATATCGTCCAATGGCCGCATTCACATTGGGTGGATCTTTCCGGTCAATGAGCTGTTGTCTCTATATCGTCCAATGGCCGCATTCACATTGGGTGGATCTCTCCGGTCAATGTGCTGTTGTCTCTATATCGTTCAATGGCCGCATTCACATTGGGTGCATCTTTCCGGTCAATGTGATGTTGTCTCTATATCGTCCAATGGCCGCATTCACATTGGGTGCATCTTTCCGGTCAATGTGTTGATGTCTCTATATCGTTCAATGGCCGCATTCACATTGGATGGATCATTTAGATCAATGAGCGGTGGTCTTGTTATTGGATTGTAATTATTCGAACAACCTTCCCGGGTGTACCATATTCATTTACTATATATGCGGTATTATTACACATAGCTACATGTCAGTCACTAGAACGACCTTTACTGCTATCTCGGTGGTATTGCACATCACTACATGGCAGTCATTATAGCGACCGTGTGTGCTATCTCTGTGGTATTGCACATCACTCCATGGCAGTCATTATAGCGACCGTGCATGCTATCTCTGTGGTATTGCACATCACTACATGGCAGTTATTTTAGCGACCGTGCATGCTATCTCTGTGGTATTGCACATCACTACATGGCAGTCATTTTAGCGACCGTGCATGCTATCTCTGTGGTATTGCACATCACTACATGGCAGTCATTATAGCGACCGTGTATGCTATCTCTGTGGTATTGCACATCGCTACATGGCAGTCATTATAGCGACCGTGTATGCTATCTCTGTGGTATTGCACATCACTACATGGCAGTCATTATAGCGACCGTGTATGCTATCTCTGTGGTATTGCACATCGCTACATGGCAGTCATTATAGCGACCGTGTATGCTATCTCTGTGGTATTGCACATCACTACATGGCAGTCATTATAGCGACCGTGTATGCTATCTCTGTGGTATTGCACATCACTACATGGCAGTCATTATAGCGACCGTGCATGCTATCTCTGTGGTATTGCACATCACTACATGACAGTCATTATAGCGACCGTGTATGCTATCTCTGTGGTATTGCACATCACTACATGGCAGTCATTATAGCGACCGTGTATGCTATCTCTGTGGTATTGCACATCACTACATGGCAGTCATTATAGCGACCGTGTATGCTATCTCTGTGGTATTGCACATCACTACATGGCAGTCATTATAGCGACCGTGCATGCTATCTCTGTGGTATTGCATATCACTACATGACAGTCACTAGAGCGACCGTGTATGCTATCTCTGTGGTATTGCACATCACTACATGGCAGTCATTATAGCGACCGTGCATGCTATCTCTGTGGTATTGCATATCACTACATGACAGTCACTAGAGCGACCGTGCATGCTATCTCTGTGGTATTGCACAGCCCTACATGGGAGTCACTAGAGCGTCCGTGCATGCTATCTCTGTGGGATTACACATCCCTACATTTCAGTCACTAGAACGTCGGTGCCTGCTATCTCTGCAGTATTGGGTGGATCTTTCCGGTTAATGTGCTGTTGTCTCTAACTGGTACACTGGCCGCATTTACATTGGGTAGATTTTTCCGGTCAATGTGCTGTGTTATTAAAGGCGTATATCACAATTGTTCGTGCGCAGCTTTCTACGCATCGCGATTATTACCGTTGGTACATTTCACGGCTCACCTCTACAGAAAAAAATAATATCACTTTTTGTGTTAGTTTTATATTTCGCGTCTTAAATATTCATAATGGTCTTTTATAAACGCAATCGAAAGTGAAAGTTTTTATCTGGAGCCAAGTCATCTGTAAGAAAGAAACAAATTGCATTTGAACACGTACTGCCTGATAATAAAACTGACATCAATTCGGATGGGACACATCCCATTGTAATTTCGGACACTTTAAACGGCGATGATAAATGCTGCATTTTGTGTTGTAAGTTTAATACAATAGAATGCAATTGAGATAAAATGATAAATACGAAATACCACAAATATTAGTCTCTAATTGTGGAAATATCCTATTTTGACACTGAAATGGTAACGATTATTCTCATTTAGCTCAAAAACAAGCACGGTGTGGTATATTTTTTATGCTTTCATATTTATCAGTATATTGTAGATATACTACACAGAAAATTTAAAAACATTCTGACGATTGAAAAGCCAAACTGCAAAAATATCCGAGACGTAAACAATAAAAAATGGTCAAAATGAAAAATATTTCACATAGAATTATAAAGTTTTATTGATATACATGAACATCTGCTAGTTTGCATCAAATATATGCAATATTAAATGGAACTAAACTCATTTTCTAGTGTTTTTATGTATGTTTAAAGGAATTTGTATGCTCATTTTTGACGTCAAAATTTGGACCAATAATGTGTACACGGTACTACTCTTCAATTGCTCATAACTCAAAAACGAGCACGGGGACCCACTAGTTTTATAATATTTTCATACATGGAAATGTCTAACCTAAATATATGCAAAGTTTAAATTTTTTTTGACGATTATCAATTATTGTGCTATACGCCTTTAAAAGGTACACTGGCTGCATTCACATTGGATGGTCTTTCCGGTCTTTCCGATGTGTTGACACCTTACCCATGTAGACGATGTGTTGACACCTTATCCATGTAGACGATGTGTTGACACCTTACCCATGTAGATGATGTGTTGACACCTTACCCATGTATACGATGTGTTGACACCTTACCCATGTAGACGATGTGTTGACACCTTACCCATGTAGACGATGTGTTGACACCTTACCCATGTATACGATGTGTTGACACCTTACCCATGTAGACGATGTGTTGACACCTTACCCATGTAGACACTGTGTTGACACCTTACCCATGTAGACGATGTGTTGGCACCTTACCCATGTAGACAATGTGTTGACACCTTACCCATGTAGACGATGTGTTGACACCTTACCCATGTAGACGATGTGTTGACACCTTACCCTTGTAGACGATGTGTTGACACCTTACCCATGTAGACGATGTGTTGACACCTTACCCATGTAGACGATGTGTTGACACCTTACCCATGTAGACGATGTGTTGACACCTTACCCATGTATAAGATGTGTTGACACCTTACCCATGTAGACGATGTGTTGACACCTTACCCATGTAGACGTTGTGTTGACACCTTACCCAAGTATAATATGTGTTGACACCTTGCCAGTGGACAGACGGATAAACATACAATTATATAATATATCCCCTGTTCCCGAAAATAGCGTTACTTATAATGGATTAGTAAGAGGTATATTTAATGACATTTAAATGTGTCAACTAAGCTGTCGTATAAGCGTGTATGTCATCCTCCTGTCCGTATGTTTGTCCGTATGACTATCGTCTGCATGTCAGTATATATGTTGTCTGCCTGGTATTATGTATGTCGTCTGCCTGGTACTAGTATTCTGTATGTCGTCTGCCTGGTACTAGTATTCTGTATGTCGTCTGCCTGGTACTAGTATTCTGTTTGTCGTCTGCCTGGTACTAGTATTCTATATGTCGTCTGCATGTCAGTATATATGTTGTCTGCTTGGTATTCTGTATGTCGTCTGCCTGGTACTAGTATTATGTATGTCGTCTGCCTGGTACTAGTATTCTATATGTCGTCTGCATGTCAGTATATATGTTGTCTGCTTGGTATTCTGTATGTCGTCTGCCTGGTACTAGTATTCTGTATGTCGTCTACCTAGTACTAGTATTATGTATGTCGTCTGCCTGGTACTAGTATTCTATATGTCGTCTGCATGTCAGTATATATGTTGTCTGCCTGGTATTCTGTATGTCGTCTGCCTGGTACTAGTATTCTGTTTGTCGTCTGCATGTCAGTATACATGTTGTCTGCCTGGTATTCTGTATGTCGTCTGCCTGGTACTTGTATTCTTTATGTCGTCTGCATGTCCGTCTGACTGTCATCTGCATGTCAGTATATATGTTTTCTGCCTGGTATTCTGTATGTCGTCTGCCTGGTACTAGTATTCTGTATGTCGTCTGCATGTCCGTATGACTGTCATCTGCATGTCAGTATATATGTTGTCTGCCTGGTATTCTGTATGTCGTCTGCATGTCCGGCTGGCTGTCATATGCATGTACGTCTGGCTGTCATATGCATGTCTCTCTGGCTGTCATAATTATGCATGTCCGTCTGACTGTCATGTGCATGTCCGTCTGACTGTCATCTGCATGTCCGTCTGACTGTCATATGCGTGTCCGTCTGACTGTCATATGCGTGTTCGTCTGGCAGTCATCTGCATGTACGTCTGACTGTCATATGCATGTCCGTCCGACTGTCATATGCATGTCCGTCTGACTGCCATATGCATGTCCGTATGGCTGTCATATGCATGTCCGTATGGCTGCCATATGCATGTCCGTATGGCTGTCATCTACGTGTCTGTATGGCTGTCATCTGCGTGTCCGTATGGCTGTCATAAGCGTGTCCGTCTGACAGCCATATGCATGTTCGTATGGCTTTCATCTGCTTGTCCGTATGTCTGTCATATGCATGTCCGTATGGCTGCCATATGCGTGTCTGTCTGGCTGTCATATGCATGTCCGTATGGTTGTCATATGTGTGTCTGTCTGGCTGTCATATGCATGTCCCATATGGCTGCCATGTGCATGTCCGTATGACTGTCATATGCATGTACGTCTGGCTGTCATATGCATGTCCGTATGGCTGTCATATGCATGTCCGTATGGCTGTCATATGCATGTCCTTATGGCTGTCATATGCGTGTCCGTATGACTGTCATCTGCATGTCCGTATGGCTGTCATATGCATGTCCGTATGGCTGTCATCAACATGTCCGTATGGCTGTCATCTACATGTCCGTATGGCTGTCATATGCATGTCCGTATGCCTGTTATATGCATGTCCGTATGGCTGTCATATGCATGTCCGTATGGCTGTCATATGCATGTCCGTATGGCTGCCATATGCATGTCCGTATGGCTGTCATCTGCATGTCCGTATGGCTGTCATATGCATGTCCTTCTGGCTGTCATAGGCATGTCCGTCCGACTGTCATATGCGTGTCCGTATGACTGTCATATGCATGTCCGTATGGCTGTCATAAGCATGTCCGTCTGGCTGTCGTCTGCGTGTCTGTATGGCTGTCATATGCGTGTCCGTCTGGCTGTCATATGCATGTCCATATGACTGTCACCTTCATGTCCATATGACTGTCACATGCATGTCCATATGACTGTCATCTGCATGTCCATATGACTGTTATCTGCATGTCCATATGACTGTCACCTGCATGTCCATATGACTGTCACCTGCATGTCCATATGACTGGCATATGCATGTCCATATGACTGTCATCTGCATGTCCATATGACTGTCATCTGCATGTCCATATTACTGTCATCTGCATGTCCATATGGCTGTCATCGGCATGTCCATATGACTGTCATCTACGTGTCCATATGGCTGTCATCTTCATGTCCATATGTCTGTCATCTACATGTCCATATGGCTGTCATCTTCATGTCCATATGACTGTCATCTGCATGTCCATATGGCTGTCATCGGCATGTCCATATGGCTGTCATCTGCATGTCCGTCTGGCTGTCATCTGCATGTCCATATGGCTGTCATCGGCATGTCCATATGACTGTCATCGGCATGTCCATATGACTATCATCTGCATGTCCGTATGGCTGTCGTTCTGCATGTCCGTATGGCTGTCATCTGCATGTTCGTATGGATGTCATATGCATGTCCGTCTGGCTGTCATTTGCATGTCTGTCTGGCTGTCATACTTATGCATGTCCGTCTGGCTGTCATCTGCATGTCCGTCTGGCTGTCATCTGCATGTCCATATGGCTGTCATCGGCATGTCCATATGACTGTCATCGGCATGTCCATATGACTATCATCTGCATGTCCGTATTGCTGTCGTTCTGCATGTCCGTATGGCTGTCATCTGCATGTTCGTATGGATGTCATATGCATGTCCGTCTGGCTGTCATACTTATGCATGTCCGTCTGGCTGTCACCTGCATGTCCGTATGACTGTCATCTGCATGTCCGTCTGACTGTCATATGTATGTCCGTCTGGCTGTCATATGCATGTCCGTCTGGCTGTCATCTGCATGTCCGTCTGGCTATCATATGCATGTCAGTCTGGCTGTCATCTGCATTTCCGTATGGCTGTCATCTGCATTTCCGTATGGCTGTCATCTGCATGTCATCGGCTTGCTTAAACATTATACTGGAAATCAGACACATTCCTTTCGTGGTTTTTGTTGCCTGAATATAGTAATTGAGACCGTATAAATGTATCCCTAATGATTTCCTGATTTGGCATATTCAAATTCTGAATTTAGTAATTCTGTTTTTGGTCCCATATGGCTGCGGTTACATGCTCTATGCTATGGCAACAAGGCGCTATTGATGAGGCGAGAACTCCACAGTAATGTACGAGCTGCATGCGATCTGGAGAGATGTTCTAGCTAAGGGAATCGGATGTCTCGACAATGATTTAATAATTTTAGTTCCGTTGATGTTTTCTATTAAATTGTTCGTATTCGCAAGTACATAAGTACGTCTTTATTAGTAGTTTATTTTTTTACAAGGAACATCGGTGTTGAACTTTCAGTTGATGGGTGGTGTGCTTTTGCGTTGATTTATCGTCGCTACACGTAGCTGTGAGCGATTCCTTTTGGAGATATTATTAGTCATTTCAAAATTAGGAGGATATTGCAATGATACAGACAGAGCCAGTGCAGAGGTTGCATTGGTATCAATTAATGACATGGCACCCTGGTTTAAAGTGTCACCCAAACATTATTATGCCAAACATGCATCATTTTAGTACGTCATAGCGGGGAATTAGTCATACAATCCATTGGTAACGGGTATAGCATGTAAACCGCTGGTCCACGGATACAATGTGCAGCAAACAACTACTCATTGAGCTATGTTTATAAATATTTATTATATAAGTATTACTTAATGAAGTTTGTATATAGCTCGTAATGCAAGTATGTGTTATCGGTAATTATTGATATATAATTATATTGTTGTGTGTTTGGTTTTTTGACTGTTCTGCTTGTCAATTTATAAAATATTGTAGAGCCTATAACAACATTAGGCTATATTGCAAGAATACAAAGTATAAAATGATAATTGTTTTGAGAAAATAATTTTTAAAAAAAGATTGATTATTTTAGAGTTATGACACACTATGTATATAATACTTTCATTTCAACAAAGTTCAGTGATAAGCCAAGCTTGGTATGTGCTATTCGTTTTACAATGGTATATATATTATTGTGGGGAACTGTAGTCTGTCTCTTTCACTTGATTCATCAGAAAATTCAGGTATTATTTCAGCATATTATAAGTAGTTTTCAAGATCTGCTTATCGTTTCAACAATTTCAACATTTCCAAAATAAGTGGATAACGCCAAAACGGTACATAATCATGTGGACTAGAGTGTCCATGTTATACGGCACACGGTACATCATAATGTAAACTAGAGTGTCCATGTTATACGGCACACGGTACATCATAATGTAAACTAGAGTGTCCATGTTATACGGCACACGGTACATCATAATGTAAACTAGAGTGTCCATGTTATACGGCACACGGTACATAACCATGTGGAATAGAGTGTCCATGTTATAAGGCACAAGGTACATAACCATGTGGACTAGAGTGTCCATGTTATACGGCACACGGTACATCATAATGTAAACTAGAGTGTCCATGTTATACGGCACACGGTACATAACCATGTGGACTAGAGTGTCCATGTTATACGGCACACGGTACATCATAATGTAAACTAGAGTGTCCATGTTATACGGCACACGGTACATAACCATGTGGACTAGAGTGTCCATGTTATAAGGCACACGGTACATAACCACGTGGACTAGAGTGTCCATGTTATAAGACACACGATACATAACCACGTGGACTAGAGTGTCTACGTTATACGGCACACGGTACATAACCATGTGGACTAGAGGGTCCATGTTATACGGCATACGGTACATAACCATGTGGACTAGAGTATCCATGTTATAAGGCACACGGTACATAACCATGTGGACTAGAGTGTCCATGTTATAAGACACACGATACAAAACCATGTGGACTAGAGTGTCCATGTTATACGGCACACGATACATAACCATGTGGACTAGAGTGTCCATGTTATAAGATACACGATACATAACCATGTGGACTAGAGTGTCCATGTTATAAGACACACGATACATAACCACGTGGACTAGAGTGTCCATGTTATAAGACACGCGGTACATAACCAGGTGGACTAGAGTGTCCATGTTATAAGACACACGGTACATCATAATGTAATCTAGAGTGTCCATGTTATACGGCACACGGTACATAACCATGTGGACTAGAGTGTCCATGTTATACGGCACACGGTACATAAACATGTGGACTAGAATGTCCATGTTATATGGTACACGGTACATAACCATGTGGACTAGAGTGTCCATGTTATAAGACACACGGTACATAACCATGTGGACTAGAGTGTCCATGTTATAAGACACACGGTACATAACTATGTGGACTAATGTGTCCATGTTATAAGACACACGATACATAACCATGTGGAATAGAGTGTCCATGTTATAAGACACACGGTACATAACCATGTGGACTAGAGTGTCCATGATATAAGACACACGGTACATAACCATGCGGAATAGAGTGTCCATGTTATAAGACACACGGTACATAACCATGTGGAATAGAGTGTCCATGTTATAAGACACACGGTACATAACTACCTGGACTAGAGTGTCCATTTTATACGGCACACGGTACATAACCATGTGGACTAGAGTGTCCATGTTATAAGACACACGGTATATAACCACGTGGACTAGAGTGTCCATGTTATAAGACACACGGTACATAACCATGTGGACTAGAGTGTCCATGTTATACGGCACACGGTACATAACCATGTGGACTAGAGTGTCCAATTTATAAGGCACACAATACATCATAATGTAAACTAGAGTGTCCATTTTTTAAGGCACGCGGTACATAACCACGTGGACTAGAGTGTCCATGTTATGAGACACACGATACATAACCATGTGGACTAGAGTGTCCAAGTTATATGGTACACGGTACATAACCATGTGGACTAGAGTGTCCATGTTCTAAGACACACGGTACATAACCACGTGGACTAGAGTGTCCATGTTATAAGACACAAGGTACAAAACCATATGGACTAGAGTGTCCATGTTATACGGCACACGGTACATAACCAGGTGGACTAGAGTGTCCATGTTATACGGCACACGGTACATAACCATGTGGACTAGAGTGTCCATGTTATAAGTCACACGGTACATAACCATCTGGACTAGAATGTCCATGTTATAAGACACACGGTACATAACCATGTGGACTAGAGTGTCCATGTTATAAGACTCACGGTACATAACCATGTGGACTAGAGTTTCCATGTTATAAGACACACGGTACATAACCATGTGGACTAGAGTGTCCATTTTATAAGGCACACGATACATCATAATGTAAACTAGAGTGTCCATGTTATAAGGCCCGCGGTACAAAACCACGTGGACTAGAGTGTCCATGTTATAAGATACACGATACATAACCATGTGGACTAGAGTGTCCATGTTATAAGACACACGGTACATAACCATGTGGACCAAAGTGTCCATGTTATACGGCACACGGTACATAACCATGTGGACTAGAGAGTCCATGTTATACGGCACACGGTACATAACCATGTGGACAAGAGTGTCCATGTTATAAGACACACGGTACATAACCATGTGGAATAGAGTGTCCATGTTATAAGAAACACGGTACATAACCATGTGGACTAGAGATTCATGTTATAAGACACACTGTACATAACCATGTGGACTAGAGTTTCATGTTATAAGACACACGGTACATAACCATGTGGACTAGAGTGTCCATGTTATAAGACACACGGTACATAACCACGTGGACTAGAGTGTCCATTTTATAAGGCACACAATACATCATAATGTAAACTAGAGTGTCCATGTTATAAGGCACGCGGTACATAACCATGTGGACTAGAGTGTTCATGTTATAAGACACACGGTACATAACCATGTGGACTAGAGTGTTCATGTTATAAGACACACGATACATAACCATGTGGACTAGAGTGTCCATGTTATATGGTACACGTTACATAACCATGTGGACTAGAGTGTCCATGTTATAAGACACACGGTACATAACCATGTGGAATAGAGTGTCCATGTTATAAGACACACGGTACATAACCACCTGGACTAGAGTGTCCATTTTATACGGCACACGGTACATAACCATGTGGACTAGAGTGTCCATGTTATAAGACACACGGTACATAACCACGTGGACTAGAGTGTCCATGTTATAAGACACACGGTACATAACCATGTGGACTAGAGTGTCCATGTTATACGGCACACGGTACATAACCATGTGGACTAGAGTGTCCAATTTATAAGGCACACAATACATCATAATGTAAACTAGAGTGTCCATTTTTTAAGGCACGCGGTACATAACCACGTGGACTAGAGTGTCCATGTTATGAGACACACGATACATAACCATGTGGACTAGAGTGTCCATGTTATATGGTACACGGTACATAACCATGTGGACTAGAGTGTCCATGTTATAAGACACACGGTACATAACCATCTGGACTAGAATATCCATGTTATAAGACACACGGTACATAACCATGTGGACTAGAGTGTCCATGTTATAAGACTCACGGTACATAACCATGTGGACTAGAGTGTCCATGTTATACGACACACGGTACATTACCATGTGGACTAGAGTGTTCATGTTATAAGACACACGATACATAACCATGTGGACTAGAGTGTCCATGTTATATGGTACACGTTACATAACCATGTGGACTAGAGTGTCCATGTTATAAGACACACGGTACATAACCATGTGGAATAGAGTGTCCATGTTATAAGACACACGGTACATAACCACCTGGACTAGAGTGTCCATTTTATACGGCACACGGTACATAACCATGTGGACTAGAGTGTCCATGTTATAAGACACACGGTACATAACCACGTGGACTAGAGTGTCCATGTTATAAGACACACGGTACATAACCATGTGGACTAGAGTGTCCATGTTATACGGCACACGGTACATAACCATGTGGACTAGAGTGTCCAATTTATAAGGCACACAATACATCATAATGTAAACTAGAGTGTCCATTTTTTAAGGCACGCGGTACATAACCACGTGGACTAGAGTGTCCATGTTATAAGACACACGGTACATAACCACGTGGACTAGAGTGTCCATTTTATAAGGCACACGATACATCATAATGTAAACTAGAGTGTCCATGTTATAAGGCCCGCGGTACATAACCACGTGGACTAGAGTGTCCATGTTATAAGACACACGATACATAACCATGTGGACTAGAGTGTCCATGTTATAAGACACACGGTACATAACCATGTGGACTAGAGTGTCCATGTTATAAGGCACACGATACATAACCATGTGGACTAGAGTGTCCATGTTATATGGCACACGGTACATAACCATGTGGACTAGAGTGTCCATGTTATAAGGCACCCGATACATAACCGTGTGGACTAGAGTGTCCATGTTATAAGGCACACGATACATAACCATGTGGACTAGAGTGTCCATGTTATAAGACACACGGTACATAACCATGTGGACTAGAGTGTCCATGTTATAAGACACATGCTACATAACCATGTGGACTAGAGTGTCCATGTTATACGGTACACGGTACATAACCATGTGGAATATAGTGTCCATTTTATAAGACACACGGTACATAACCATGTGGACTAGAGTGTCCATGTTATAAGACACACGGTACATAACTATGTGGACTAGTGTGTCCATTTTATAAGACACACGGTACATAACCACGTGAACTAGAGTTTCCCTTTTATACGGCACACGGTACATAACCATGTGGACTAGAGTGTCCATGTTATAAGACACACGGTACATAACCACGTGGACTAGAGTGTCCATGTTATAAGACACACGGTACATAACCATGTGGACTAGAGTGTCCATTTTATAAGGCACACGATACATCATAATGTAAACTAGAGTGTCCATGTTATAAGGCACGCGGTACATAACCACGTGGACTAGAGTGTCCATGTTATAAGAACACGTACATAACCATGTGGACTAGAGTGTCCATGTTTAAGACACACGGTACATAACCATGTGGACTAGAGTGTCCATGTTATAAGGCACACGGTACATAACCATGTGGACTAGAGTGTCCATGTTATAAGGCACACGGTACATAACCATGTGGACTAGAGTGTCCATGTTATAAGGCACACGGTACATAACCATGTGGACTAGAGTGTCCATGTTATAAGGCACACGATACATAACCATGTGGACTAGAGTGTCCATGTTATAAGACACACGGTACATAACCATGTGGACTAGAGTGTCCATGTTATAAGACACACGATACATAACCATGTGGACTAGAGTGTCCATGTTATACGGTACACGGTACATAACCATGTGGACTAGAGTGTCCATGTTATAAGACACACGGTACATAACCATGTGGACTAGAGTGTCCATGTTATAAGACACACGGTACATAACCATGTGGACTAGAGTGTCCATGTTATAAGACACACGGTACATAACCATGTGGACTAGAGTGTCCATTTTATAAGGCACACGATACATCATAATGTAAACTAGAGTGTCCATGTTATAAGGCACGCGGTACATAACCATGTGGACTAGAGTGTCCATGTTATAAGACACACGATACATAACCATGTGGACTAGAGTGTCCATGTTATAAGACACACGGTACATAACCATGTGGACTAGAGTGTCCATGTTATAAGGCACACGATACATAACCATGTGGACTAGAGTGTCCATGTTATATGGCACACGATACATAACCATGTGGACTAGAGTGTCCATGTTATAAGGCACCCGATACATAACCGTGTGGACTAGAGTGTCCATGTTATAAGGCACACGATACATAACCATGTGGACTAGAGTGTCCATGTTATAAGACACACGGTACATAACCATGTGGACTAGAGTGTCCATGTTATAAGACACATGCTACATAACCATGTGGACTAGAGTGTCCATGTTATACGGTACACGGTACATAACCATGTGGAATATAGTGTCCATTTTATAAGACACACGGTACATAACCATGTGGACTAGAGTGTCCATGTTATAAGACACACGGTACATAACTATGTGGACTAGTGTGTCCATTTTATAAGACACACGGTACATAACCACGTGAACTAGAGTTTCCCTTTTATACGGCACACGGTACATAACCATGTGGACTAGAGTGTCCATGTTATAAGACACACGGTACATAACCACGTGGACTAGAGTGTCCATGTTATAAGACACACGGTACATAACCATGTGGACTAGAGTGTCCATTTTATAAGGCACACAATACATCATAATGTAAACTAGAGTGTCCATGTTATAAGGCAAGCGGTACATAACCACGTGGACTAGAGTGTCCATGTTATACGGCACACGGTACATAACCATGTGGACTAGAGTGTCCATGTTATAAGGCACACGGTACATAATCATGTGGACTAGAGTGTCCATGTTATAAGACACACGGTACATAACTATGTGGACTAGAGTGTCCATGTTATAAGGCACACGGTACATAATCATGTGGACTAGAGTGTCCATGTTATAAGGCACACGATACATAACCATGTGGACTAGAGTGTCCATGTTATAAGGCACGCGGTACATAAACACGTGGACTAGAGTGTCCATGTTATGAGACACACGATACATAACCATGTGGACTAGAGTGTCCATGTTATATGGTACACGGTACATAACCATGTGGACTAGAGTGTCCATGTTATAAGACACAAGGTACAAAACCATGTGGACTAGAGTGTCCATGTTATACGGCACACGGTACATAACCATGTGGACTAGAGTGTCCATGTTATACGGCACACGGTACATAACCATGTGGACTAGAGTGTCCATGTTATAAGACACACGGTACATAACCATCTGGACTAGAATGTCCATGTTATATGACACACGGTACATATCCATGTGGACTAGAGTGTCCATGTTATAAGACTCACGGTACATAACCATGTGGACTAGAGTGTCCATGTTATAAGGCACACGGTACATAACCATGTGGACTAGAGTGTCCATGTTATAAGACACACGGTACATAACCATGTGGACTAGAGTGTCCATGTTATAAGACACACGGTACATAACCATGTGGACTAGAGTGTCCATGTTATAAGGCACACGGTACATAACCATGTGGACTAGAGTGTCCATGTTATAAGGCACACGGTACATAACCATGTGGACTAGAGTGTCCATGTTATAAGACACACGGTACATAACCATGTGGACTAGAGTGTCCATGTTATAAGGCACACGGTACATAATCATGTGGACTAGAGTGTCCATGTTATAAGACACACGATACATAACCATGTGGACTAGAGTGTCCATGTTATAAGGCACACGGTACATAACCATGTGGACTAGAGTGTCCATGTTATAAGACACACGATACATAACATGTGGACTAGAGTGTCCATGTTATAAGCACCGGTACATAACACGTGGACTAGAGTGTCCATGTTATAGACACACGATACATAACCATGTGGTCTAGAGTGTCCATGTTATATGGTACACGGTACATAACCATGTGGACTAGAGTGTCCATGTTATAAGACACAAGGTACAAAACCATGTGGACTAGAGTGTCCATGTTATACGGCACACGTTACATAACCATGTGGACTAGAGTGTCCATGTTATACGGCACACGGTACATAACCATGTGGACTAGAGTGTCCATGTTATAAGACACACGGTACATAACCATCTGGACTAGAATGTCCATGTTATAAGACACACGGTACATATCCATGTGGACTAAAGTGTCCATGTTATAAGACTCACGGTACATAACCATGTGGACTAGAGTGTCCATGTTATACGCCACACTGTACATTACAATGTGGACTAGAGTGTCCATGTTATAAGACACACGGTACAAAACCATGTGGACTAGAGTGTCCATATTATAAGATACACGATACATAACCATGTGGACTAGAGTGTCCATGTTATAAAACACACGGTACATAACCATGTGGACTATAGTGTCCATGTTATAAGACACACGGTACATAACCATGTGGACTAGAGTGTCCATTTTATAAGGCACACGATACATCATAATGCAAACTGGAGTGTCCATGTTATAAGGCCCGCGGTACATAACCACGTGGACTAGAGTGTCCATGTTATAAGACACACGATACATAACCATGTGTACTAGAGTGTCCATGTTATAAGACACACGGTACATAACCATGTGGACTAGAGTGTCCATGTTATAAGGCACATGGTACATAATCATGTGGACTAGAGTGTCCATGTTATAAGACACACGGTACATAACCATGTGGACTAGAGTGTCCATGTTATAAGGCACACGGTACATAACCACGTGGACTAGAGTGTCCATGTTATAAGAAACACGGTACATAACCATGTGGACTAGAGTGTCCATGTTATAAGGCACACGGTACATAACCATGTGGACTAGAGTGTCCATGTTATACGACACACGGTACATAACCATGTGGACTAGAGTGTTCATGTTATAAGACACACTGTACATAACCATGTGGACTAGAGTGTCCATGTTATAAGACACACGGTACATAACCATGTGGACTAGAGTGTCCATTTTATAAGGCACACAATACATCATAATGTAAACTAGAGTGTCCATGTTATAAGACACAAGGTACAAAACCATATGGACTAGAGTGTCCACGTTATAAGGCACGCGGTACATAACCACGTGGACTAGAGTGTCCATGTTATACGGCACACGGTACATAACCATGTGGACTAGAGTGTCCATGTTATAAGACACACGGTACATAACCATCTGGACTAGAGTGTCCATGTTATAAGACACACGGTACATAACCATGTGGACTAGAGTGTCCATTTTATAAGACTCACGGTACATAACCATATGGACTAGAGTGTCGATGTTATACGACACACGGTACATAACCATGTGGACTAGAGTGTCCATGTTATAAGGCACGCGATACATTTACCACATGGACTAGAGTGTCCATGTTATAGGGCACACGGTACATAACCATGTGGACTAGAGTGTCCATGTTATAAGACACACGGTACATAACCATCTGGACTAGAGTGTCCATGTTATAAGACACACGGTACATAACCATGTGGACTAGAGTGTCCATTTTATAAGACTCATGGTACATAACCATGTGGAATAGAGTGTCGATATTATACGACACACGGTACATAACCATGTGGACAAGAGTGTCCATGTCATAAGACACACGGTACATAACCATGTGGACTAGAGTGTCCATATTATAAGATACACGATACATAACCATGTGGACTAGAGTGTCCATGTTATAAGACACACGGTACATAACCATGTGGACTAGAGTGTCCATGTTATAAGACACACGGTATATAACCATGTGGTCTTGAGTGTCCATTTATAAGGCACACGATACATTGTAATGTAAACTAGAGTGTCCATGTTATAAGGCCCGCGGTACATAACCACGTGGACTAGAGTGTCCATGTTATAAGACACACGATACATAACCATGTGTACTAGAGTGTCCATGTTATAAGACACACGGTACATAACCATGTGGACTAGAGTGTCCATGTTATACGACACACGGTACATAACCATGTGGAATAGAATGTCCATGTTATAAGGCACCCGATACATAACCGTGTGGACTAGAGTGTCAATGTTATAAGGCACACGATACATAACCATCTGGACTAGAGTGTCCATGTTATAAGACACACGGTCCATAACCATGTGGATTAGAGTGTCCATGTTATAAGGCACACGATACATAACCATGTGGACTAGAGTTTCCATGTTATAAGGCACACGATACATAACCATGTGGAATAGAGTGTCCATGTTATAAGGCACACGATACATAACCATGTGGACTAGAGTGTCCATGTTATAAGGCACACGATACATAACCGTGTGGACTAGAGTGTCCTTGTTATATGGTACACGGTACATAACCATGTGGACTAGAGTGTACATGTTATACGACACAAGGTACATAACCATGTGGACTAGAGTATCCATGTTATAAGACACACGGTACATAACCATGTGGACTAGAGTGTCCATGTTATAAGACACAAGGTACATAACCATGTGGACTAGAGTGTCCATGTTATAAGACACACGGTACATAACCACGTGGACTAGAGTGTCCATGTTATAAGACACACGGTACATAACCACGTGGACTAGAGTGTCCATGTTATAAGACACAAGGTACATAACCATGTGGACTATAGTGTCCATTTTATACGGCACACGGTACATAACCATGTGGACTAGAGTGTCCATGTTATAAGACACACGGTACATAACCATGTGGACTAGAGTGTCCATGTTATAAGGCACACGGTACATAACCATGTGGACTAGAGTGTCCATGTTATAAGGCAAACGGTACATAACCATGTGGACTAGAGTGTCCATGTTATAAGGCACACGGTACATAACCATGTGGACTAGAGTGTCCATGTTATAAGACACACGGTACATAACCATGTGGACTAGAGTGTCCATGTTATACGACACACGGTACATAACCATGTGGACTAGAGTGTCCATGTTATAAGACACACGGTACATAACAATGTGGTCTAGAGTGTCCATTTTATAAGGAACACGATACATCATAATGTAAACTAGAGTGTCCATGTTATAAGGCCCGCGGTACATAACCACTTGGACTAGAGTGTCCATGTTATAAGACACACGATACATAACCATGTGTACAAGAGTGTCCATGTTATAAGACACATGGTACATAACCATGTGGACTAGAGTGTCCATGTTATACGACACACGGTACATAACCATGTGGAATAGAGTGTCCATGTTATAAGACACACGGTACATAACCATGTGGACTAGAGTGTCCATGTTATAAGGCACACGATACATAACCATGTGGACTAGAGTGTCCATGTTATAAGACACACGGTACATAACCATTTGGACTAGAGTGTCCATGTTATAAGGCACACGATACATAATCATGTGGACTAGAGTGTCCATGTTATAAGGCACACGATACATAACCATGTGGACTAGAGTGTCCATGTTATAAGGCACACGATACATAACCATGTTGACTAGAGTGTCCATGTTATAAGACACACGATACATCATAATGTAAACTAGAGTGTCCATGTTATAAGGCACACGATACATAACCATGTGGACTAGAATGTCCATGTTGTAAGGCCCGCGGTACATAACCATGTGGACTAGAGTGTCCATGTTATAAGACACACGATACATAACCATGTGTACAAGAGTGTCCATGTTATAAGACACATGGTACATAACCATGTGGACTAGAGTGTCCATGTTATACGACACACGGTACATAACCATGTGGAATAGAGTGTCCATGTTATAAGACACACGGTACATAACCATGTGGACTAGAGTGTCCATGTTATAAGGCACACGATACATAACCATGTGGACTAGAGTGTCCATGTTATAAGACACACGGTACATAACCATGTGGACTAGAGTGTCCATGTTATAAGGCACACGATACATAATCATGTGGACTAGAGTGTCCATGTTATAAGGCACACGATACATAACCATGTGGACTAGAGTGTCCATGTTATAAGGCACACGATACATAACCATGTTGACTAGAGTGTCCAAGTTATAAGACACACGATACATCATAATGTAAACTAGAGTGTCCATGTTATAAGGCACACGATACATAACCATGTGGACTAGAATGTCCATGTTATAAGGCACACGATACATAACCATGTGGACTAGAGTGTCCATGTTATAAGGCACACGATACATAACCATGTGGACTAGAGTGTCCATGTTATAAGGCACACGATACATAACCATGTGGACTAGAGTGTCCATGTTATAAGGCACCCGATACATAACCGTGTGGACTAGAGTGTCCATGTTATAAGGCACACGATACATAACCATCTGGACTAGAGTGTCCATGTTATAAGACACACTGTACATAACCATGTGGACTAGAGTGTCCATGTTATAAGGCACACGATACATAACCATGTGGACTAGAGTGTCCATGTTATAAGGCACACGATACATAACCATGTGGACTAGAGTGTCCATGTTATAAGGCACACGATACATAACCATGTGGACTAGAGTGTCCATGTTATAAGGCACACGATACATAACCGTGTGGTCTAGAGTGTCCTTGTTATATGGTACACGGTACATAACCATGTGGACTAGAGTGTCCATGTTATACGACACACGGTACATAACCATGTGGACTAGAGTGTCCCTGTTATAAGGCACACGATACATAACCATGTGGACTAGAGTGTCCATGTTATAAGTCACACGATACATCATAATGTATACTAGAGTGTCCATGTTATAAGGCACACGATACATAACCATGTGGACTAGAGTGTCCATGTTATAAGGCACACTATACATAACCATGTGGACTAGAGTGTCCATGTTATAAGACACATGATACATCATAATGTAAACTAGAGTGTCCATGTTATAAGGCACACGATACATAACCATGTGGACTAGAGTGTCCATGTTATAAGGCACACGATACATAACCATGTGGACTAGAGTGTCCATGTTATAAGGCACACGATACATAACCATGTGGACTAGAGTGTCCATGTTATAAGGCACACGATACATAACCGTGTGGTCTAGAGTGTCCTTGTTATATGGTACACGGTACATAACCATGTGGACTAGAGTGTCCATGTTATACGACACACGGTACATAACCATGTGGACTAGAGTGTCCATGTTATAAGACACACGGTACATAACCATGTGGACTAGAGTGTCCATGTTATAAGACACAAGGTACATAACCATGTGGACTAGAGTGTCCATGTTATAAGACACACGGTACATAACCACGTGGACTAGAGTGTCCATGTTATAAGACACAAGGTACATAACCATGTGGACTAGAGTGTCCATGTTATAAGACACACGGTACATAACCATGTGGATTAGAGTGTCCATGTTATAAGACACAAGGTACATAACCATGTGGACTAGAGTGTCCATTTTATACGGCACACGGTACATAACCATGAGGACTAGAGTGTCCATGTTATAAGACACACGGTACATAACCATGTGGACTAGAGTGTCCATGTTATAAGACACAAGGTACATAACATGTGGACTAGAGTGTCCATGTTATACGGCACACGGTACATAACCACGTGGACTAGAGTGTCCATTTTATAAGACACACGGTACATAACCATGTGGACTAGAGTGTCCATGTTATACGGCACACGGTACCTAACCATGTGGACTAGAGTGTCCATGTTATAAGACACAAGGTACATAGCCATGTGTACTAGAGTGTCCATGTTATACGGCAAACATTACATAACTATGTGGACTAGAGTGTCCATGTTATACGACAGACGGTACATAACCATGTGGACTAGAGTGTCCATGTTATAAGACACACGGTACATAATCATGTGGACTAGAGTGTCCATGTTATAAGACACACGATACATAACCATGTGGACTAGAGTGTCCATGTTATAAGACACACGGTACATAACCATGTGGACCAGAGTGTCAATGTTATAAGACACACGGTACATAACCATGTGGACTAGAGTGTCCATGTTATAAGACACACGGTACATAACCATGTGGACTAGAGTGTCCATGTTATAATACACACGATACATAACCACGTGGACTAGAGTGTACATGTTATACGGCACACGGTACATAACCACGTGGACTAGAGTGTCCATTTTATAAGATACAAGGTACATAACCATGTGGACTAGAGTGTCCATGTTATACGGCACACGGTACATAACCATGTGGACTAGAGTGTCCATGTTATAAGACACACGATAGATAACCATGTGGACTAGAGTGTCCATGTTATAAGACACACGATAGATAACCATGTGGACTAGAGTGTCCATGTTATTAGACACTAGGTACATCATAATGTAAACTAGAGTGGCAATGTTTTACGGCGTTCAATGCCTGCCAAATCTGTTGATATTGGTGACCGCTGCATCCGCTGAGCTTTTGTTGTTTGCATTGTTTGACATTTATCGTTTGAGGAATCCAATTTGAGGGAACAAACCAAGTCGTTATTATTTTCTTCATATGTCTAGCGCTTTAATGAAACATTATGTGAGATTAACAGTATTGGTCAAAGCAATGCGAGTTTGCAACATCTGACAAGGTACCCGAGGTGACGTTGAACAATAACTATTCAAAAAGTTATTATTCGATTTTATTCTGCAATCAACGACCATGTTGACACGCACTTTTACTTGATATATGAATTTTGTCCGTACGTTTAGTAATAAAAAAGTTACAATATAAAACATGTTTTGTTACAGAACTGTTTTTGTCGTGTATATCATATTGAGCTCAGGTAATATCCAATGTGAAGATGTGGTAGATACACGTGTATGGTGTTGTTCTTCAACGATATATGCATATAAATAAATGGCGGAGAGTTGACATCATGCAAATTTTGCACACCCCTTATTTTTAAACAACTGTTTGTTATACATATGGACGCTACATTTTCCTGCAGGAACAGTGATCTGAATGAATGTTCAAGTAGTAAGTAATATGGTTTTCGTGAAATAAAATAGCATTACAAATGGATCTACAGACAAGGTATATAGCACACATAATACACACGTATGGTACACACACCCAGGGACCATTATGAAACGAATAGTTTTTTAAAATTCGAAGAACAGACTTTTGCTACTACACACAAGTGTCGTGTTTGGAATTATAAACGCGCACATTTTGATGATCTTAACAACTTGATACTAAATACCGATCGGTCTGTTTTAAATTGACGAAGCATGTGAATCATTTACAACTGCATTAACGAACTTAACATCCGGTTGTAATGGCGATTGTGTAACACAGACACATGTGTGTGGAATGGAACATTTGAATGAATACTTTATCACGACAAATTTATTATGGAACAATATTATATTGGAATATAGAGAAATGTGATGGCTTTATCTACATCATAATACTACTCTTACGTTAGAGGAGAATACCTATAGACTGTTTACTGTTTTGATCAGATCAAACAAAGAGCTGTCTTTCTGAATATTCCGTTATGCTGAACTAAGTACATTATGTAGCTGAAGAAATCAGTTACAATGGATCATTCGAATGTCCAATTCACTCCTGATATTACCTGGAACAGGAATATTGAAAGTATCGTTAGCCATTCGGATGGACCTTAAGGTGCACATAAAATATCCGCACCCGCATCGCTTGAAGGATAACAACCTGACAGGTACTGACATTAACCAACAGCTTGCTGGTAAATCCCAAGATATCGGTGAGTAGGTCAAAGCAGCTGTATGTAGCCAAGATGTGATGCAGACAATAGATCATGCAATTGTGCCATTATTGACGCACGTGTTTTTGGATATACTTCAACATATAAACGATAAACTGGACCAGCAAAGATTTTCACGCTTTAAACACCACAATTTAAAATCAGCTAAAAACTATTACCAACACGCAAACTGACACTAACATACCTAAGATTAAATTGCAATATGCACAAGAACAAATCGAAGAGATCGAAGACAAACGTGACGATTTAGAACAGTACGATAGAAGATCATCGCTACGTGTCCACATGGTCAAAATCCATTCATCGTATAAGCCAGTCGACACCAATGCCCATAGTAAACAACAACGTCCCAATTACGATCTACCTGTTGTTGATGTATGTAACATTACTCATTACCGTCAATGACATTGAAAGGTCACATCCATTAGGACAAGTTCGCAATGGAGCAGCTCAGATTATTTGCAAGTTTGGAAGCTTAAACACAGGGTCTTCAGCAGCAAGAACAAGTTCAAACAACACAAATTGACCAGTTTAATGTGCTTCTGACTGAAGATTTAACAAGAAAGCGCCAATCGTTGGTACAACAGTTTGAAGATGCCAGGAAATCAGATATTATAGACAGTTACGGCCGCATGCTATACAAGCAGAAACATACCTGTCGAGTGCCTACAGACTGATATGTAGTCCAGTGGTAACACGCTGGACATTTAATCCAAGGATCGAAGGTTCGATCCCCCGTCCGACCCTAATAAAATTAACAGTCTTTCAGATCTAAAATGACTAATCTCTTCAGGAGGTGTCGCTCATATGGGCAAACGGTAACGACGATAAATAAACGTGAAACACACACACTCGAGTGCCTACCTTCATATGCAAGCAATATATCGACAATTTGCTTCCCAATCTAGCTGATATAATGGTCAACAATCCCTGGGAACACGATAACAAGTTCAACCGTTGAACAACTTCTGTAACTACGGGAAGTGTTGATGCCATATACAGATCTAGACATTAAATGTACTGTGTGTACAATTGTTTCAGTAATATTCTTGGAAATAATTGTGCATCGTGTTGTTGTATACATTGTGTTATGGATAAGAGCTAAGTTGAGTTTTCCTTGATTATATACCATACAAACTGTGTACCAAACTATGTACATACCCGGTATTTACCCTACAAACTATGTACATGCCCGGTATTTACCATACAAACTATGTACATGCCCGGTATTTACCATACAAACTATGTACATGCCCGGTATTTACCCTACAAACTATATACATGCCCGGTATTTACCATACAAACTATGTACATGCCCGGTATTTACCCTACAAACTATATACATGCCCGGTATTTACCATACAAACTATGTACATGCCCGGTATTTACCATACAAACTATGTACATGCCCGGTATTTACCATACAAACTACGTACATGCCCGGTATTTTCCATTACAAACTATCTACATGCCCGGTATTTACCATACAAACTATGTACATGCCCGGTATTTACCCTACAAACTATATACATGCCCGGTATTTACCATACAAACTATGTACATGCCCGGTATTTACCATACAAACTACGTACATGCCCGGTATTTTCCATACAAACTATATACATGCCCGGTATTTACCATACAAACTATGTACATGCCCGGTATTTACCATACAAACTATGTACATACCCGGTATTTACCATACAAACTATGTACATACCCGGTATTTACCCTACAAACTATATACATGCCCGGTATTTACCATACAAACTATGTACATACCCGGTATTTACAATGCAAACTATGTACATGCCCGGTATTTACCATACAAACTATATACATGCCCGGTATTTACCATACAAACTATGTACATACCCGGTATTTACCATACAAACTATGTACATACCCGGTATTTACCATACAAACTATGTACATGCCCGGTATTTACCATGCAAACTATGTACAACCCCGGTATTTACCATACAATTTATGTACATCCCAGGTATTTACCATACAAACTATGTACACACTCGGTATTTACCATACAAACTATGTACATGCCCGGTATTTACCATACAAACTATGTACATACCCGGTATTTGCCATACAAACTATGTACATGCCCGGTATTTACCATACAAACTATATACATGCCCGGTGTTTACCATACAAACTATGTACATCCCCGGTATTTACCATACAAACTATATACATCCCCGGTATTTACCATACAAACTATGTACATACCCGGTATTTACCATACAAACTTTATACATACCCGGTATTTACCATACAAACTATATACATGCCCGGTATTTACCATACAAACTATGTACATCCCCGGTATGTACCATGCAAACTATGTACATCCCCGGTATGTACCATACAAACTATATACATACCCGGTATGTACCATACAAACTATGTACATCCCGGTATTTTCCATACAAACTATATACATGCCCGGTATTTACCATACAAACTATGTACATTCCCGGTATGTACCATACAAACTATGTACAACCCCGGTATTTACCATACAAACTATGTACATCCCCGGTATTTACCATACAAACTATATACATGCCCGGTATTTACTATACAAACTATGTACATACCGGGTATTTACCATACAAACTATGTACATACCCGGTATTTAGCATACAAACTATATACATGCCCGGTATTTACCATACAAACTATATACATGCCCGGTATTTGCCATACAAAATATGTACATGCCCGGTATTTAGCATACAAACTATATACATGCCCGGTATTTACCATACAAACTATATACATGCCCGGTATTTACCATGCAAACTATGTACATGCCCGGTATTTGCCATACAAAATATGTACATGCCCGGCATTTTCCATACAAACTATATACATACCCGGTATTTGCCATACAAACTATGTACATGCCCGGTATTTACCATACAAACTATATACATGCCCGGTGTTTACCATACAAACAATGTACATCCTCGGTATTTACCATACAAACTATGTACATCCATGGTATTTACCATACAAACTATATACATCCCCGGTATTTACCATACAAACTATGTACATACCCGGTATTTACCATACAAACTTTATACATACCCGGTATTTACCATACAAACTATATACATGCCCGGTATTTACCATACAAACTATGTACATCCCCGGTATGTACCATGCAAACTATGTACATCCCCGGTATGTACCATACAAACTATATACATACCCGGTATGTACCATACAAACTATGTACATCCCGGTATTTTCCATACAAACTATATACATGCCCGGTATTTACCATACAAACTATGTACATTCCCGGTATGTACCATACAAACTATGTACAACCCCGGTATTTACCATACAAACTATGTACATCCCCGGTATTTACCATACAAACTATATACATACCCGGTATTTACCATACAAACTATGTACATACCCGGTATTTACCATACAAACTATGTACATACCCGGTATTTACCATACAAACTATGTACATACCCGGTATTTACCATACAAACTATGTACATACCCGGTATTTACCATACAAACTATGTACATGCCCAGTATTTACCATACAAACTATGTACATACCCGGTATTTACCATACAAACTATGTACATACCCGGTATTTTTATTTGGAAAGCTCAGGATATCTTCTACATTCTATCTATTTATGTAGTCATTTAAAACATGTTCGATAAATTTTATTCAGTTAAATATCGGGGGCCCCTGGCTTCAGCCCAGTCAGCCCTCCCCATAATCCGCCACTGATCACATCCGGGACCATTCGATTCCAAATCCGAGCTTATACCACTGGACCGCGTTTCTTTGTTTCGAAATTCAAACACTGTACACTTCGTTTGTTTTTACAAGGTCCAAAATACACGTGCAGTGTAAGCTGAAACAGAATACGGATGCCACAGCCTTACCTCTCCTACTATAGGATATTAGAAGCTCAATTTTTGGAGGGAAATGTTATGAAATTCCCATGTGCTTATTTGTTTTCATTTAGATTATGGTAATGCCTACGATGAAAAATAATGAATGGAATTGATACACTCTGAGTCAGAGCTTAGACAACTATCACTTCTGTATCAGAGTTGGCTTGCAGTCGCTTTATACTGCTATAATTAAACCTCTAGTTTACATTAGTTGAGGTTATTATGCAGTTATATAGCCATCCGTGATATGCGTCACATATCCTGTGGACAGTGAAAAGTCACTGTGAGAATTGGCGGACTGACCCGAACTCACGCGGACTGACACTGGCTGACCAGAACTGACAGGGCGGACTGACCCGAACTCACGCGGACTGACAATAATTGACATGGACTGACACTGGCGGACCAGAACTGACAGGGCAGACTGACCCGGACTCACGGGGACTAACCCTGACTGACATGGCGGTATAACCCGGATTCATGCGGACTGACCATAACTGATAGGGCCATAGGGTCATGCGGACTGACTTGGGCTGAGATTGTATAGTACATGTAGCATGCTCTCAGATAACTGTATGCTCTTCATCGCAATCTGAAACAATAAATTGTTCATATATTTATAAGATGAATGTGTGCCATCATCATCAGCCTCCGTCCGTCTTATGAGACGATGGATTGCGCTCTTGTTGAACATCTTCTGCGGTGACTGAGTAGGCCTATTCTTGAGTGGCAGTCTCTGTTGCAGTCATCGCAGGTGAAGATCGAGTCATCCAGTTTGGTTGATGCCTTTCGCTTCTGTCGTTTCTGCTCACGAAGCCGAGTTCGCTCAGCCTCGGCTCGTCTGACCCCAGCTTTCACAACGTGTCTCCATGATGACCGGTTTGATGCTGTGTCCTCCCAAGACTCTATGTTGATTTGCGCTGAACGCAGGTCCCTCTTACAAGCGTCCCTGTATCTTAGGTGGGGGCGACCAGTTGGACGTGATCCTTGTTCAAGTTGACCGTACAGTAGATCTTTGGGGATGCGTCCTTTGTCCATGCGTCGGACATGACCTAGCCAGCGCAGGCGGCGTTCACTGAGCATTGCATAGATGGTTGTTGAACTCGCTCTGCTGAGGACCTCTGTATTGGTGACGCTATCTTCCCAAGTGATTCCCAGGATCCTGCGAAGGCACCTCATATGGTATGAGTTCAGCTTTGTCTCTTGTCTGGCATATGTCGTCCATGACTCACTGCCGTAGAGGAGCGTGCTGAGTATGCAGGCCTGGTAGACCTTCAACTTGGTGTTCAGCGTTAGGTTTCTGTTCTCCCAGACTCTCTTGGTGAGTTTTGACATGACGGTGGCTGCTTTCCCAATGCGTGCATTGATCTCAGCATCGAGGGACAGGTTGTTGGATATCAGTGATCCTAGATATCTGAAGTTGTCGACCATGGCGAGTGTAGAGCTGTTAATGGCTATGGGAGCTGGATGAATGTGTGTACAATGTATGTTACTGTATTAGATCGACAGTTTTATTTATGACCGGATATTACCGGAATGTCGCAGTGTTATACTGATACAGATATTACCGGAATGTCGCAGTGTTATACTGATACAGATATTACCGGAATGTCGCAGTGTTATACTGATACAGATATTACCGGAATGTCGCAGTGTTATACATATACAGATATTACCGGAATGTCGCAGTGTTATACTGATACGGATATTACCGGAATGTCGCGTTGTTATACTGATACAGATAGTACCGGAATGTCGCAGTGTTATACTGATACAGATATTACCGGAATGTCGCAGTGTTATACTGATACAGATATTACCGGAATGTCACAGTGTTATACTGATACAGATATTACCGGAATGTCGCAGTGTTATACTGATACAGATATTACCGGAATGTCACAGTGTTATACTGATACAGATATTACCGGAATGTCGCAGTGTTATACTGATACAGATATTACCGGAATGTCGCGTTGTTATACTGATACAGATAGTACCGGAATGTCGCAGTGTTATACTGATACAGATATTACCGGAATGTCGCAGTGTTATACTGATACAGATATTACCGGAATGTCGCAGTGTTATACTGATACAGATATTACCGGAATGTCACAGTGTTATACTGATACAGATATTACCGGAATGTCGCAGTGTTATACTGATACAGATATTACCGGAATGTCGCAGTGTTATACTGATACATATATTACCGGAATGTCGCCGTGTTATATTGATACAGATATTACCGGAATGTCGCCGTGTTATACTGATACAGATATTACCGGAATGTCGCAGTGTTATACTGATACAGATATTACCGGAATGTCGCGTTGTTATACTGATACAGATATTACCGGAATGTCGCAGTGTTATACTGATACAGATATTACCGGAATGTCGCAGTGTTATACTGATACAGATATTACCGGAATGTCGCGTTGTTATACTGATACAGATAGTACCGGAATGTCGCAGTGTTATACTGATACAGATATTACCGGAATGTCGCTGTGTTATACTGATACAGATATTACCGGAATGTCACAGTGTTATACTGATACAGATATTACCGGAATGTTGCAGTGTTATACTGATACAGATATTACCGGAATGTCGCAGTGTTATACTGATACAGATATTACCGGAATGTCGCCGTGTTATACTGATACAGATATTACCGGAATGTCGCCGTGTTATACTGATACAGATATTACCGGAATGTCGCAGTGTTATACTGATACAGATATTACCGGAATGTCGCCGTGTTATTCTGATACAGATATTACCGGAATGTCGCAGTGTTATACTGATACAGATATTACTGGAATGTCACAGTGTTATACTGATACAGATATTACCGGAATGTCTCAGTGTTATACTGATACAGATATTACCGGAATGTCGCAGTGTTATACTGATACAGATATTACCGGAATGTCTCAGTGTTATACTGATACAGATATTACCGGAATGTCGCAGTGTTATACTGATACAGATATTACCGGAATGTCACAGTGTTATACTGATACAGATATTACCGGAATGTCGCAGTGTTATACTGATACAGATATTACCGGAATGTCGCAGTGTTATACTGATACAGATATTACCGGAATGTCGCCGTGTTATACTGATACAGATATTACCGGAAAGTCGCCGTGTTATACTGATACAGATATTACCGGAATGTCGCAGTGTTATACTGATACAGATATTACCGGAATGTCGCGTTGTTATACTGATACAGATATTACCGGAATGTCGCAGTGTTATACTGATACAGATATTACCGGAATGTCGCAGTGATATACTGATACAGATATTACCGGAATGTCGCGTTGTTATACTGATACAGATAGTACCGGAATGTCGCAGTGTTATACTGATACAGATATTACCGGAATGTCGCAGTGTTATACTGATACAGATATTACCGGAATGTCACAGTGTTATACTGATACAGATATTACCGGAATGTCGCAGTGTTATACTGATACAGATATTACCGGAATGTCACAGTGTTATACTGATACAGATATTACCGGAATGTCGCAGTGTTATACTGATACAGATATTACCGGAATGTCGCAGTGTTATACTGATACAGATATTACCGGAATGTCGCCGTGTTATACTGATACAGATATTACCGGAATGTCGCCGTGTTATACTGATACAGATATTACCGGAATGTCGCAGTGTTATACTGATACAGATATTACCGGAATGTCGCCGTGTTATTCTGATACAGATATTACCGGAATGTCACAGTGTTATACTGATACAGATATTACCGGAATGTCACAGTGTTATACTGATACAGATATTACCGGAATGTCTCAGTGTTATACTGATACAGATATTACCGGAATGTCGCAGTGTTATACTGATACAGATATTACCGGAATGTCTCAGTGTTATACTGATACAAATATTACCGGAATGTCGCAGTGTTATACTGATACAGATATTACCGGAATGTCACAGTGTTATACTGATACAGATATTACCGGAATGTCGCAGTGTTATACTGATACAGATATTACCGGAATGTCGCAGTGTTATACTGATACATATATTACCGGAATGTCGCCGTGTTATACTGATACAGATATTACCGGAATGTCGCCGTGTTACACTGATACAGATATTACCGGAATGTCGCAGTGTTATACTGATACAGATATTACCGGAATGTCGCAGTGTTATACTGATACAGATATTACCGGAATGTCGCGTTGTTATACTGATACAGATAGTACCGGAATGTCGCAGTGTTATACTGATACAGATATTACCGGAATGTCACAGTGTTATACTGATACAGATATTACCGGAATGTCGCAGTGTTATACTGATACAGATATTACCGGAATGTCGCAGTGTTATACTGATACATATATTACCGGAATGTCGCCGTGTTATACTGATACAGATATTACCGGAATGTCGCCGTGTTACACTGATACAGATATTACCGGAATGTCGCAGTGTTATACTGATACAGATATTACCGGAATGTCGCAGTGTTATACTGATACAGATATTACCGGAATGTCACAGTGTTATACTGATACAGATATTACCGGAATGTCTCAGTGTTATACTGATACAGATATTACCGGAATGTCGCAGTGTTATACTGATACAGATATTACCGGAATGTCTCAGTGTTATACTGATACAGATATTACCGGAATGTCGCAGTGTTATACTGATACAGATATTACCGGAATGTCACAGTGTTATACTGATACAGATATTACCGGAATGTCGCAGTGTTATACTGATACAGATATTACCGGAATGTCGCAGTGTTATACTGATACAGATATTACCGGAATGTCGCCGTGTTATACTGATACAGATATTACCGGAAAGTCGCCGTGTTATACTGATACAGATATTACCGGAATGTCGCAGTGTTATACTGATACAGATATTACCGGAATGTCGCGTTGTTATACTGATACAGATATTACCGGAATGTCGCAGTGTTATACTGATACAGATATTACCGGAATGTCGCAGTGATATACTGATACAGATATTACCGGAATGTCGCGTTGTTATACTGATACAGATAGTACCGGAATGTCGCAGTGTTATACTGATACAGATATTACCGGAATGTCGCAGTGTTATACTGATACAGATATTACCGGAATGTCACAGTGTTATACTGATACAGATATTACCGGAATGTCGCAGTGTTATACTGATTCAGATATTACCGGAATGTCACAGTGTTATACTGATACAGATATTACCGGAATGTCGCAGTGTTATACTGATACAGATATTACCGGAATGTCGCAGTGTTATACTGATACAGATATTACCGGAATGTCGCCGTGTTATACTGATACAGATATTACCGGAATGTCGCCGTGTTATACTGATACAGATATTACCGGAATGTCGCAGTGTTATACTGATACAGATATTACCGGAATGTCGCCGTGTTATTCTGATACAGATATTACCGGAATGTCACAGTGTTATACTGATACAGATATTACCGGAATGTCACAGTGTTATACTGATACAGATATTACCGGAATGTCTCAGTGTTATACTGATACAGATATTACCGGAATGTCGCAGTGTTATACTGATACAGATATTACCGGAATGTCTCAGTGTTATACTGATACAAATATTACCGGAATGTCGCAGTGTTATACTGATACAGATATTACCGGAATGTCACAGTGTTATACTGATACAGATATTACCGGAATGTCGCAGTGTTATACTGATACAGATATTACCGGAATGTCGCAGTGTTATACTGATACATATATTACCGGAATGTCGCCGTGTTATACTGATACAGATATTACCGGAATGTCGCCGTGTTACACTGATACAGATATTACCGGAATGTCGCAGTGTTATACTGATACAGATATTACCGGAATGTCGCGTTGTTATACTGATACAGATATTACCGGAATGTCGCAGTGTTATACTGATACAGATATTACCGGAATGTCGCGTTGTTATACTGATACAGATAGTACCGGAATGTCGCAGTGTTATACTGATACAGATATTACCGGAATGTCGCAGTGTTATACTGATACAGATATTACCGGAATGTCGCGTTGTTATACTGATACAGATAGTACCGGAATGTCGCAGTGTTATACTGATACAGATATTACCGGAATGTCACAGTGTTATACTGATACAGATATTACCGGAATGTCGCAGTGTTATACTGATACAGATATTACCGGAATGTCGCAGTGTTATACTGATACAGATATTACCGGAATGTCGCCGTGTTATACTGATACAGATATTACCGGAATGTCGCGTTGTTATACTGATACAGATATTACCGGAATGTCGCAGTGTTATACTGATACAGATATTACCGGAATGTCGCAGTGTTATACTGATACAGATATTACCGGAATGTCGCGTTGTTATACTGATACAGATAGTACCGGAATGTCGCAGTGTTATACTGATACAGATATTACCGGAATGTCGCAGTGTTATACTGATACAGATATTACCGGAATGTCACAGTGTTATACTGATACAGATATTACCGGAATGTTGCAGTGTTATACTGATACAGATATTACCGGAATGTCGCAGTGTTATACTGATACAGATATTACCGGAATGTCGCCGTGTTATACTGATACAGATATTACCGGAATGTCGCCGTGTTATACTGATACAGATATTACCGGAATGTCGCAGTGTTATACTGATACAGATATTACCGGAATGTCGCCGTGTTATACTGATACAGATATTACCGGAATGTCGCAGTGTTATACTGATACAGATATTACCGGAATGTCGCAGTGTTATACTGATACAGATATTACCGGAATGTCTCAGTGTTATACTGATACAGATATTACCGGAATGTCGCAGTGTTATACTGATACAGATATTACCGGAATGTCGCAGTGTTATACTGATACAGATATTACCGGAATGTCGCCGTGTTATACTGATACAGATATTACCGGAATGTCGCAGTGTTATACTGATACAGATATTACCGGAATGTCGCAGTGTTATACTGATACAGATATTACCGGAATGTCGCAGTGTTATACTGATACAGATATTACCGGAATGTCGCAGTGTTATACTGATACAGATATTACCGGAATGTCGCAGTGTTATACTGATACAGATATTACCGGAATGTCGCGTTGTTATACTGATACAGATATTACCGGAATGTCGCAGTGTTATACTGATACAGATATTACCGGAATGTCGCAGTGTTATACTGATACAGATATTACCGGAATGTCGCAGTGTTATACTGATACAGATATTACCGGAATGTCGCAGTGTTATACTGATACAGATATTACCGGAATGTCGCAGTGTTATACTGATACAGATATTACCGGAATGTCGCAGTGTTATACTGATACAGATATTACCGGAATGTCGCAGTGTTATACTGATACAGATATTACCGGAATGTCGCCGTGTTATACTGATACAGATATTACCGGAATGTCGCCGTGTTATACTGATACAGATATTACCGGAATGTCGCAGTGTTATACTGATACAGATATTACCGGAATGTCGCCGTGTTATTCTGATACAGATATTACCGGAATGTCACAGTGTTATACTGATACAGATATTACCGGAATGTCACAGTGTTATACTGATACAGATATTACCGGAATGTCTCAGTGTTATACTGATACAGATATTACCGGAATGTCGCAGTGTTATACTGATACAGATATTACCGGAATGTCTCAGTGTTATACTGATACAAATATTACCGGAATGTCGCAGTGTTATACTGATACAGATATTACCGGAATGTCACAGTGTTATACTGATACAGATATTACCGGAATGTCGCAGTGTTATACTGATACAGATATTACCGGAATGTCGCAGTGTTATACTGATACATATATTACCGGAATGTCGCCGTGTTATACTGATACAGATATTACCGGAATGTCGCAGTGTTACACTGATACAGATATTACCGGAATGTCGCAGTGTTATACTGATACAGATATTACCGGAATGTCGCGGTGTTATACTGATACAGATATTACCGGAATGTCGCAGTGTTATACTGATACAGATATTACCGGAATGTCGCGTTGTTATACTGATACAGATATTACCGGAATGTCGCAGTGTTATACTGATACAGATATTACCGGAATGTCGCAGTGTTATACTGATACAGATATTACCGGAATGTCGCAGTGTTATACTGATACAGATATTACCGGAATGTCGCAGTGTTATACTGATACAGATATTACCGGAATGTCGCCGTGTTATACTGATACAGATATTACCGGAATGTCGCAGTGTTATACTGATACAGATATTACCGGAATGTCGCAGTGTTATACTGATACAGATATTACCGGAATGTCGCAGTGTTATACTGATACAGATATTACCGGAATGTCGCAGTGTTATACTGATACAGATATTACCGGAATGTCGCCGTGTTATACTGATACAGATATTACCGGAATGTCGCAGTGTTATACTGATACAGATATTACCGGAATGTCGCAGTGTTATACTGATACAGATATTACCGGAATGTCTCAGTGTTATACTGATACAGATATTACCGGAATGTCGCAGTGTTATACTGATACAGATATTACCGGAATGTCGCAGTGTTATACTGATACAGATATTACCGGAATGTCGCAGTGTTATACTGATACAGCTATTACCGGAATGTCGCAGTGTTATACTGATACAGATATTACCGGAATGTCGCCGTATTGTACTGATATTGATATAAGCTGAATGTCACATTAGTATATTGCTATGCTATGTGCTTGCTTTCACGATGTTACTGTGATCGTCCGATGTTGGAAGCTCGTGATTATTCCCGGATAGCTCGCATTGCACAAATACTAACGTCGTCGCGATTCTTCGTGAGCGATAATGACCAGCTGGCAATAACTGCGAAATTTTGAGCTTGTTCAACATTTGACAATGATCCTGCGACATTACGTTGTGGTCGTGTTATAATCGTGTTGTGCTTAGTTTATACAAATTTAGTTTATCTCGATTGCGAAACAAGTTCTTATCGAGCTTGTTGTGCTTGTGATGTGTTCCTGTTATATGCTCATGTTGTGGTCGTTTTATAAACGTGCTGTTGTGTTGTGATTATGTTGTAGTCGTGGTATTGTCGTATTATGGTCGTGTTGTGATTGTGTTGTGGTCGTGTTATTGTCGTGTTTTGGTCTGTTGTGATTGTGTTGTGGTCGTGTTGTGATTATGTTGTAGTCGTGTTATTGTCGTGTCATGGTCGTGTTGTGATTATGTTGTAGTCGTGTTATTCTCGTGTTGTAGTCGTGTTATTCTCGTGTTGTGATCGGGCTATGCCGGTGTTGTGGTCGTGCTATGCTGGTGTTGTAGTCGTGCTATGCTGGTGTTGTAGTCGTGCTATGCCGGTGTGGTAGTCGTGCTATGCTGGTGTTGTAGTCGTGCTATGCCGGTGTTGTAGTCGTGCTATGCTGGTGTTGTGGTCGTGCTATGCTGGTGTTGTAGTCGTGCTATGCCGGTGTTGTAATCGTGCTATGCCGGTGTTGTAGTCGTGCTATGCTGGTGTTGTGGTCGTGCTATGCTGGTGTTGTAGTCGTGCTATGCTGGTGTTGTGGTCGTGCTATGCCGGTGTTGTGGTCGTGCTATGCTGGTGTTGTAGTCGTGCTATGCTGGTGTTGTAGTCGTGCTATGCCGGTGTGGTAGTCGTGCTATGCTGGTGTTGTAGTCGTGCTATGCCGGTGTTGTAGTCGTGCTATGCTGGTGTTGTGGTCGTGCTATGCTGGTGTTGTAGTCGTGCTATGCCGGTGTTGTAATCGTGCTATGCCGGTGTTGTAGTCGTGCTATGCTGGTGTTGTGGTCGTGCTATGCCGGTGTTGTAGTCGTGCTATGCTGGTGTTGTGGTCGTGCTATGCCGGTGTTGTGGTCGTGCTATGCTGGTGTTGTAGTCGTGCTATGCCGGTGTTGTGGTCGTGCTATGCCGGTGTTGTGGTCGTGCTATGCCGGTGTTGTAGTCGTGATATGCTGGTGTTGTGGTCGTGCTATGCCGGTGTTGTAGTCGTGCTATGCCGGTGTTGTAGTCGTGGTATGCTGGTGTTGTGGTCGTGCTATGCTGGTGTTGTAGACGTGCTATGCTGGTGTGGTAGTCGTGCTATGCCGGTGTGGTAGTCGTGCTATGCTGGTTGTGGTCGTGCTATGCTGGTGTTGTAGTCGTGCTATGCCGGTGTTGTAATCGTGCTATGCTGGTGTTGTAGTCGTGCTATGCTGGTGTTGTAGTCGTGCTATGCCGGTGTTGTAGTCGTGCTATGCCGGTGTTGTAGTCGTGCTATGCTGGTGTGGTGGTCGTGCTATGCTGGTGTTGTAGTCGTGCTATGCCGGTGTTGTAATCGTGCTATGCTGGTGTTGTAGTCGTGCTATGCTGGTGTTGTAGTCGTGCTATGCCGGTGTTGTAGTCGTGCTATGCTGGTGTTGTAGTCGTGCTATGCCGGAGTTGTGGTCGTGCTATGCTGGTGTTGTAGTCGTGCTATGCTGGTGTTGTAGTCGTGCTATGCCGGTGTTGTAGTCGTGCTATGCTGGTGTTGTAGTCGTGCAATGCCGGTGTTGTGATCGTGCTATGCTGGTGTTGTGATAATGCTAACACGAGTATAGCACAGCAATTCATCATCTCACAGACACACACTGGTTCTATCATTGTCATCATCATCTCACAGACGCACACTGGCTCTATCAGTATCATCATCATCTCACAGACACGCACTGGCTCTATCAGTATCATCATCATCATCTCACAGACGCACACTGGCTCTATCAGTTCCCTCGTCATCTCATAGACACACACTGGCTCTATCAGTACCCTCATTATCTCACAGACGCACACTGGCTCTATCAGTACCCTCATCATCTCACAGACACGCACTGGCACTAACAGTGTCCTCGTCATCTCACATACACGCACTGACACTATCAGTGTCCTCATCATCTCACAGACACGCACTGGCACTAACAGTGTCCTCGTCATCTCACAGACACGCACTGGCTATATCCGTGTCCTCATCATCTCACAGACACACACTGGCTCTATCAGTACCCTCATCTCACAGACATTCACTGGATCTATCTGTACCCTCATCATCTCACAGACAGGCACTGGCTCTATCAGTACCCTCATCATCTCACAGACATTCACTGGCTCTATCTGTACCCTCATCATCTCACAGACACGCACTGGCTCTATCCGTGTCCTCATCATCTCACAGACACTCACTAGCTCTATCAGTACCCTCGTCATCTCTCAGACACACAATGGCCGTATCAGTACCCTCATCATCTCACAGAAACGCACTGGCCCTATCAGTACCCTCGTCATCTCACAGAAACGCACTGGCACTATTAGTACCCTCATCATCTCACAGACACGCACTTGCTCTATCAGTTTCCTCGTCATCTCACAGACAAGCACTGGTTCTATAAGTACACGTGTCATCTCACAGACACGCACTGGCTCTATCAGAAACCTAATCATCTCACAGACACACACTGGTTCTATCAGTGTCCGCATCATCTCACAGACACACACTGGCTCTATCAGTACGCTCATCGTCTAACATACATACACTGGCTCTATCAGTACCCTCATCATCTCACAGACACGCACTGGCTCTATTAGTGTCCTCGTCATCTCACAGACACTCACTGGCTCTATCAGTGTCCTCATTATCTCACAGACTCGCACTGGCTCTATCAGTACCCTCATCATCTCACAGACATTCACTGGCTCTATCCGTGTCCTCATCATCTCACAGACTCGCACTGGCTCTATCAGAAACCTAATCATCTCACAGACACGCATTGGCTCTATCTGTACCCTCATCATCTCACAGACAGGCACTGGCTCTATCAGTACCCTCATCATCTCACAGACATTCACTGGCTCTATCAGTACCCTCATCATCTCACAGACATTCACTGGCTCTATCCGTGTCCTCATCATCTCACTCACTAGCTCTATCAGTACCCTCGTCATCTCTCAGACACGCACTGGCTCTATCAGTACCCTCATCATCTCACAGACATTCACTGGCTCTATCAGTAACCTCATCATCTCACAGTCATTCACTGGCTCTATCCGTGTCCTCCTCATCTAACAGATACTCACTGGCTCTATCAGTACCCTCATCATCGCACACACACGCACTGGCTCTATCAGTACCCTCATCATCTCACAGACACGCACTGGCTCTATCAGTGTCCTCGTCATCTCACACACATGCACATGCTCTATCAGTGTCCTCGTCATCTCACAGACACTCACTGGCTCTATCAGTACCCACATCATCTCACAGACACGCACTGGCTCTATCAGTGTCCTCGTCATCTCACACACATGCACATGCTCTATCAGTGTCCTCCTCATCTCACAGACACTCACTGGCTCTATCAGTACCCTCATCATCTCACAGACACGCACTGGCTCTATCAGTGTCCTCCTCATCTCACAGACACTCACTGGCTCTATCAGTACCCTCATCATCTCACAGACACGCACTGGCTCTATCAGTGTCCTCATCATCTCACAGACACGCACTGGCTCTATCAGTGTCCTCATCATCTCACAGACATTCACTGGCTCTACCAGTGTCCTCGTCATCTCACAGACACGCACTGGTTAAATCAGTGTCCTCGTCATCTCACAGACACACACTGGCTCTATCAGTACCCTCATCGTCTCATAGACACGCACTGATTCTATCAGTGTCCTCATCATCTCAAAGACACGCACTGGCTCTATCAGTACCCTCATCATCTCACAGACACGCACTGGCACTATCAGGGTCCTCGTCATGTCACAGACACACACTGGCTCTAACAGTACCCTAGTCATCTCACAGAAACGCACTGGCTCTATCAGTTTCCTCGTAATCTCACAGACACACACTGGCTCTATCAGTACCCTAATCATCTCACAGACACGTACTGGTTCTATCAGTACCCTCCTCATCTCACACACACGCACTGGCTCAATCAGTACCCTCATCATCTCACAGACACGCACTGGGTCTATAAGTGTCCTCGTCATCTCACAGACAGGCACTGGCTCTATCAGTGTACTCATCATCTCACAGACACGCACTGCCTCTATCAGTGACCTCATCATCTCACAGACACGCACTGTCTCTATCAGTACCCTCATTATCTCACAGACACACACTGGCTCTATGAGTACCCTCATCATCTCACAGACACGCATTGGCTCTTATCAGTGTCCTCCTCATCTCACAGACACGCACTGGCTCTATCAGTGTCCTCATCATCTCACAGACACACACTGGCTCTATCAGTACCCTCGTCATCTCACAGACACACAATGGCCGTATCAGTACCCTCGTCATCTCACAGAAACGCACTGGCCCTATCAGTACCCTCGTCATCTCACAGAAACGCGCTGGCACTATTAGTACCCTCGTCATCTCACAGACACGCACTTGCTCTATCAGTTTCCTCGTCATCTCACAGACACGCACTGGTTCTATAAGTACCCGTGTCATCTCACAGACACTCACTGGCTCTATCAGTGTCCTCGTCATCTCGCAGACACGCACTGGCACTATCAGTTCCCTCGTCATGTCACAGAGACGCACTGGCTCTTTCAGTACCCTCATTATCTCACAGACACACACTGGCTCTATCAGTGTCCTCATCATCTCACAGACACACACTGGCTCTATCAGTATCCTCATCATCTCACAGTCATTCACTGGCTCTATCCGTGTCCTCCTCATCTAACAGATACTCACTGGCTCTATCAGTACCCTCATCATCGCACACACACGCACTGGCTCTATCAGTACCCTCATCATCTCACAGACACACACTGGCTCTATCAGTACCCTCATCTCACAGACATTCACTGGATCTATCTGTACCCTCATCATCTCACAGACAGGCACTGGCTCTATCAGTACCCTCATCATCTCACAGACATTCACTGGCTCTATCTGTACCCTCATCATCTCACAGACACGCACTGGCTCTATCCGTGTCCTCATCATCTCACAGACACTCACTAGCTCTATCAGTACCCTCGTCATCTCTCAGACACACAATGGCCGTATCAGTACCCTCATCATCTCACAGAAACGCACTGGCCCTATCAGTACCCTCGTCATCTCACAGAAACGCACTGGCACTATTAGTACCCTCATCATCTCACAGACACGCACTTGCTCTATCAGTTTCCTCGTCATCTCACAGACAAGCACTGGTTCTATAAGTACACGTGTCATCTCACAGACACGCACTGGCTCTATCAGAAACCTAATCATCTCACAGACACACACTGGTTCTATCAGTGTCCGCATCATCTCACAGACACACACTGGCTCTATCAGTACGCTCATCGTCTAACATACATACACTGGCTCTATCAGTACCCTCATCATCTCACAGACACGCACTGGCTCTATTAGTGTCCTCGTCATCTCACAGACACTCACTGGCTCTATCAGTGTCCTCATTATCTCACAGACTCGCACTGGCTCTATCAGTACCCTCATCATCTCACAGACATTCACTGGCTCTATCCGTGTCCTCATCATCTCACAGACTCGCACTGGCTCTATCAGAAACCTAATCATCTCACAGACACGCATTGGCTCTATCTGTACCCTCATCATCTCACAGACAGGCACTGGCTCTATCAGTACCCTCATCATCTCACAGACATTCACTGGCTCTATCAGTACCCTCATCATCTCACAGACATTCACTGGCTCTATCCGTGTCCTCATCATCTCACTCACTAGCTCTATCAGTACCCTCGTCATCTCTCAGACACGCACTGGCTCTATCAGTACCCTCATCATCTCACAGACATTCACTGGCTCTATCAGTAACCTCATCATCTCACAGTCATTCACTGGCTCTATCCGTGTCCTCCTCATCTAACAGATACTCACTGGCTCTATCAGTACCCTCATCATCGCACACACACGCACTGGCTCTATCAGTACCCTCATCATCTCACAGACACGCACTGGCTCTATCAGTGTCCTCGTCATCTCACACACATGCACATGCTCTATCAGTGTCCTCGTCATCTCACAGACACTCACTGGCTCTATCAGTACCCACATCATCTCACAGACACGCACTGGCTCTATCAGTGTCCTCGTCATCTCACACACATGCACATGCTCTATCAGTGTCCTCCTCATCTCACAGACACTCACTGGCTCTATCAGTACCCTCATCATCTCACAGACACGCACTGGCTCTATCAGTGTCCTCCTCATCTCACAGACACTCACTGGCTCTATCAGTACCCTCATCATCTCACAGACACGCACTGGCTCTATCAGTGTCCTCATCATCTCACAGACACGCACTGGCTCTATCAGTGTCCTCATCATCTCACAGACATTCACTGGCTCTACCAGTGTCCTCGTCATCTCACAGACACGCACTGGTTAAATCAGTGTCCTCGTCATCTCACAGACACACACTGGCTCTATCAGTACCCTCATCGTCTCATAGACACGCACTGATTCTATCAGTGTCCTCATCATCTCAAAGACACGCACTGGCTCTATCAGTACCCTCATCATCTCACAGACACGCACTGGCACTATCAGGGTCCTCGTCATGTCACAGACACACACTGGCTCTAACAGTACCCTAGTCATCTCACAGAAACGCACTGGCTCTATCAGTTTCCTCGTAATCTCACAGACACACACTGGCTCTATCAGTACCCTAATCATCTCACAGACACGTACTGGTTCTATCAGTACCCTCCTCATCTCACACACACGCACTGGCTCAATCAGTACCCTCATCATCTCACAGACACGCACTGGGTCTATAAGTGTCCTCGTCATCTCACAGACAGGCACTGGCTCTATCAGTGTACTCATCATCTCACAGACACGCACTGGCTCTATCAGTGACCTCATCATCTCACAGACACGCACTGTCTCTATCAGTACCCTCATTATCTCACAGACACACACTGGCTCTATGAGTACCCTCATCATCTCACAGACACGCATTGGCTCTTATCAGTGTCCTCCTCATCTCACAGACACGCACTGGCTCTATCAGTGTCCTCATCATCTCACAGACACACACTGGCTCTATCAGTACCCTCGTCATCTCACAGACACACAATGGCCGTATCAGTACCCTCGTCATCTCACAGAAACGCACTGGCCCTATCAGTACCCTCGTCATCTCACAGAAACGCGCTGGCACTATTAGTACCCTCGTCATCTCACAGACACGCACTTGCTCTATCAGTTTCCTCGTCATCTCACAGACACGCACTGGTTCTATAAGTACCCGTGTCATCTCACAGACACTCACTGGCTCTATCAGTGTCCTCGTCATCTCGCAGACACGCACTGGCACTATCAGTTCCCTCGTCATGTCACAGAGACGCACTGGCTCTTTCAGTACCCTCATTATCTCACAGACACACACTGGCTCTATCAGTGTCCTCATCATCTCACAGACACACACTGGCTCTATCAGTATCCTCATCATCTCACAGTCATTCACTGGCTCTATCCGTGTCCTCCTCATCTAACAGATACTCACTGGCTCTATCAGTACCCTCATCATCGCACACACACGCACTGGCTCTATCAGTACCCTCATCATCTCACAGACACGCACTGGCTCTATCAGTGTCCTCGTCATCTCACACACATGCACATGCTCTATCAGTGTCCTCGTCATCTCACAGACACTCACTGGCTCTATCAGTACCCACATCATCTCACAGACACGCACTGGCTCTATCAGTGTCCTCGTCATCTCACACACATGCACATGCTCTATCAGTGTCCTCCTCATCTCACAGACACTCACTGGCTCTATCAGTACCCTCATCATCTCACAGACACGCACTGGCTCTATCAGTACCCTCATCATCTCACAGACACACACTGGCTCTATCAGTACCCTCATCATCTCACAGACACGCACTGGCTCTATCAGTGTCCTCATCATCTCACAGACACGCACTGGCTCTATAAGTGTCCTCGTCATCTCACAGACAGGCACTGGCTCTATCAGTGTCCTCATCATCTCACAGACACGCACTGGCTCTACCAGTGACCTCATCATCTCACAGACACGCACTGTCTCTATCAGTACCCTCATCATCTCACAGACACACACTGGCTCTATCAGTACCCTCATCATCTCACAGACACGCATTGGCTCTATCAGTGTCCTCATCATCTCACAGACACGCACTGGCTCTATCAGTGTCCTCATCATCTCACACACACACTGGCTCTATCAGTACCCTCGTCATCTCACAGACACACAATGGCCGTATCAGTACCCTCGTCATCTCACAGAAACGCACTGGCCCTATCAGTACCCTCGTCATCTCACAGAAACGCGCTGGCACTATTAGTACCCTCGTCATCTCACAGACACGCACTGGCTCTATCAGTTTCCTCATCATCTCACAGACACGCACTGGGTCTATAAGTGTCCTCGTCATCTCACAGACAGGCACTGGCTCTATCAGTGTACTCATCATCTCACAGACACGCACTGGCTCTACCAGTGACCTCATCATCTCACAGACACACACTGGCTCTATGAGTACCCTCATCATCTCACAGACACGCATTGGCTCTTATCAGTGTCCTCCTCATCTCACAGACACGCACTGGCTCTATCAGTGTCCTCATCATCTCACAGACACACACTGGCTCTATCAGTACCCTCGTCATCTCACAGACACACAATGGCCGTATCAGTACCCTCGTCATCTCACAGAAACGCACTGGCCCTATCAGTACCCTCGTCATCTCACAGAAACGCGCTGGCACTATTAGTACCCTCGTCATCTCACAGACACGCACTTGCTCTATCAGTTTCCTCGTCATCTCGCAGACACGCACTGGCACTATCAGTTCCCTCGTCATGTCACAGAGACGCACTGGCTCTTTCAGTACCCTCATTATCTCACAGACACACACTGGCTCTATCAGTGTCCTCATCATCTCACAGACACACACTGGCTCTATCAGTGTCCTCATCATCTCACAGACACACACATGCTCTATTAGTGTCCTCATCATCTCACAGGCACACACTAGCTCTATCAGTGTCCTCATTATCTCACAGACACGCATTTGCTCTATCAGTGTCATCATCATCTCACAGACACGCACTAGCTCTATCAGTGTCATCATCATCTCACACACATGCACTGGCTCTATAAATACCCTCATCATCTCACAGACACGCACTGGCTCTATCAGTACCCTCATCATCTCACAGACACGCACTGGCTCTATCAGTATCCTCATCATCTCACAGACACGCACTGCCTCTATCAGTGTCATCGTCATCTCACACACATGCACTGGCTCTATCAGTACCCTCATCATCTCACAGACACGCACTGCCTCTATCAGTGTCATCGTCATCTCACACACACGCACTGGCTCTATCAGTACCCTCATCATCTCACAGACACGCACTGGCTCTATCAGTGTCCTCGTCATCTCACAGACACGCACTGGCTCTATCAGTACCCTCATCATCTCACAGACACGCACTGGCTCTAACAGTGTCCTCATCATCTCACAGACACGCACTGGCTCTATAAGTACCCTCATCATCTCACAGACAGGCACTGGCTCTATCAGTGTCCTCCTCATCTCACAGACACACACTGGCTCTATCAGTACCTTCATCATCTCACAGACACGCACTGGCTCTATCAGAAACCTAATCATCTCACAGACACACACTGGCTCTATCAGTACCCACATCATCTCCCAGACACACACTGGCTCTATCAGTACCCTCATCATCTCACAGACATCCACTGGCTCTATCAGTGTCCTCGTCATCTGACACACACGCACTGGCTATATCAGTGTCCTCGTCATCTCACACACACGCACTGGCTCTATCAGTGTCCTCGTCATCTCACAAACACGCACTGGCTCTATCAGTACCCTCATCATCTCACAGACAGGCACTGGCTCTATCAGTGTTCTCCTCATCTCACAGACACGCACTGGCTCTATCAGTACCCTCATAATCTCACAGACACGCACACCCTCTATCAGTACCCTCATCATCTCACAGACACGCACTGGCTCTATCAGTACCCTCATCATCTCACAGACACGCACTGCCTCTATCAGTGTCCTCGTCATCTGACACACACGCACTGGTTTTATCAGTGTCCTCGTCATCTCACACACACGCACTGGCTCTTTCAGTGTCCTCGTCATCTCACACACACACACTGGCTCTACCAGTACCATCATCATCTCACAGATACTCACTGGCTCTATCAGTGTACTCGTCATCTCACACACATGCACTGGCTCTATTAGTACCCTCATCATCTCACAGACACACACTGGCTCTATCAATACCCTCATCATCTCACAGACACGCACTGGCTCTATCAGTGTCCTCGTCATCTCACAGACACACACTGGTTCTATCAGTACCTTCATCATCTCACAGAGACACACTGGCTCTATCAGTGTCCTCATAATCTAACAGACACTCACTGGCTATATCAGTACCCTCATCATCTCACAGACACTCATTGGCTCTATCAGTACCCTCATCATCTCACAGACAGGCACTGGCTCTATCAGTGTTCTCCTCATCTCACAGACACACACTGGTTCTATCAGTACCTTCATCATCTCACAGAGACACACTGGCTCTATCAGTGTCCTCATAATCTCACTGACACTCACTGGCTATATCAGTACCCTCGTCATCACACACATGCACTGGCTCTATCAGTGTCCTCATCATCTCACAAACATACACTGGCTCTATCAGTACATTCATTATCTCACAGACATGCACTGGCTATATCAGTACCCTTATCATCTCACAGACACGCACTGGCTCTATCATTGTCCTCATCATCTCACAGACATTCACTGGCTCTATCAGTGTCCTCATCATCTCACACACACGCACTGGCTCTAGCAGTGTCCTCGTCATTTCACAGACACATACTGCCTCTATCAGTGACCTCTTCATCTCACAGACATATAATGGCTCTCTCAGTGTCCTCGTCATCTCACAGACATGCACTGGCTCTATCAGTACCCTCATCATCTCACAGACACACACTGGCTCTATCAGTACCCTCATCATCTCACAGACACACACTGGCTCTATCGGTACCCTCATCATCTCAAAGAAACGCACTGGCTCTATCAGTACCCTCATCATCTCACAGACCAGGCAATGGCTCTATCAGTGTTCTCCTCATCTCACAGACACACACTGGCTTTATCAGTACCTTCCTCATCTCACAGACACGCACTGGCTCTATCAGTACCCTCATCATCTCACAGACATGCACTGGCTCTATCAGTACCCTCATTATCTCACAGACACGCACTGGCTCTATCAGTGTCCTCGTTATCTGACACACACGCACTGGCTATATCAGTTTCCTCGTCATCTCACACACACACACTGGCTCTATCAGTGTCCTCGTCATCTCGCACACACGCAGTGGCTCTACCAGTACCATCATCATCTCACAGATACTCACTGGCTCTATCAGTGTCCTCGTCATCTCACACACCTGCACTGGCTCTATCAGTACCCTCATCATCTCACAGACATACACTGGCTCTATCAATACCCTCATCATCTCACAGACACGCACTGGCTCCATTAATGTACTCATCATCTCACAGACACACACTGGTTCTATCAGTACCTTCTTCATCTCACAGACACGCACTGGCTCTATCAGTGTCCTCATCCTCTCACAGAAACTCACTGGCTATATCAGTACCCTCATCATCTCACAGACACTCACTGGCTCTATCAGTACTCTCATCATCTCACAGACAGGCACTGGCTCTATCAGTGTCCTCCTCATCTCACAGACACACACTGGCTCTATGAGTACCTTCATCATCTCACAGACACGCACTGGCTCTATCAGAAACCTAATCATCTCACAGACACACACTGGTTCTATCAGTGTCCTCATCATCTCAAACACACACACACTGGCTCTATCATTGTCCTCATCATCTCACAGACACACACTGGCTCTATCAGAAACCTAATCATCTCACAGACACACACTGGTTCTATCAGTGTCCTCATCATCTCACACACACACACTGGCTCTATCATTGTCCTCATCATCTCACAGACTCACACTGGTTCTATCAGTGTCCTCATCATCTCACAGACACGCACTGGCTCTATCAGTGTCCTCATCATCTCACAGACACATACTGGCTCTATCAGTGTCCTCATCATCACACGGACACACACTGGCTCTATCAGTGTCATCATCATCTCACAGGCACACACTAACTCTATCAGTGGCCTCATCATCTCACAGACAAGCACTGGCTCTATCAGTGTCCTCATCATCTCACAGACACACTCTGGCTCTATCGGTGTCCACATCATCTCACAGAAACGCACTGGCTCTATCAGTGTCCTCCTCATCTCACAGACACCACTGGCTCTATCAGTCCTCATCATCTCACAGACACGCACTGGCTCTATCAGTGTCCTCGTCATCTACACACACGCACTGGCTCTATCAGTGTCCTCGTCATCTCACACACAGCACTGGCTCTACCAGTACCTCATCATCTCACAGACACTCACTGGCTCTATCAGTGTCCTCTCATCTCACACACATGCACTGGCTCTATCAGTACCCTCGTCATCTCACAGACACTCACTGGCTCTATCAGTGTCCTCATCATCTCACAGACATGCACTGGCTCTATCAGTGTCCTCGTCATCTCACACACATGCACTGGCTCTATCAGTACCCTCATCATCTCACAGACACACACTGGCTCTATCAGTACCCTCATCATCTCACAGACACGCACTGGCTCTATCAGTGTCCTCGTCATCTCACAGACACGCACTGGCTCTATCAGTACCCTCATCATCTCACAGACACGCACTGGCTCTATCAGTGTCCTCATCATCTCACAGACACACACTGGCTCTATCAGTACCCTCATCATCTCACAGACACACACTGGCTCTATCAGTGTCCTCGTCATCTCACAGACACGCACTGGCTCTATCAGTGTCCTCGTCATCTCACAGACACGCACTGGCTCTATCAGTACCCTCATCATCTCACAGACACGCACTGGCTCTATCAGTACCCTCATCATCTCACAGACACACACTGGCTCTATCAGTACCCTCATCATCTCACAGACACGCACTGGCTCTATCAGTGTCCTCGTCATCTCACAGACACACACTGGCTCTATCAGTACCCTCCTCATCTCACAGACACGCACTGGCTCTATCAGTACCCTCATCATCTCACAGACACGCACTGGCTCTATCAGTACCCTCATCATCTCACAGACACGCACTGGCTCTATCAGTGTCCTCATCATCTGACACACACGCACTGGCTATATCAGTGTCCTCGTCATCTCACACACACGCACTGGCTCTATCAGTGTCCTCGTCATCTCACACACACGCACTGGCTCTACCAGTACCATCATCATCTCACAGATACTCACTGGCTCTATCAGTGTCCTCGTCATCTCACACACATGCACTGGCTCTATCAGTGTCCTCGTCATCTCACAGACACACACTGGCTATATCATTACCTCATCATCTCACAGACACACACTGGCTCTATGAGTACACTCATCATCTCACAGACACACACTGGCTCTATCAGTACCCTCATCATCTCACAGACACGTATTGGCTCTATCAGTACCCTCATCATCTCACAGACACGCACTGGCTCTATCAGTACCCTCATCATCTCACAGACACGCACTGGCTCTATCAGTACCCTCATCATCTCACAGACACGCACTGGCTCTATCAGTACCCTCATCATCTCACAGACACACACTGGCTCTATCAGTACCCTCATCATCTCACAGACACGCACTGCCTCTATCAGTACCCTCATCATCTCACAGACACACACTGGCTCTATCAGTACCCTCATCATCTCACAGACACACACTGGCTCTATCAGTATCCTCATCATCTCACAGACACGCACTGGCTCTATCAGTGTCCTCATCATCTCACAGACACACACTGGCTCTATCAGTACCCTCATCATCTCACAGACACGCACTGGCTCTATCAGTACCTCATCTCACAGACTCTATCAGTCTATCATCCTCATCATCTCACAGACACGCACTGGCTCTATCAGTACCCTCATCATCTCACAGACACGCACTGGCTCTATCAGTGTCCTCGTCATCTCACAGACACGCACTGGCTCTATCAGTACCCTCATCATCTCACAGACACGCACTGGCTCTATCAGTGTCCTCATCATCTCACAGACACGCACTGGCTCTATCAGTACCCTCATCATCTCACAGACACGCACTGGCTCTATCAGTGTCCTCATCATCTCACAGACACACACTGGCTCTATCAGTACCCTCATCATCTCACAGACACACACTGGCTCTATCAGTGTCCTCATCATCTCACAGACACACACTGGCTCTATCAGTACCCTCATCATCTCACAGACACGCACTGGCTCTATCAGTACCTCATCATCTCACAGACACACACTGGCTCTATCAGTGTCCTCATCATCTCACAGACACGCACTGGCTCTATCAGTACCCTCATCATCTCACAGACACGCACTGGCTCTATCAGTGTCCTCATCATCTCACAGACACGCACTGGCTCTATCAGTGTCCTCATCATCTCACAGACACACACTGGCTCTATCAGTGTCCTCATCATCTCACAGACACGCACTGGCTCTATCAGTACCCTCATCATCTCACAGACACACTGGCTATCAGTTCCTCATCATCTACAGACACACTGGCTCTAAGACCTATCATCTCACAGACACCACTGGTCTATCAGTCCTCATCATCTCACAACACCACTGCTCTACATCCTCATCATCTCACCAGACACGCACTGGCTCTATCGTCCCTCATCATCTCACAGACACCACTCTCTATCACAGACACCACTGGTCTCATCTCACAGCACACACTGGCTCTATCATATCAGTACCCTCATCATCTCACAGACACTCACTGGCTTTATCAGTACCCTCATCATCTCATAGACAGGCACTGGCTCTATCAGTGTCCTCATCATCTCACAGACACACACTGGTTCTATCAGTACCCTCATCATCTCACAGACACGCACTGGCTCTATCAGTGTCCTCATCATCTCACAGACACACACTGGTTCTATCAGTACCCTCATCATCTCACAGACACGCACTGGTTCTATCAGTACCCTCATCATCTCACAGACACACACTGGCTCTATCAGTACCCTCATCATCTCACAGACACGCACTGCCTCTATCAGTACCCTCATCATCTCACAGACACACACTGGCTCTATCAGTACCCTCATCATCTCACAGACACGCACTGCCTATATCAGTACCCTCATCATCTCACAGACACACACTGGCTCTATCAGTACCCTCATCATCTCACAGACACAAACTGGATCTATCAATACCCTCATCATCTCACAGACAGGCACTGGCTCTATCAGTGTCCTCCTCATCTCACAGGCACACACTGGCTCTATCAGTACCTTCATCATCTCACAGACACGCACTGGCTCTATCAGTACCGTCATCATCTCACAGACACGCACTGGCTCTATCAGAAACCTAATCATCTCACAGACACACACTGGTTCTATCAGTGTCCTCATCATCTCTCACACACACACTGGCTCTATCATTGTCCTCATCATCTCACAGACACGCACTGGCTCTATCAGTAACCTCATCATCTCACAGACACACACTGGCTCTATCAGTGTCCTCATCATCTCACAGACACACACTGGCTCTATCAGTACCCTCATCATCTCACAGACACGCACTGGTTCTATCAGTACCCTCATCATCTCACAGACACACACTGGCTCTATCAGTACCCTCATCATCTCACAGACACGCACTGCCTCTATCAGTACCCTCATCATCTCACAGACACACACTGGCTCTATCAGTACCCTCATCATCTCACAGACACGCACTGCCTCTATCAGTACCCTCATCATCTCACAGACACACACTGGCTCTATCAGTACCCTCATCATCTCACAGACACACACTGGCTCTATCAATACCCTCATCATCTCACAGACAGGCACTGGCTCTATCAGTGTCCTCATCATCTCACAGGCACACACTGGCTCTATCAGTACCCTCATCATCTCACAGACACGCACTGGCTCTATCAGTACCCTCATCATCTCACAGACACGCACTGGCTCTATCAGAAACCTAATCATCTCACAGACACACACTGGCTCTATCAGTGTCCTCATCATCTCACAGACACACACTGGCTCTATCAGTGTCCTCATCATCTCACAGACACGCACTGGCTCTATCAGAAACCTAATCATCTCAGAACCACTGGTTCAGACCCTCTCATCTCACAACACCACGCCTTCACCATCATCTCACAACACCACGCTCTATCAGTTTCTCATCTCACAGACACACACTGGTTCTATCAGTGTCCTCATCATCTCACAGACACACTGGCTTATCAGTACCCTCATCATCTCACAACACGCACTGGCTCTACATGTCCTCATCATCTCACAGACACGCACTGGCTCTATCAGTACCCTCATCATCTCACAGACACGCACTGGCTCTATCAGTACCCTCATCATCTCACAGACACACACTGGCTCTATCAGTACCCTCATCATCTCACAGACACGCACTGGCTCTATCAGTACCCTACATCTCACAGACACACACTGGCTCTATCAGTACCCTCATCATCTCACAGACACGCACTGGCTCTATCAGTACCCTCATCATCTCACAGACACACACTGGCTCTATCAGTACCCTCATCATCTCACAGACACGCACTGGCTCTATCAGTACCCTCATCATCTCACAGACACACACTGGCTCTATCAGTACCCTCATCATCTCACAGACACACTCTGGCTCTATAAATACCCTCATCATCTCACAGAGAGGCACTGGCTCTATCAGTGTCCTCATCATCTCACAGGCACACACTGGCTCTATCAGTACCTTCATCATCTCACAGACACGCACTGGCTCTATCAGTACCGTAATCATCTCACAGACACGCACTGGCTCTATCAGAAACCTAAACATCTCACATACACTCACTGGCTCTATCAGTGTCCTCATCATCTCACAGACATTCACTGGCTCTATCAGTGTCCTCGTCATCTCACAAACACGCACTGGCTCTAGCAGTGTCCTCGTCATCTCACAGACACGCACTGGCTCTACGAGTACCCTCATCATCTCACAGACACGCACTGGCTCTATCAGTGTCCTCGTCATCTCACAGACACACACTGGCTCTATCAGTACCCTCATCATCTCACAGACACGCACTGGCTCTATCAGTGTCATCGTCATCTCACAGACACGCACTGGCTCTATCAGTACCCTCGTCATCTCACACACACGCACTGGCTCTATCAGTACCCTCATCATCTCACAGACACGCACTGGCTCTATCAGTACCCTCATCATCTCACAGACACACACTGGCTCTATCAGTACCCTCATCATCTCACAGACACACACTGGCTCTATCAGTGTCCTCATCATCTCACAGACACGCACTGGCTCTATCAGTACCCTCATCATCTCACAGACACACACTGGCTCTATCAGTGTCCTCATCATCTCACAGACACACACTGGCTCTATCAGTACCCTCATCATCTCACAGACACGCACTGGCTCTATCAGTGTCCTCATCATCTCACAGACACGCACTGGCTCTATCAGTGTCCTCATCATCTCACAGACACACACTGGCTCTATCAGTGTCCTCATCATCTCACAGACACGCACTGGCTCTATCAGTGTCCTCATCATCTCACACACACACTGGCTCTATCAGTGTCCTCATCATCTCACAGACACACCACTGGCTCTATCAGTAACCTCATCATCTCACACACTCACTGGCTCTATCAGTGTCCTCATCATCTCACAGACACGCACTGGCTCTATCAGTGTCCTCATCATCTCACAGACACGCACTGGCTCTATCAGTGTCCTCGTCATCTCACAGACACGCACTGGCTCTATCAGTACCCTCATCATCTCACAGACACACACTGGCTCTATCAGTATCCTCATCATCTCACAGACACTCACTGGCTCTATCAGTGTCCTCGTCATCTCACACACATGCACTGGCTCTATCAGTGTCCTCATCATCTCACAGACACACACTGGTTATATCATTACCTTCATCATCTCACAGACACACACTGGCTCTATCAGTACACTCATCATCTCACAGACACACACTGGATCTATCAGTACCCTCATCATCTCACAGACACGCACTGCCTCTATCAGTACCCTCATCATCTCACAGACACACACTGGCTCTATCAGTACCCTCATCATCTCACAGACACAAACTGGATCTATCAATACCCTCATCATCCCACAGACAGGCACTGGCTCTATCAGTGTCCTCCTCATCTCACAGGCACACACTGGCTCTATCAGTGTCATCGTCATCTCACAGACACGTACTTGTTCTATCAGTACCCTCATCATCTCACAGACACTCACTGGCTTTATCAGTACCCTCATCATCTCATAGACAGGCACTGGCTCTATCAGTGTCCTCATCATCTCACAGACACACACTGGTTCTATCAGTACCCTCATCATCTCACAGACACGCACTGGCTCTATCAGTGTCCTCATCATCTCACAGACACACACTGGTTCTATCAGTACCCTCATCATCTCACAGACACGCACTGGTTCTATCAGTACCCTCATCATCTCACAGACACACACTGGATCTATCAGTACCCTCATCATCTCACAGACACACACTGGCTCTATCAGTACCCTCATCATCTCACAGACACAAACTGGATCTATCAATACCCTCATCATCTCACAGACAGGCACTGGCTCTATCAGTGTCCTCCTCATCTCACAGGCACACACTGGCTCTATCAGTACCTTCATCATCTCACAGACACGCACTGGCTCTATCAGTACCGTCATCATCTCACAGACACACACTGGTTCTATCAGTGTCCTCATCATCTCTCACACACACTGGCTCTATCATTGTCCTCATCATCTCACAGACACGCACTGGCTCTATCAGAAACCTAATCATCTCACAGACACACACTGTTTCTATCAGTGTCCTCATCATCTCACAGACACGCACTGGCTCTATCAGTACCCTCATCATCTCACAGACACGCACTGCCTCTATCAGTACCCTCATCATCTCACAGACACACACTGGCTCTACCAGTACTCTCATCATCTCACAGACACGCACTGCCTCTATCAGTACCCTCATCATCTCACAGACACACACTGGCTCTATCAGTACCCTCATCATCTCACAGACACACACTGGCTCTATCAATACCCTCATCATCTCACAGAGAAGCACTGGCTCTATCAGTGTCCTCATCATCTCACAGGCACACACTGGCTCTATCAGTACCTTCATCATCTCACAGACACGCACTGGCTCTATCAGTACCGTCATCATCTCACAGACACGCACTGGCTCTATCAGAAACCTAAACATCTCACATACACTCACTGGCTCTATCAGTGTCCTCATCATCTCACAAACACGCACTGGCTCTAGCAGTGTCCTCGTCATCTCACAGACACGCACTGGCTCTACGAGTACACTCATCATCTCGCAGAAACGCACTGGCACTATCAGTACCCTCGTCATCTCACATACACACACTGCCTCTATCAATTTCCTCATCATCTCACAGACACGCACTGCCTCTATCAGTGTCATCGTCATCTCACAGACACGTACTTGTTCTATCAGTACCCTCATCATCTCACAGACACTCACTGGCTTTATCAGTGTCCTCATCATCTCACAGACACACACTGGTTCTATCAGTACCCTCATCATCTCACAGACACGCACTGGCTCTATCAGTACCCTCCTCATCTCACAGACACACACTGGCTCTATCAGTACCCTCATCATCTCACAGACACGCACTGCCTCTATCAGTACCCTCATCATCTCACAGACACACACTGGCTCTATCAGTACCCTCATCATCTCACAGACACTCACTGGCTTTATCAGTGTCCTCATCATCTCACAGACACACACTGGTTCTATCAGTACCCTCATCATCTCACAGACACGCACTGGCTCTATCAGTACCCTCCTCATCTCACAGACACACACTGGCTCTATCAGTACCCTCATCATCTCACAGACACGCACTGCCTCTATCAGTACCCTCATCATCTCACAGACACACACTGGCTCTATCAGTACCCTCATCATCTCACAGACACGCACTGCCTCTATCAGTACCCTCATCATCTCACAGACACACACTGGCTCTATCAGTACCCTCATCATCTCACAGACACACTCTGGCTCTATAAATACCCTCATCATCTCACAGAGAGGCACTGGCTCTATCAGTGTCCTCATCATCTCACAGGCACACACTGGCTCTATCAGTACCTTCATCATCTCACAGACACGCACTGGCTCTATCAGTACCGTAATCATCTCACAGACACGCACTGGCTCTATCAGAAACCTAAACATCTCACATACACTCACTGGCTCTATCAGTGTCCTCATCATCTCACAGACATTCACTGGCTCTATCAGTGTCCTCGTCATCTCACAAACACGCACTGGCTCTAGCAGTGTCCTCGTCATCTCACAGACACGCACTGGCTCTACGAGTACACTCATCATCTCGCAGACACGCACTGGCACTATCAGTACCCTCGTCATCTCACAGACACACACTGCCTCTATCAATTTCCTCATCATCTCACAGACACGCACTGCCTCTATCAGTGTCATCGTCATCTCACAGACACGTACTGGTTCTATCAGTACCCTCATCATCTCACATACACTCACTGGCTTTATCAGTACCCTCATCATCTCACAGACAGGCACTGGCTCTATCAATGTCCTCATCATCTCACAGACACGCACTGGCTCTATCAGTGTCCTCATCATCTCACAGACACACACTGGTTCTATCAGTACCCTCATCATCTCACAGACACGCACTGGCTCTATCAGTGTCCTCCTCATCTCACAGACACACACTGGCTCTATCAGTACCTTCATCATCTCACAGACACGCACTGGCTCTATCAGAAACCTAATCATATCACAGACACGCACTGGCTCTATCAGTGTCCTCCTCATCTCACAGACACACACTGGTTCTATCAGTACCCTCATCATCTCACAGACACGCACTGGCTCTATCAGTGTCCTCATCATCTCACAGACATGCACTGGCTCTATCATTGTCATCATCTCACAGAAACGCACTGGCTCTATCAGACACCTAGTCATCTCACAGACACACACTGGTTCTATCAGAGTCCTCATCATCTCACATACACGCACTGGCTCTATCAGTACCCTCCTCATCTCACACACACGCACTGGCTCTATCAGTTCCCTCATCATCTCACAAACACGCACTGGCTCTATCAGTGTCCTCGTCATCTCACACACATGCACTGGCTCTATCAGTACCATCATCATCTCACAGACACACACTGGCTCTATCAATACCCTCATCCTCTCACAGACACGCACTGGCACTATCAGTACCCTCATCATCTCACAGACAGGCACTGGCTCTATCAGTGTCCTCCTCATCTCACAGACACACACTGGTTCTATCAGTACCTGCATCATCGCACATACACGCACTGGCTCTATCAGTGTCCTCGTCATCTCACACACACGCACTGGCTCTATCAGTGTCCTCGTCATCTCACACACACGCACTGGCTCTATCAGTACCCTCATCATCTCACAGACACGCAATGGCTCTATCAGTACCCTCATCATCTCACAGACACGCACTGGCTCTATCAGTGTCCTCATCAGATCACAGACAAACACTGGCTCTATCAGTACCCTCATCATCTCACAGACACGCACTGGCTCTATCAGTGTCCTCATCAGATCACAGACACTCACTGGCTCTATCAGTGTCCTCGTCATCTCACACAAACATACTGGCTCTATCAGTGTCCTCTTCCATCTCATAGACACATACTGACTATATGAGTGACCTCGTAATCTCACAGACACGCACTGGCTCTATCAGTACCCTCATCATCTCACAGACACGCACTGGCTCTATCAGTGTCCTCATCATCTCCCACACACGCACTGGCTCTAGCAGTGTCCTCTTCATCTCACAGACACATACTGCCTCTATCAGTGTCCTCGTCATCTCAGACATATACTGGCTCTCTCATTGTCCTCGTCATCTCACAGACACGCACTGGCTCTATCAGAGTCCTCGTCATCTCACAGACATGCACTGGCTCTATCATTACCCTCGTCATCTCACAGACACACACTGGCTATATCAGTGTCCTCATCATCTCACAGACACGCACTGGCTCTATCAGTACCCTCGTCATCTCACAGACACGCACTGGTTCTATCATCTCACAGACACACACTGGCTCTATCAGTGTCGTCATCATCTCACAGACAGGCACTGGCTCTATCAGTGTCCTCCTCATCTCACAGGCACACTGGTTCTATCAGTATCCTCATCACCTCTCAGACACGCACTGGTTCTATCAGTACCCTCATCATCTCACAGACACGCACTGGCTCTATCAGTGTCCTCATCATCTCACAGACATTCACTGGCTCTATCAGTTTCCTCGTCATCTCACAAACACGAACTGGCTCTAACAGTGTCCTCGTCATCTCACAGACACATACTGGTTATATCAGTACCATCATCATCTCACAGACACACACTGGCTCTATCAGTGTCCTCATCATCTCACAGACATTCACTGGCTATATCAGTGTCCTCCTCATCTCACACACACGCACTGGCTCTAGCAGTGTCCTCGTCATCTCTCACACACGCACTGGCTCTATCAGTGTCCTCGTCATCTCACACACACATACTGGCTCTATCAGTGTCCTCTTCATCTCACCGACACATAATGGCTCTATCAGTACCTTCCTCATCTCACAGACACACACTGGCTCTATCAGTACCCTCATCATCTCACAGACATGCACTGGCTCTATCTGTACCCTCATCATCTCACAGACACGCACTGGCTCTATCAGTGTCCTCATCATCTGACACACACGCACTGGCTATATCAGTGTCCTCGTCATCTCACACACACGCACTGGCTCTATCAGTGTCCTCGTCATCTCACACACACACACTGGCTCTACCAGTACCATCATCATCTCACAGATACTCACTGGCTCTATCAGTGTCCTCGTCATCTCACACACATGCACTGGCTCTATCAGTGTCCTCGTCATCTCACAGACACACACTGGTTATATCATTACCTTCATCATCTCACAGACACACACTGGCTCTATGAGTACACTCATCATCTCACAGACACACACTGGCTCTATCAGTACCCTCATCATCTCACAGACACGTATGGCTCTATCAGTACCCTCATCATCTCACAGACACGCACTGCCTCTATCAGTACCCTCATCATCTCACAGACACGCACTGGCTCTATCAGTACCCTCATCATCTCGCAGACAAGCACTGCCTCTATCAGTACCCTCATCATCTCACAGACACACACTGGCTCTATCAGTACCCTCATCATCTCACAGACACGCACTGCCTCTATCACTCCCCTCATCATCTCACAGACACACACTGGCTCTATCAGCACCCTCATCATCTCACAGACACACACTGGCTCTATCAATACCCTCATCCTCTCACAGAGAGGCACTGGCTCTATCAGTGTCCTCATCATCTCACAGGCACACACTGGCTCTATCAGTACCTTCATCATCTCACAGACAAGCACTGGCTCTATCAGTACCGTCATCATCTCACAGACACGCACTGGCTCTATCAGAAACCTAATCATCTCACAGACACACACTGGTTCTATCAGTGTCCTCATCATCTCACACACACACACACTGGCTCTATCATTGTCCTCATCATCTCAGAGACACGCACTGGCTCTATCAGAAACCTAATCATCTCACAGAAACACACTGGTTCTATCAGTGTCCTCATCATCTCACACACACACACTGGCTCTATCATTGTCCTCATCATCTCACAGACACAAACTGGTTCTATCATTGTCCTCATCATCTCACAGACACGCACTGGCTCTATCAGTACCCTCATCATCTCACAGACACGCACTGGCTCTATCAGTACCCTCATCATCTCACAGACACGCACTGCCTCTATAAGTACCCTCATCATCTCACAGACACACACTGGCTCTATCATGTCCTCATCATCTCACAGACACGCACTGGCTCTATCAGTACCCTCATCATCTCACAGACACGCACTGCCTCTATCAGTACCCTCATCATCTCACAGACACACACTGGCTCTATCAGTACCCTCATCATCTCACAGACACGCACTGGCTCTATCAGTACCCTCATCATCTCACAGACACACACTGGCTCTATCATTACCCTCATCATCTCACAGAAACGCACTGGCTCTATCAATGTCCTCGTCATCTCACAGACACTCACTGGCTCTATCAGTGTCCTCATCATCTCACAGACACACACTGGCTCTATCAGTACCTTCATCATCTCACAGACACGCACTGGCTCTATCAGAAACCTAATCAACTCACAGACATCCCACACCAACACTGGTTCTATCAGTGTCCTCATCATCTCACAGACAAGCACTGGCTCTATGAGAAACCTAATCATCTCACAGACACACACTGGTTCTATCAGTGTCCTCATCATCTCACACACACACACACACTGGCTCTATCATTGTCCTCATCATCTCACAGACACACACTGGTTCTATCAGTGTCCTCATCATCTCACAGACACGCACTGGCTCTATCAGTACCCTCATCATCTCACAGACACGCACTGGCTCTATCAGTACCCTCATCATCTCACAGACACGCACTGGTTCTATCAGTACCCTCATCATCTCACAGACACGCACTGGCTCTATCAGTAACCTCATCATCTCACAGACACGCACTGGCTCTATCAGTACCCTCATCATCTCACAGACACACACTGGCTCTATCAGTGTCCTCCTCATCTCACAGGCACACACTGGCTCTATCAGTGTCATCGTCATCTCACAGACACGTACTTGTTCTATCAGTACCCTCATCATCTCACAGACACTCACTGGCTTTATCAGTACCCTCATCATCTCATAGACAGGCACTGGCTCTATCAGTGTCCTCATCATCTCACAGACACACACTGGTTCTATCAGTACCCTCATCATCTCACAGACACGCACTGGCTCTATCAGTGTCCTCATCATCTCACAGACACACACTGGTTCTATCAGTACCCTCATCATCTCACAGACACGCACTGGTTCTATCAGTACCCTCATCATCTCACAGACACACACTGGATCTATCAGTACCCTCATCATCTCACAGACACACACTGGCTCTATCAGTACCCTCATCATCTCACAGACACAAACTGGATCTATCAATACCCTCATCATCTCACAGACAGGCACTGGCTCTATCAGTGTCCTCCTCATCTCACAGGCACACACTGGCTCTATCAGTACCTTCATCATCTCACAGACACGCACTGGCTCTATCAGTACCGTCATCATCTCACAGACACACACTGGTTCTATCAGTGTCCTCATCATCTCTCACACACACACTGGCTCTATCATTGTCCTCATCATCTCACAGACACGCACTGGCTCTATCAGAAACCTAATCATCTCACAGACACACACTGTTTCTATCAGTGTCCTCATCATCTCACAGACACGCACTGGCTCTATCAGTACCCTCATCATCTCACAGACACGCACTGCCTCTATCAGTACCCTCATCATCTCACAGACACACACTGGCTCTACCAGTACTCTCATCATCTCACAGACACGCACTGCCTCTATCAGTACCCTCATCATCTCACAGACACACACTGGCTCTATCAGTACCCTCATCATCTCACAGACACACACTGGCTCTATCAATACCCTCATCATCTCACAGAGAAGCACTGGCTCTATCAGTGTCCTCATCATCTCACAGGCACACACTGGCTCTATCAGTACCTTCATCATCTCACAGACACGCACTGGCTCTATCAGTACCGTCATCATCTCACAGACACGCACTGGCTCTATCAGAAACCTAAACATCTCACATACACTCACTGGCTCTATCAGTGTCCTCATCATCTCACAAACACGCACTGGCTCTAGCAGTGTCCTCGTCATCTCACAGACACGCACTGGCTCTACGAGTACACTCATCATCTCGCAGAAACGCACTGGCACTATCAGTACCCTCGTCATCTCACATACACACACTGCCTCTATCAATTTCCTCATCATCTCACAGACACGCACTGCCTCTATCAGTGTCATCGTCATCTCACAGACACGTACTTGTTCTATCAGTACCCTCATCATCTCACAGACACTCACTGGCTTTATCAGTGTCCTCATCATCTCACAGACACACACTGGTTCTATCAGTACCCTCATCATCTCACAGACACGCACTGGCTCTATCAGTACCCTCCTCATCTCACAGACACACACTGGCTCTATCAGTACCCTCATCATCTCACAGACACGCACTGCCTCTATCAGTACCCTCATCATCTCACAGACACACACTGGCTCTATCAGTACCCTCATCATCTCACAGACACTCACTGGCTTTATCAGTGTCCTCATCATCTCACAGACACACACTGGTTCTATCAGTACCCTCATCATCTCACAGACACGCACTGGCTCTATCAGTACCCTCCTCATCTCACAGACACACACTGGCTCTATCAGTACCCTCATCATCTCACAGACACGCACTGCCTCTATCAGTACCCTCATCATCTCACAGACACACACTGGCTCTATCAGTACCCTCATCATCTCACAGACACGCACTGCCTCTATCAGTACCCTCATCATCTCACAGACACACACTGGCTCTATCAGTACCCTCATCATCTCACAGACACACTCTGGCTCTATAAATACCCTCATCATCTCACAGAGAGGCACTGGCTCTATCAGTGTCCTCATCATCTCACAGGCACACACTGGCTCTATCAGTACCTTCATCATCTCACAGACACGCACTGGCTCTATCAGTACCGTAATCATCTCACAGACACGCACTGGCTCTATCAGAAACCTAAACATCTCACATACACTCACTGGCTCTATCAGTGTCCTCATCATCTCACAGACATTCACTGGCTCTATCAGTGTCCTCGTCATCTCACAAACACGCACTGGCTCTAGCAGTGTCCTCGTCATCTCACAGACACGCACTGGCTCTACGAGTACACTCATCATCTCGCAGACACGCACTGGCACTATCAGTACCCTCGTCATCTCACAGACACACACTGCCTCTATCAATTTCCTCATCATCTCACAGACACGCACTGCCTCTATCAGTGTCATCGTCATCTCACAGACACGTACTGGTTCTATCAGTACCCTCATCATCTCACATACACTCACTGGCTTTATCAGTACCCTCATCATCTCACAGACAGGCACTGGCTCTATCAATGTCCTCATCATCTCACAGACACGCACTGGCTCTATCAGTGTCCTCATCATCTCACAGACACACACTGGTTCTATCAGTACCCTCATCATCTCACAGACACGCACTGGCTCTATCAGTGTCCTCCTCATCTCACAGACACACACTGGCTCTATCAGTACCTTCATCATCTCACAGACACGCACTGGCTCTATCAGAAACCTAATCATATCACAGACACGCACTGGCTCTATCAGTGTCCTCCTCATCTCACAGACACACACTGGTTCTATCAGTACCCTCATCATCTCACAGACACGCACTGGCTCTATCAGTGTCCTCATCATCTCACAGACATGCACTGGCTCTATCATTGTCATCATCTCACAGAAACGCACTGGCTCTATCAGACACCTAGTCATCTCACAGACACACACTGGTTCTATCAGAGTCCTCATCATCTCACATACACGCACTGGCTCTATCAGTACCCTCCTCATCTCACACACACGCACTGGCTCTATCAGTTCCCTCATCATCTCACAAACACGCACTGGCTCTATCAGTGTCCTCGTCATCTCACACACATGCACTGGCTCTATCAGTACCATCATCATCTCACAGACACACACTGGCTCTATCAATACCCTCATCCTCTCACAGACACGCACTGGCACTATCAGTACCCTCATCATCTCACAGACAGGCACTGGCTCTATCAGTGTCCTCCTCATCTCACAGACACACACTGGTTCTATCAGTACCTGCATCATCGCACATACACGCACTGGCTCTATCAGTGTCCTCGTCATCTCACACACACGCACTGGCTCTATCAGTGTCCTCGTCATCTCACACACACGCACTGGCTCTATCAGTACCCTCATCATCTCACAGACACGCAATGGCTCTATCAGTACCCTCATCATCTCACAGACACGCACTGGCTCTATCAGTGTCCTCATCAGATCACAGACAAACACTGGCTCTATCAGTACCCTCATCATCTCACAGACACGCACTGGCTCTATCAGTGTCCTCATCAGATCACAGACACTCACTGGCTCTATCAGTGTCCTCGTCATCTCACACAAACATACTGGCTCTATCAGTGTCCTCTTCCATCTCATAGACACATACTGACTATATGAGTGACCTCGTAATCTCACAGACACGCACTGGCTCTATCAGTACCCTCATCATCTCACAGACACGCACTGGCTCTATCAGTGTCCTCATCATCTCCCACACACGCACTGGCTCTAGCAGTGTCCTCTTCATCTCACAGACACATACTGCCTCTATCAGTGTCCTCGTCATCTCAGACATATACTGGCTCTCTCATTGTCCTCGTCATCTCACAGACACGCACTGGCTCTATCAGAGTCCTCGTCATCTCACAGACATGCACTGGCTCTATCATTACCCTCGTCATCTCACAGACACACACTGGCTATATCAGTGTCCTCATCATCTCACAGACACGCACTGGCTCTATCAGTACCCTCGTCATCTCACAGACACGCACTGGTTCTATCATCTCACAGACACACACTGGCTCTATCAGTGTCGTCATCATCTCACAGACAGGCACTGGCTCTATCAGTGTCCTCCTCATCTCACAGGCACACTGGTTCTATCAGTATCCTCATCACCTCTCAGACACGCACTGGTTCTATCAGTACCCTCATCATCTCACAGACACGCACTGGCTCTATCAGTGTCCTCATCATCTCACAGACATTCACTGGCTCTATCAGTTTCCTCGTCATCTCACAAACACGAACTGGCTCTAACAGTGTCCTCGTCATCTCACAGACACATACTGGTTATATCAGTACCATCATCATCTCACAGACACACACTGGCTCTATCAGTGTCCTCATCATCTCACAGACATTCACTGGCTATATCAGTGTCCTCCTCATCTCACACACACGCACTGGCTCTAGCAGTATCCTCGTCATCTCTCACACACGCACTGGCTCTATCAGTGTCCTCGTCATCTCACACACACATACTGGCTCTATCAGTGTCCTCTTCATCTCACCGACACATAATGGCTCTATCAGTACCTTCCTCATCTCACAGACACACACTGGCTCTATCAGTACCCTCATCATCTCACAGACATGCACTGGCTCTATCTGTACCCTCATCATCTCACAGACACGCACTGGCTCTATCAGTGTCCTCATCATCTGACACACACGCACTGGCTATATCAGTGTCCTCGTCATCTCACACACACGCACTGGCTCTATCAGTGTCCTCGTCATCTCACACACACACACTGGCTCTACCAGTACCATCATCATCTCACAGATACTCACTGGCTCTATCAGTGTCCTCGTCATCTCACACACATGCACTGGCTCTATCAGTGTCCTCGTCATCTCACAGACACACACTGGTTATATCATTACCTTCATCATCTCACAGACACACACTGGCTCTATGAGTACACTCATCATCTCACAGACACACACTGGCTCTATCAGTACCCTCATCATCTCACAGACACGCACTGCCTCTATCAGTACCCTCATCATCTCACAGACACGCACTGGCTCTATCAGTACCCTCATCATCTCGCAGACAAGCACTGCCTCTATCAGTACCCTCATCATCTCACAGACACACACTGGCTCTATCAGTACCCTCATCATCTCACAGACACGCACTGCCTCTATCACTCCCCTCATCATCTCACAGACACACACTGGCTCTATCAGCACCCTCATCATCTCACAGACACACACTGGCTCTATCAATACCCTCATCCTCTCACAGAGAGGCACTGGCTCTATCAGTGTCCTCATCATCTCACAGGCACACACTGGCTCTATCAGTACCTTCATCATCTCACAGACAAGCACTGGCTCTATCAGTACCGTCATCATCTCACAGACACGCACTGGCTCTATCAGAAACCTAATCATCTCACAGACACACACTGGTTCTATCAGTGTCCTCATCATCTCACACACACACACACTGGCTCTATCATTGTCCTCATCATCTCAGAGACACGCACTGGCTCTATCAGAAACCTAATCATCTCACAGAAACACACTGGTTCTATCAGTGTCCTCATCATCTCACACACACACACTGGCTCTATCATTGTCCTCATCATCTCACAGACACAAACTGGTTCTATCATTGTCCTCATCATCTCACAGACACGCACTGGCTCTATCAGTACCCTCATCATCTCACAGACACGCACTGGCTCTATCAGTACCCTCAACATCTCACAGACACGCACTGCCTCTATAAGTACCCTCATCATCTCACAGACACACACTGGCTCTATCATTGTCCTCATCATCTCACAGACACGCACTGGCTCTATCAGTACCCTCATCATCTCACAGACACGCACTGCCTCTATCAGTACCCTCATCATCTCACAGACACACACTGGCTCTATCAGTACCCTCATCATCTCACAGACACGCACTGGCTCTATCAGTACCTCATCATCTCACAGACACACACTGGCTCTATCAGTACCCTCATCATCTCACAGAAACGTAGTGGCTATATCAATGTCCTCGTCATCTCACAGACAGTCACTGGCTCTATCAGTGTCCTCCTCATCTCACAGACACACACTGGCTCTATCAGTACCTTCATCATCTCACAGACACGCACTGGCTCTATCAGAAACCTAATCAACTCACAGACATACACTGGTTCTATCAGTGTCCTCATCATCTCACAGACAAGCACTGGCTCTATGAGAAACCTAATCATCTCACAGACACACACTGGTTCTATCAGTGTCCTCATCATCTCACACACACACTGGCTCTATCATTGTCCTCATCATCTCACAGACACACACTGGTTCTATCAGTGTCCTCATCATCTCACAGACACGCACTGGCTCTATCAGTACCCTCATCATCTCACAGACACGCACTGCCTCTATCAGTGTCCACGTCATCTCACACACATGCACCGGCTCTATCAGTACCCTCATCATCTCACAGACACGCACTGGCTCTATCAGTACCCTCATCATCTCACAGACACGCACTGCCTCTATCAGTACCCTCATCATCTCACAGACACACACTGGATCTATCAGTACCCTCATCATCTCACAGACACGCACTGCCTCTATCAGTACCCTCATCATCTCACAGACACACACTGGCTCTATCAGTACCCTCATCATCTCACAGACACAAACTGGATCTATCAATACCCTCATCATCCCACAGACAGGCACTGGCTCTATCAGTGTCCTCCTCATCTCACAGGCACACACTGGCTCTATCAGTGTCATCGTCATCTCACAGACACGTACTTGTTCTATCAGTACCCTCATCATCTCACAGACACTCACTGGCTTTATCAGTACCCTCATCATCTCATAGACAGGCACTGGCTCTATCAGTGTCCTCATCATCTCACAGACACACACTGGTTCTATCAGTACCCTCATCATCTCACAGACACGCACTGGCTCTATCAGTGTCCTCATCATCTCACAGACACACACTGGTTCTATCAGTACCCTCATCATCTCACAGACACACACTGGCTCTATCAGTACCCTCATCATCTCACAGACACGCACTGCCTCTATCAGTACCCACATCATCTCACAGACACACACTGGATCTATCAGTACCCTCATCATCTCACAGACACGCACTGCCTCTATCAGTACCCTCATCATCTCACAGACACACACTGGCTCTATCAGTACCCTCATCATCTCACAGACACAAACTGGATCTATCAATACCCTCATCATCTCACAGACAGGCACTGGCTCTATCAGTGTCCTCCTCATCTCACAGGCACACACTGGCTCTATCAGTACCTTCATCATCTCACAGACACGCACTGGCTCTATCAGTACCGTCATCATCTCACAGACACGCACTGGCTCTATCAGAAACCTAATCATCTCACAGACACACACTGGTTCTATCAGTGTCCTCATCATCTCTCACACACACACTGGCTCTATCATTGTCCTCATCATCTCACAGACACGCACTGGCTCTATCAGAAACCTAATCATCTCACAGACACACACTGGTTCTATCAGTGTCCTCATCATCTCACAGACACGCACTGGCTCTATCAGTACCCTCATCATCTCACAGACACGCACTGGTTCTATCAGTACCCTCATCATCTCACAGACACACACTGGCTCTACCAGTACCCTCATCATCTCACAGACACGCACTGCCTCTATCAGTACCCTCATCATCTCACAGACACACACTGGCTCTATCAGTACCCTCATCATCTCACAGACACGCACTGCCTCTATCAGTACCCTCATCATCTCACAGACACACACTGGCTCTATCAGTACCCTCATCATCTCACAGACACACACTGGCTCTATCAATACCCTCATCATCTCACAGAGACGCACTGGCTCTATCAGTGTCCTCATCATCTCACAGACACACACTGGCTCTATCAGTACCTTCATCATCTCACAGACACGCACTGGCTCTATCAGTACCGTCATCATCTCACAGACACGCACTGGCTCTATCAGAAACCTAAACATCTCACATACACTCACTGGCTCTATCAGTGTCCTCATCATCTCACAGACACCACTGGCTCTATCAGTGTCCTCATCATCTCACAAACACGCACTGGCTCTATCAGTGTCCTCGTCATCTCACAGACACGCACTGGCTCTACCAGTACACTCATCATCTCACAGAAACGCACTGGCACTATCAGTACCCTCGTCATCTCACAGACACGCACTGGCTCTATCAGTAACCTCATCATCTCACAGACACACACTGCTCTATCAGTGTCCTCGTCATCTCACAGACACGCACTGGCTCTATCAGTACCCTCATCATCTCACAGACACTCACTGGCTCTATCAGTACCCTCATCATCTCACAGACACACTGGCTCTATCAGTGTCCTCATCATCTCACAGACACACACTGGCTCTATCAGTACCCTCATCATCTCACAGACACACACTGGCTCTATCAGTACCCTCATCATCTCACAGACACACACTGGCTCTATCAGTACCCTCATCATCTCACAGACACGCACTGCCTCTATCAGTACCCTCATCATCTCACAGACACACACTGGCTCTATCAGTACCCTCATCATCTCACAGACACACACTGGCTCTATCAGTACCCTCATCATCTCACAGACACGCACTGGCTCTATCAGTACCCTCATCATCTCACAGACACTCACTGACTCTATCAGTACCCTAATCATCTCACACACACGCACTGGCTCTATCAGTGACCTCATCATCTCACAGACACACACCCACAACCCACACCACAACACCACCCACAACCAACACCACAACACCACCCACAAAACCAACACCACACACACTCACTGGCTCATCAGTGTCCTCATCATCTCACAGACACTCACTGGCTCTATCAGTGTCCTCATCATCTCACAAACACGCACTGGCTCTATCAGTGTCCTCGTCATCTCACAGACACGCACTGGCTCTACAGTACACTCATCATCTCACAGACACGCACTGGCTCTATCAGTACCCTCATCATCTCACAGACACACACTGCCCTATCAATTCCTCATCATCTCACAGACACGCACTGCCTCTATCAGTGTCATCGTCATCTCACAGACACGCACTGGTTCTATCAGTACCCTCATCATCTCACATACACTCACTTACTCTATCAGTACCCTAATCATCTCACAGACACGCACTGACTCAATCAGTGTCCTCATCATCTCACAGACACACACTGGCTCTATCAGTACCCTCATCATCTCACAGACACACACTGGCTCTATCAGTACCCTCATCATATCACAGACACGCACTGGCTCTATCAGTGTCCTCCTCACCTCACAGACACACACTGGCTCTATCAGTACCTTCATCATCTCACAGACACGCACTGGCTCTATCAGAAACCTAATCATATCACAGACACGCACTGGCTCTATCAGTGTCCTCCTCATCTCACAGACACACACTGGTTCTATCAGTACCCTCATCATCTCACAGACACGCACTGGCTCTATCAGTGTCCTCATCATCTCACAGACATGCACTGGCTCTATCATTGTCATCATCTCACAGAAACGCACTGGCTCTATCAGACACCTAGTCATCTCACAGACACACACTGGTTCTATCAGAGTCCTCATCATCTAACATATACGCACTGGCTCTATCAGTACCTTCATCATCTCACAGACACGCACTGGCTCTATCAGAAACCTAATCAACTCACAGACATACACTGGCTCTATCAGTGTCCTCATCATCTCACAGACAAACACTGGCTCTATCAGTACCCTCATCATCTCACATACACACACTGGCTCTATCAGTACCCTCATCATCTCACAGACACGCACTGCCTCTATCAGTGTCATCCTCATCTCACAAACACACACTGGTCTATCAGTACCTCATCATCTCACATACACACACTGGCTCTATCAGTACCCTCATCATCTCACACACACACACTGGCTCTATCAGTACCCTCATCATCTCACACACACGCACTGGCTCTATCAGTACCTCATCATCTCACAGACACGCAATGGCTCTATCAGTACCCTCATCATCTCACAGACACGCACTGGCTCTATCAGTACCCTCATCATATCACAGACAAACACTGCCTCTATCAGTACCCTCATCATCTCACAGACACGCACTGGCCTATCAGTACCCTCATCATCTCACAGACACGCACTGCCTCTATCACCCACACCACAAACACACCCACACCCCACCACACACCACACCCACACCCCACCAACACACACCATGAGTACCCTCGTAATCTCACAGACACGCACTGGCTCTATCAGTACCCTCATCATCTCACAGACACGCACTGGCTCTATCAGTGTCCTCATCATCTCCCACACACGCACTGGCTCTAGCAGTGTCCTCGTAATCTCACAGACACGCACTGGCTCTATCAGTACCCTCATCATCTCACAGACACATACTGCCTCTATCAGTGTCCTCGACATCTCAGACATATACTGGCTCTCTCATTGTCCTCGTCATCTCACAGACACGCACTGGCTCTATCAGAGTCCTCGTCATCTCACAGACATGCACTGGCTCTATCATTACCCTCGTCATCTCACAGACACACACTGGCTATATCAGTGTCCTCATCATCTCACAGACACGCACTGGCTCTATCAGTACCCTCGTCATCTCACAGACACGCACTGGTTCTATCATCTCACAGACACACACTGGCTCTATCAGTGTCGTCATCATCTCACAGACAGGCACTGGCTCTATCAGTGTCCTCCTCATCTCACAGACACACTGGTTCTATCAGTATCCTCATCACCTCTCAGACACGCACTGGTTCTATCAGTACCCTCATCATCTCACAGACACGCACTGGCTCTATCAGTGTCCCCATCATCTCACAGACATTCACTGGCTCTATCAGTTTCCTCGTCATCTCACAAACACGAACTGGCTCTAACAGTGTCCTCGTCATCTCACAGACACATACTGGTTATATCAGTACCCTCATCATCTCACAGACACACACTGGCTCTATCAGTGTCCTCATCATCTCACAGACATTCACTGGCTATATCAGTGTCCTCGTCATCTCACACACACGCACTGGCTCTAGCAGTGTCCTCGTCATCTCTCACACACGCACTGGCTCTATCATTGTCCTCGTCATCTCACCGACACATAATGGCTCTATGAGTACCCTCATCATCTCACAGACACGCACTGGCTCTATCAGTGTCCTCCTCATCTCACAGATACACACTGGCTCTATCAGTACCTTCATCATCTCACAGACACGCACTGGCTCTATCAGAAACCTAATCATATCACAGACACACACTGGTTCTATCAGTGTCCTCATCATCTCACATACACGCACTGGCTCTATCAGTACCCTCCTCATCTCACACACACGGACTGGCTCTATCAGTGTCCTCGTCATCTCACAGACACACACTGGCTCTATCAATACTCTCATCCTCTCACAGACACGCACTGGCACTATCAGTACCCTCATCTTCTCACAGACAGGCGCTGGCTCTATCAGTGTCCTCCTCATCTCACAGACACACACTGGTTCTATCAGTACCTGCATCATCACACATACACGCACTGGCTCTATCAGTGTCCTCGTCATCTCACACACGCACTGGCTTTATCAGTGTCCTCGTCATCTCACACATACGCACTGGCTCTAGCAGTGTCCTCGTCATCTCACACACACGCACTGGCTCTATCAGTACCCTCATCATCTCACAGACACGCAATGGCTCTATCAGTACCC
>CM026399.1:55316209-55393176 GCA_014843695.1 Archivesica marissinica
CAAATGTCATTCATCTACGCTATGTACAAGCGGTTTAAGGGATCAGGACTTTCAGATGTCTTGGTGGCAGCTGGTGTCATTGCAGAAGGCTCTGTAGATCAGGCACTCCGTGGAAAGCATTTCAAGCGCGGTGTTCGTTGTTTAAGGCTCTTCTATGAAACGTTGATCCATCATGCTCTTGACAGGCGGCTCAGAGATGTGTCTTTATCGAACGATATCAAGGTCTCACTTGACAAGCTCAGACAGCAAGTAGATGCAGATAACGTGGAACTGGCAGATGCCTATACTGAGCTTGAGAACAATGAAGAATTGAAAATTCTAGTGGGCACTCTGTTTGAGGACTGTGATGATGCTCCACTAGCCGAGTACTGGATATCATTCATGGAGATGGTTGAAATCCTGACGCAAAATATCCATGCTATCAGAACAAGTAATTGGGGTGAGTTCAAATCATCCCTAAAGCTCATGCTTCCTTGGATGCAAGTTTATGATAACGATAGATATGGTCGCTATCTTCCGGATTTCACCACTGTTCTCGACAACCTGACCGATGAACAAGCAGCATTCATGGACAGTGGTCTCTTTGCACAATCAATGACGGGAAACCCATACTCTTGTGTCGCTCTAGATATCTGGATAGAGTCGACTATGAATAAGGGCTCTAAATTGAAATCTGGCTGGTTGGGCATTCTCAATAACGAGAAGCAGTTGATTGCAAACACTCGCAATGTGAACAATGTCAATCGGGTAAGGGCAAGTGTCCATCGGCATGCTGATCACAAGGTAGTAGCAAAGGTTAAGCATGCTGATTCATCTGCTAGCAAATTGAAGAAAGACGAACAGGCAATTCAGGATATTCATGATTGTCTCACAGAATTCACATGTGACCCATTTGACCTCACAAATCAGACACTTAGATCTCTGCAATCAGGAATACCAGCTTCAGAAAAACTTGCTGGTGATTTCAAAACTGCACACGCCGATGGTATCACCAAGATGACTATGTTCTTACAAGATAGGGTGTTTTCAAAGACCAAGTGTCTAACTGACAGAGTTCCTCGCAGTAATCGGCAAAACTTTTCAAAGCAAGAACTGAAAAAATCTGATGGTGAGCGTCTAACTGGAAAGACAGCCGATATGGAGTCCAAAGCTATGACAGCAGTCCTTGGTCTCGTAGAGAATAGTGGTGCACTCAAACTGGAGGAAGTGCTGCAGCATCGCGTCACAGATGAGTGCCTTCCTATATTCAATGTAAATGGAACCATGCGAAAGGTACAGAAAAGCAAGCTTCAAGAAAAGCTTACCATGACGATAGTACCAGAACCTGAATTGAGCACATCTATTGTTGATATGGGTCTTATCTGGCACCTTGCAGCACCAACCACCGAAGACAGGGAAAAGGGCGATGGTTCCAAATACACATGGGGTGATTATGGAGAGAAAGTATTCAACCTAATTCTCGCACGACACAAACATGCAGATCAGATCATTTGCATTAACGATGCATATGATCAGAAGTATTCCATCAAAGACAGTGAACGCATCTTACGTCAGAAAGGAACACCTATAAGTAATGTCTACATGAAGTCTGAAGACAAGTTTCCTTCAATAAAAGACTTTCATGCACTTCTGCGTAGTCCAGGAAACAAGATCCGCCTACAAGCATTTTTGCAAACATCATTCGAGCGTACTGTGGCTAAAACAAACATTCAGCTAATCTACTGTGTGGTAGGTGGAATCGCAAAGAATCTGACAACGGCAACACTTGTCCCAGAGTTCCAATGTTCTCATACAGAGGCCGACACGGCAATGTTCACTATATATAACATTCTTCGGTCCCAGGGCTGCAAACAAGCCGTCGTTCTAGATACTGAGGACACCGACAATTATGTTCAAGCTGCCTATGTTGCTCAACAGACATCAGGTCTCCTGTGTGTGAAACGCAAACGTGAAATTATCTCTGCCAGGTGTTTGTGCAATGAAGAAATGGCTGCATCTATCATACAGCTACATGTACTCACTGGATGTGATCACAACTCAGGTTTCTATGGTGTAAGTAAGAAGCTTGTTGCCGATCGGGTCAATGACTCAAAGGAAGCACGTGATCTCCTTGCATCATGTGGCATGGAGCTGCCAGTGACTGAATATGTCCTCAACGATTTGGAGCTGTTTGTTATTCGGTACATATATAACGATCCGAAAAGTACGACACTGTGTGACGCTAGGTCGGCAAAGTGGCGGTCCATGAAGAAGAAAAACACAATCCGACTAGCACCTGACACTGATAGTCTTCGTCCTCATTTGGAGAGGGCAAACTACCTAGCTTATTTGCAAAGACATTTCGACCTCCTATCTCACCCCTCACCGATTGGAAATGGATGGCAACTGAAAGATGGTGTATGCCTTCCTGTACGTTACACTCAGTCTCCCCTCCCTCTGACGATCTGCCTGCCAGTGTGTCCATCCAAAGACCCAGACGAGGACAGTGATACTGACACAGATTCCTGCAATGACAGTGACTGTAGCTCTAGTGAAAACAGTGTTCGTGAAGACTGACCAATGTATTATTGAATACACATTAAACTAGTGGATGTCATCCATCAGATAGCTTTGCAATTATGTGTGAATATACAATTAGGTAATGGTATCTTAACTTTTGAAATGCTAGGTAAATATTGAGCAACAATAGTTGACCAGCAGACGTCTTTTCATATTTTATGTTTTGTCATATATCTATGAAAACTAAATTTGTTGTGGAATTCCATTGGAATTGCATTTTATTGATGCAATTCCCACGAAATTGCACAACATATTTGGATATTGTGTTAGCCGCTAGCGTTCAGTGAGTTGTAATTAAAATAAAGTTTAGATAACAGGGTGTGAATTTATTAGTACTTAGCCACACTATACTTCAAAACCATAGTTTACCACCAATTCACAAGGGAAATACGGTGGCCATTTTGTATTTTCAAGTCCAAACATGACTGAAAGAAATACAAACATAACTACACAAGGATTAATACAATGACAAAAGTAGAAAAGGACACAAATTGTGTATATTTAGCTTGAAATGTATCATTGACAGTTCTCTTTTGTTATTTAATTAAAAAACATGGCGGCCATTTTGGACTTATTTCACGTCAAAACTAGATGGAAATTTGAAATAATAATCATAGCATGGTTAGTGTAACAAGAGAGTTGTCAAACACACAACTTTTCTATTTCTATCCCACCATGTACCCAATATATTTCATTTTCGTTCGTTTTTCTAACTGTAATTAGCGGCCATTTTGTATTTTCAAGCCAGAATGAGGCTCAAAGTGACAATAAATAATTCTAGCAGAATTATCATAATGAAATTAATTTGAAAAGACACAAATATTGTATTTCTAGCTTATCCTGTGCCCAAGATAATTTATTTTTTATTTTTCAAAATGGCGACGGCGGCCATTTTGGATTTTGTGCTCTATGGAGTTACTTCGCAATTTCCCAGAGGGTCATGGGCGCTCATTTTCTTCTAAAATGGTCCAGGTAGCATTATCAACAATAAAAAAAAGGTAGGAACATAATAGTCACGGAGCCTTGGGAAATGACCCTACTCGGTGTTTATGTATACACTGAAGGTGTGTGTCCGGTGTTTATGTATACACTGAATGTGTGTGTCCCGTGTTTATGTATACACTGAATGTGTGTGTCCCGTGTTTATGTATACACTGAATGTGTGTGTCCGGTGTTTATGTATCAACTGAATGTGTGTGTCCCGTGTTTATGTATACACTGAATGTGTGTGTCCGGTGTTTATGTATACACTGAATGTGTGTGTCCCGTGTTTATGTATACACTGAATGTGTGTGTCCCGTGTTTATGTATACACTGAATGTGTGTCCCGTGTATATGTATACACTGAATGTGTGTGTCCGGTGTTTATGTATACACTGAATGTGTGTGTCCGGTGTTTATGTATACACTGAATGTGTGTTTCCCGTGTTTATTTATACACTGAATGTGTGTGTCCGGTGTTTATGTATACACTGAATGTGTGTGTCCGGTGTTTATGTATACACTGAATGTGTGTGTCCGGTGTTTATGTATACACTGAATGTGTGTGTTCCGTGTTTATGTATACACTGAATGTGTGTGTCCGGTGTTTATGTATACACTGAATGTGTGTGTTCCGTGTTTATGTATACACTGAATGTGTGTGTATGGTGTTTATGTATACACTGAATGTGTGTGTTCCGTGTTTATGTATACACAGAATGTGTGTGTCCCGTGTTTATGTATACACTGAATGTGTGTCCAGTGTTTATGTATACACTGAATGTGTGTGTCCCGTGTTTATGTATACACTGAATGTGTGTGTATGGTGTTTATGTATACACTGAATGTGTGTGTCCCGTGTTTATTTATGCACTGAATGTGTATCCCGTGTTTATGTATACACTGAATTTGTGTATCCCGTCTTTATGTATACACTAAATGTGTGTGTCCGGTGTTTATGTATACATTGAATGTTTGTGTCCGGTGTTTATGTATACATTGAATGTGTGTGTTCGGTGTTTATGTATACACTGAATGTGTGTTTCCCGTGTTTATGTATACACTGAATGTGTGTGTCCGGTGTTTATGTATACACTGAATGTGTGTGTCCCGTGTTTATGTATACACTGAATGTGTGTGTCCGGTGTTTATGTATACACTGAATGTGTGTGTCCCGTGTTTATGTATACACTGAATGTGTGTGTCCGGTGTTTATGTATACACTGAATGTGTGTGTTCCGTGTTTATGTATACACTGAATGTGTGTGTCCGGTGTTTATGTATACACTGAATGTGTGTGTCCGGTGTTTATGTATACACTGAATGTGTGTGTCCCGTGTTTATGTATACACTGAATGTGTGTGTCCCGTGTTTATGTATACACTGAATGTGTGTGTCCGGTGTTTATGTATACACTGAATGTGTGTGTCCGGTGTTTATTTATACACTGAATGTGTGTGTCCCGTGTTTATTTATACACTGAATATGTGTGTCCGGTGTTTATGTATACACTGAATGTGTGTGTCCGGTGTTTATGTATACACTGAATGTGTGTGTCCGGTGTTTATGTATACACTGAATGTGTGTGTCCGGTGTTTATGTATACACTGAATGTGTGTGTCCGGTGTTTATGTATACACTGAATGTGTGTGTCCCGTGTTTATGTATACACTGAATGTGTGTGTCCCGTGTTTATGTATACACTGAATGTGTGTGTCCCGTGTTTATGTATACACTGAATGTGTGTGTCCCGTGTTTATGTATACACTGAATGTGTTTGTCCGGTGTTTATGTATACACTGAATGTGAGTGTCCCGTGGTTGTGTATACACTGAATGTGTGTGTCCGGTGTTTATGTATACACTGAATGTGTGTGTCTGGTGTTTATGTATACACTGAATGTGTGTGTCCCGTTTTTATGTATACACTGAATGTGTGTGTCCGGTGTTTATGTATACACTGAATGTGTGTGTCCCGTGTTTATGTATACAATGAATGTATGTGTCCCGTGTTTATGTATACACTTAATGTGTGTGTCCGGTGTTTATTTATACACTGAATGTGTGTATCCGGTGTTTATGTATACACTGAATGTGTGTGTCCGGTGTTTATGTATACACTGAATGTGTGTGTCCCGTGTTTATGTATACACTGAATGTGTGTGTCCGGTGTTTATGTATACACTGAATGTGTGTGTCCCGTGTTTATGTATACACTGAATGTGTGTGTCCGGTGTTTATGTATACACTGAATGTGTGTGTCCCGTGTTTATGTATACACTGAATGTGTGTGTCCCGTGTTTATGTATACACTGAATGTGTGTGTCCCGTGTTTATGTATACACTGAATGTGTGTGTCCCGTGTTTATGTATACACTGAATGTGTGTGTCCGGTGTTTATGTATACACTGAATGTGTGTGTCCCGTGTTTATGTATACACTGAATGTGTGTGTCCGGTGTTTATGTATACACTGAATGTGTGTGTCGGTGTTTATGTATACACTGAATGTGTGTGTCCCGTTTTTATGTATACACTGAATGTGTGTGTCCGGTGTTTATGTATACACTGAATGTGTGTGTCCCGTGTTTATGTATACAATGAATGTATGTGTCCCGTGTTTATGTATACACTGAATGTGTGTGTCGGTGTTTATTTATACACTGAATGTGTGTATCCGGTGTTTATGTATACACTGAATGTGTGTGTCCGGTGTTTATGTATACACTGAATGTGTGTTTCCCGTGTTTATGTATACACTGAATGTGTGTGTCCGGTGTTTATGTATACACTGAATGTGTGTGTCCCGTGTTTATGTATACACTGAATGTGTGTGTCCGGTGTTTATGTATACACTGAATGTGTGTGTCCCGTGTTTATGTATACACTGAATGTGTGTGTCGTTTTATATACACTGAATGTGTGTGTCCGGTGTTTTTTATACACTGAATGTGTGTGTCCGGTGTTTATGTATACACTGAATGTGTGTGTCCGGTGTTTATGTATACACTGAATGTGTGTGTCCGGTGTTTATGTATACACTGAATGTGTGTGTCCGGTGTTTATGTATACACTGAATGTGTGTGTCCGGTGTTTATGTATACACTGAATGTGTGTGTCCGGTGTTTATGTATACACTGAATGTGTGTGTCCGGTGTTTATTTATACACTGAATGTGTGTGTCCCGTGTTTATGTATACACTGAATGTGTGTGTCCCGTGTTTATGTATACACTGAATGTGTGTGTCCGGTGTTTATGTATACACTGAATGTGTGTGTCCGGTGTTTATTTATACACTGAATGTGTGTGTCTCGTGTTTATTTATACACTGAATATGTGTGTCCGGTGTTTATGTATACACTGAATGTGTGTGTCCGGTGTTTATGTATACACTGAATGTGTGTGTCCCGTGTTTATGTATACACTGAATGTGTGTGTTCGGTGTTTATGTATACACTGAATGTGTGTGTCCCGTGTTTATGTATTCACTGAATGTGTGTGTTCGGTGTTTATGTATACACTGAATGTGTGTTTCCCGTGTTTATGTATTCACTGAATGTGTGTGTTCGGTGTTTATGTATACACTGAATGTGTGTGTCCCGTGTTTATGTATACACTGAATGTGTGTGTCCGGTGTTTATGTATACACTGAATGTGTGTGTTCCGTGTTTATGTATACACTGAATGTGTGTGTCCGGTGTTTATGTATACACTGAATGTGTGTGTCCGGTGTTTATTTATACACTGTGTGTGTTTCCCGTGTTTATGTATACACTGAATGTGTGTGTCCCGTGTTTATGTATACACTGAATGTGTGTGTCCGGTGTTTATGTATACACTGAATGTGTGTGTCCGGTGTTTATTTATACACTGAATGTGTGTGTCCCGTGTTTATTTATACACTGAATATGTGTGTCCGGTGTTTATGTATACACCGAATGTGTGTGTCAGGTGTTTATGTATACACTGAATGTGTGTGTCCGGTGTTTATTTATACACTGAATGTGTGTGTCCGGTGTTTATGTATACACTGAATGTGTGTGTCCGGTGTTTATGTATACACTGAATGTGTGTGTCCCGTGTTTATGTATACACTGAATGTGTGTGTCCCGTGTTTATGTATACACTGAATGTGTGTGTCCCGTGTTTATGTATACACTGAATGTGTGTGTCCGGTGTTTATGTATACACTGAATGTGTGTGTCCGGTGTTTATGTATACACTGAATGTGAGTGTCCCGTGGTTGTGTATACACTGAATGTGTGTGTCCGGTGTTTATGTATACACTGAATGTGTGTGTCCGGTGTTTATGTATACACTGAATGTGTGTGTCCCGTGTTTATGTATACACTGAATGTGTGTGTCCGGTGTTTATGTATACACTGAATGTGTGTGTCCCGTGTTTATGTATACACTGAATGTGTGTGTATGGTGTTTATGTATACACTGAATGTGTGTGTCCCGTGTTTATTTATGCACTGAATGTGTTCCCGTGTTTATGTATACACTGAATTTGTGTATCCCGTTTTATGTATACACTAAATGTGTGTGTCCGGTGTTTATGTATACATTGAATGTTTGTGTCCGGTGTTTATGTATACTTTGAATGTGTGTGTTCGGTGTTTATGTATACACTGAATGTGTGTTTCCCGTGTTTATGTATTCACTGAATGTGTGTGTTCGGTGTTTATGTATACACTGAATGTGTGTTTCCCGTGTTTATGTATTCACTGAATGTGTGTGTTCGGTGTTTATGTATACACTGAATGTGTGTGTCCCGTGTTTATGTATACACTGAATGTGTGTGTCCGTGTTTATGTATACACTGAATGTGTGTGTTCCGTGTTTATGTATACACTGAATGTGTGTGTCCGGTGTTTATGTATACACTGAATGTGTGTGTCCGGTGTTTATTTATACACTGAATGTGTGTGTCCCGTGTTTATGTATACACTGAATGTGTGTGTCCCGTGTTTATGTATACACTGAATGTGTGTGTCCGGTGTTTATGTATACACTGAATGTGTGTGTCCGGTGTTTATTTATGCACTGAATGTGTGTGTCCCGTGTTTATTTATACACTGAATATGTGTGTCCGGTGTTTATGTATACACCGAATGTGTGTGTCCGGTGTTTATGTATACACTGAATGTGTGTGTCCGGTGTTTATTTATACACTGAATGTGTGTGTCCGGTGTTTATGTATACACTGAATGTGTGTGTCCGGTGTTTATGTATACACCGAATGTGTGTGTCCCGTGATTATGTATACACTGAATGTGTGTGTCCCGTGTTTATGTATACACTGAATGTGTGTGTCCCGTGTTTATGTATACACTGAATGTGTGTGTCCCGTGTTTATGTATACACTGAATGTGTTTGTCCGGTGTTTATGTATACACTGAATGTGAGTGTCCCGTGGTTGTGTATACACTGAATGTGTGTGTCCGGTGTTTATGTATACACTGAATGTGTGTGTCTGGTGTTTATGTATACACTGAATGTGTGTGTCCCGTTTTTATGTATACACTGAATGTGTGTGTCCGGTGTTTATGTATACACTGAATGTGTGTGTCCCGTGTTTATGTATACAATGAATGTATGTGTCCCGTGTTTATGTATACACTTAATGTGTGTGTCTGGTGTTTATTTATACACTGAATGTGTGTATCCGGTGTTTATGTATACACTGAATGTGTGTGTCCGGTGTTTATGTATACACTGAATGTGTGTTTCCCGTGTTTATGTATACACTGAATGTGTGTGTTCGGTGTTTATGTATAAACTGAATGTGTGTGTCCCGTGTTTATGTATTCACTGAATGTGTGTGTTCGGTGTTTATGTATACACTGAATGTGTGTGTCCCGTGTTTATGTATACACTGAATGTGTGTGTTGTGTTCGGTATTTATTAATACACTGAATGTGTGTGTCCGGTGTTTTTTATACACTGAATGTGTGTGTCCGGTGTTTATGTATACACTGAATGTGTGTGTCCGGTGTTTATGTATACACTGAATGTGTGTGTCCGGTGTTTATGTATACACTGAATGTGTGTGTCCGGTGTTTATGTACACTGATGTGTGTTACACTGAATGTGTGTTCCGGTGTTTATGTATACACTGAATGTGTGTGTCCGGTGTTTATGTATACACTGAATGTGTGTGTCCGGTGTTTATGTATACACTGAATGTGTGTGTCCGGTGTTTATGTATACACTGAATGTGTGTGTCCCGTGTTTATGTATACACTGAATGTGTGTGTCCGGTGTTTATGTATACACTGAATGTGTGTGTCCGGTGTTTATGTATACACTGAATGTGTGTGTCCCGTGTTTATGTATACACTGAATGTGTGTGTCCGGTGTTTATGTATACACTGAATGTGTGTGTCCCGTGTTTATGTATACACTGAATGTGTGTGTCCGGTGTTTATGTATACACTGAATGTGTGTTTCCCGTGTTTATGTATACACTGAATGTGTGTGTCCGGTGTTTATGTATACACTGAATGTGTGTGTCCCGTGTTTATGTATACACTGAATGTGTGTGTCCGGTGTTTATGTATACACTGAATGTGTGTGTTCCGTGTTTATGTATACACTGAATGTGTGTGTCCGGTGTTTATGTATACACTGAATGTGTGTGTCCGGTGTTTATTTATACACTGAATGTGTGTGTCCCGTGTTTATGTATACACTGAATGTGTGTGTCCCGTGTTTATGTATACACTGAATGTGTGTGTCCGGTGTTTATGTATACACTGAATGTGTGTGTCCGGTGTTTATTTATACACTGAATGTGTGTGTCCCGTGTTTATTTATACACTGAATATGTGTGTCCGGTGTTTATGTATACACCGAATGTGTGTGTCCGGTGTTTATGTATACACTGAATGTGTGTGTCCGGTGTTTATTTATACACTGAATGTGTGTGTCCGGTGTTTATGTATACACTGAATGTGTGTGTCCGGTGTTTATGTATACACCGAATGTGTGTGTCCCGTGTTTATGTATACACTGAATGTGTGTGTCCCGTGTTTATGTATACACTGAATGTGTGTGTCCCGTGTTTATGTATACACTGAATGTGTGTGTCCCGTGTTTATGTATACACTGAATGTGTGTGTCCGGTGTTTATGTATACACTGAATGTGAGTGTCCCGTGGTTGTGTATACACTGAATGTGTGTGTCCGGTGTTTATGTATACACTGAATGTGTGTGTCTGGTGTTTATGTATACACTGAATGTGTGTGTCCCGTTTTTATGTATACACTGAATGTGTGTGTCCGGTGTTTATGTATACACTGAATGTGTGTGTCCCGTGTTTATGTATACAATGAATGTATGTGTCCCGTGTTTATGTATACACTTAATGTGTGTGTCCGGTGTTTATTTATACACTGAATGTGTGTATCCGGTGTTTATGTATACACTGAATGTGTGTATCCGGTGTTTATGTATACACTGAATGTGTGTATCCGGTGTTTATGTATACACTGAATGTGTGTGTCCGGTGTTTATGTATACACTGAATGTGTGTGTCCCGTGTTTATGTATACACTGAATGTGTGTGTCCGGTGTTTATGTATACACTGAATGTGTGTGTCCCGTGTTTATGTATACACTGAATGTGTGTGTCCCGTGTTTATGTATACACTGAATGTGTGTGTCCCGTGTTTATGTATACACTGAATGTGTGTGTCCGGTGTTTATGTATACACTGAATGTGTGTGTCCGGTGTTTATGTATACACTGAATGTGTGTGTCCGGTGTTTATGTATACACTGAATGTGTGTATCCGGTGTTTATGTATACACTGAATGTGTGTGTCCGGTGTTTATGTATACACTGAATGTGTGTGTCCGGTGTTTATGTATACACTGAATGTGTGTGTCCGGTGTTTATTTATACACTGAATGTGTGTGTCCTGTGTTTATGTATACACTGAATGTGTGTGTCCCGTGTTTATGTATACACTGAATGTGTGTGTCCGGTGTTTATGTATACACTGAATGTGTGTGTCCGGTGTTTATGTATACACTGAATGTGTGTGTCCCGTGTTTATGTATACACTGAATGTGTGTGTCCGGTTTTATGTATACACTGAATGTGTGTGTCCGTGTTTATGTATACACTGAATGTGTGTGTCCCGTGTTTATGTATACACTGAATGTGTGTGTCCGGTGTTTATGTATACACTGAATGTGTGGTCCGTGTTTAGTATACACTGAATGTGTGTGTCCCGTGTTTATGTATACACTGAATGTGTGTGTCCCGTGTTTATGTATACACTGAATGTGTGTGTCCCGTGTTTATGTATACACTGAATGTGTGTGTCCGGTGTTTATGTATACACTGAATGTGTGTGTCCCGTGTTTATGTATACACTGAATGTGTGTGTCCGGTGTTTATGTATACACTGAATGTGTGTGTCCCGTGTTTATGTATACACTGAATGTGTGTGTCCCGTGTTTATGTATACACTGAATGTGTGTGTCCGGTGTTTATGTATACACTGAATGTGTGTGTCCGGTGTTTATGTATACACTGAATGTGTGTGTCCCGTGTTTATGTATACACTGAATGTGTGTGTCCGGTGTTTATGTATACACTGAATGTGTGTGTCCGGTGTTTATGTATACACTGAATGTGTGTGTCCCGTGTTTATGTATACACTGAATGTGTGTGTCCGGTGTTTATGTATACACTGAATGTGTGTGTCCCGTGTTTATGTATACACTGAATGTGTGTGTCGTGTTTATTATACACTGAATGTGTGTGTCCGGTGTTTATTATACACTGAATGTGTGTGTCGGTGTTTATGTATACACTGAATGTGTGTCCGTGTTTATGTATACACTGAATGTGTGTGTCCGGTGTTTATGTATACACTGAATGTGTGTGTCCGGTGTTTATGTATACACTGAATGTGTGTGTCCGGTGTTTATGTATACACTGAATGTGTGTGTCCCGTGTTTATGTATACACTGAATGTGTGTGTCCCGTGTTTATGTATACACTGAATGTGTGTGTCCGGTGTTTATGTATACACTGAATGTGTGTGTCCGGTGTTTATGTATACACTGAATGTGTGTGTCCCGTGTTTATGTATACACTGAATGTGTGTGTCCGGTGTTTATGTATACACTGAATGTGTGTGTCCGGTGTTTATGTATACACTGAATGTGTGTGTCCCGTGTTTATGTATACACTGAATGTGTGTGTCCGGTGTTTATGTATACACTGAATGTGTGTGTCCCGTGTTTATGTATACACTGAATGTGTGTGTCCGGTGTTTATGTATACACTGAATGTGTGTGTCCCGTGTTTATGTATACACTGAATGTGTGTGTCCGGTGTTTATGTATACACTGAATGTGTGTGTCCCGTGTTTATGTATACACTGAATGTGTGTGTCCGTGTTTATGTATACACTGAATGTGTGTGTCCGTGTTTATGTATACACTGAATGTGTGTGTCCGGTGTTTATGTTACACTGAATGTGTGTGTCCGGTGTTTATGTATACACTGAATGTGTGTGTCCCGTGTTTATGTATACACTGAATGTGTGTGTCCCGTGTTTATGTATACACTGAATGTGTGTGTCCGGTGTTTATGTATACACTGAATGTGTGTGTCCGGTGTTTATGTATACACTGAATGTGTGTGTCCCGTGTTTATGTATACACTGAATGTGTGTGTCCGGTGTTTATTATACACTGAATGTGTGTGTCCGGTGTTTATGTATACACTGAATGTGTGTGTCCGGTGTTTATGTATACACTGAATGTGTGTGTCCGGTGTTTATGTATACACTGAATGTGTGTGTCCCGTGTTTATGTATACACTGAATGTGTGTGTCCCGTGTTTATGTATACACTGAATGTGTGTGTCCCGTGTTTATGTATACACTGAATGTGTGTGTCCCGTGTTTATGTATACACTGAATGTGTGTGTCCCGTGTTTATGTATACACTGAATGTGTGTGTCCGGTGTTTATGTATACACTGAATGTGTGTGTCCCGTGGTTGTGTATACACTGAATGTGTGTGTCCGGTGTTTATGTATACACTGAATGTGTGTGTCTGGTGTTTATGTATACACTGAATGTGTGTGTCCCGTTTTTATGTATACACTGAATGTGTGTGTCCGGTGTTTATGTATACACTGAATGTGTGTGTCCCGTGTTTATGTATACAATGAATGTATGTGTCCCGTGTTTATGTATACACTTAATGTGTGTGTCCGGTGTTTATTTATACACTGAATGTGTGTATCCGGTGTTTATGTATACACTGAATGTGTGTATCCGGTGTTTATGTATACACTGAATGTGTGTATCCGGTGTTTATGTATACACTGAATGTGTGTGTCCGGTGTTTATGTATACACTGAATGTGTGTGTCCCGTGTTTATGTATACACTGAATGTGTGTGTCCCGTGTTTATGTATACACTGAATGTGTGTGTCCCGTGTTTATGTATACACTGAATGTGTGTGTCCCGTGTTTATGTATACACTGAATGTGTGTGTCCCGTGTTTATGTATACACTGAATGTGTGTGTCCGGTGTTTATGTATACACTGAATGTGTGTGTCCGGTGTTTATGTATACACTGAATGTGTGTGTCCGGTGTTTATTTATACACTGAATGTGTGTGTCCGGTGTTTATGTATACACTGAATGTGTGTGTCCGGTGTTTATGTATACACTGAATGTGTGTGTCCGGTGTTTATGTATACACTGAATGTGTGTGTCCGGTGTTTATGTATACACTGAATGTGTGTGTCCGGTGTTTATGTATACACTGAATGTGTGTGTCCCGTGTTTATGTATACACTGAATGTGTGTGTCCGGTGTTTATGTATACACTGAATGTGTGTGTCCCGTGTTTATGTATACACTGAATGTGTGTGTCCGGTGTTTATGTATACACTGAATGTGTGTGTCCGGTGTTTATGTATACACTGAATGTGTGTGTCCCGTGTTTATGTATACACTGAATGTGTGTGTCCCGTGTTTATGTATACACTGAATGTGTGTGTCCGGTGTTTATGTATACACTGAATGTGTGTGTCCGGTGTTTATGTATACACTGAATGTGTGTGTCCCGTGTTTATGTATACACTGAATGTGTGTGTCCGGTGTTTATGTATACACTGAATGTGTGTGTCCGGTGTTTATGTATACACTGAATGTGTGTGTCCGGTGTTTATGTATACACTGAATGTGTGTGTCCGGTGTTTATGTATACACTGAATGTGTGTGTCCGGTGTTTATGTATACACTGAATGTGTGTGTCCCGTGTTTATGTATACACTGAATGTGTGTGTCCCGTGTTTATGTATACACTGAATGTGTGTGTCCGGTGTTTATGTATACACTGAATGTGTGTGTCCCGTGTTTATGTATACACTGAATGTGTGTGTCCGGTGTTTATGTATACACTGAATGTGTGTGTCCCGTGTTTATGTATACACTGAATGTGTGTGTCCGGTGTTTATGTATACACTGAATGTGTGTGTCCGGTGTTTATGTATACACTGAATGTGTGTGTCCGGTGTTTATGTATACACTGAATGTGTGTGTCCGGTGTTTATGTATACACTGAATGTGTGTGTCCCGTGTTTATGTATACACTGAATGTGTGTGTCCCGTGTTTATGTATACACTGAATGTGTGTGTCCCGTGTTTATGTATACACTGAATGTGTGTGTCCGGTGTTTATGTATACACTGAATGTGTGTGTCCGGTGTTTATGTATACACTGAATGTGTGTGTCCCGTGTTTATGTATACACTGAATGTGTGTGTCCCGTGTTTATGTATACACTGAATGTGTGTGTCCGGTGTTTATGTATACACTGAATGTGTGTGTCCGGTGTTTATGTATACACTGAATGTGTGTGTCCCGTGTTTATGTATACACTGAATGTGTGTGTCCCGTGTTTATGTATACACTGAATGTGTGTGTCCGGTGTTTATGTATACACTGAATGTGTGTGTCCCGTGTTTATGTATACACTGAATGTGTGTGTCCGGTGTTTATGTATACACTGAATGTGTGTGTCCCGTGTTTATGTATACACTGAATGTGTGTGTCCCGTGTTTATGTATACACTGAATGTGTGTCCCGTGTTTATGTATACACTGAATGTGTGTGTCCGGTGTTTATGTATACACTGAATGTGTGTGTCCGGTGTTTATGTATACACTGAATGTGTGTGTCCGGTGTTTATGTATACACTGAATGTGTGTGTCCGGTGTTTATGTATACACTGAATGTGTGTGTCCGGTGTTTATGTATACACTGAATGTGTGTGTCCCGTGTTTATGTATACACTGAATGTGTGTGTCCGGTGTTTATGTATACACTGAATGTGTGTGTTCCGTGTTTATGTATACACTGAATGTGTGTGTATGGTGTTTATGTATACACTGAATGTGTGTGTTCCGTGTTTATGTATACACTGAATGTGTGTGTCCCGTGTTTATGTATACACTGAATGTGTGTCTGGTGTTTATGTATACACTGAATGTGTGTGTCCCGTGTTTATTTATGCACTGAATGTGTGTCCCGTGTTTATGTATACACTGAATTTGTGTGTCCCGTGTTTATGTATACACTGAATGTGTGTGTCCGGTGTTTATGTATACACTGAATGTGTGTGTCCGGTGTTTATGTATACACTGAATGTGTGTGTTCGGTGTTTATGTATACACTGAATGTGTGTTTCCCGTGTTTATGTATTCACTGAATGTGTGTGTTCGGTGTTTATGTATACACTGAATGTGTGTTTCCCGTGTTTATGTATTCACTGAATGTGTGTGTTCGGTGTTTATGTATACACTGAATGTGTGTTTCCCGTGTTTATGTATTCACTGAATGTGTGTGTGCGGTGTTTATGTATACACTGAATGTGTGTGTCCCGTGTTTATGTATACACTGAATGTGTGTGTGTGCGGTGTTTATGTATACACTGAATGTGTGTGTCCGGTGTTTATGTATACACTGAATGTGTGTGTCCGGTGTTTATGTATACACTGAATGTGTGTGTCCGGTGTTTATGTATACACTGAATGTGTGTGTCCGGTGTTTATGTATACACTGAATGTGTGTTTCCGGTGTTTATGTATACACTGAATGTGTGTGTCCGGTGTTTATGTATACACTGAATGTGTGTGTCCGGTGTTTATGTATACACTGAATGTGTGTGTCCGGTGTTTATGTATACACTGAATGTGTGTGTCCGGTGTTTATGTATACACTGAATGTGTGTGTCCCGTGTTTATGTATACACTGAATGTGTGTGTCCGTGTTTATGTATACACTGAATGTGTGTGTCCGGTGTTTATGTATACACTGAATGTGTGTGTCCGGTGTTTATGTATACACTGAATGTGTGTGTCCGGTGTTTATGTATACACTGAATGTGTGTGTCCTGTGTTTATGTATATTCTGAATGTGTGTGTCCGGTGTTTATGTATACTCTGAATGTGTGTGTCCGGTGTTTATGTATACTCTGAATGTGTGTGTCCGGTGTTTATGTATACACTGAATGTGTGTGTCCGGTGTTTATGTATACACTGAATGTGTGTGTCCTGTGTGTATGTATATTCTGAATGTGTGTGTCCTGTGTTTATGTGTATTCTGAATGTGTGTGTCCTTTTATGGCGAGTCGAAAGAAAGAAGAACTTCTAGTTTTCCAAGTAAGAATAAGTTTATCTCTTTTTCAAGTACATCAAAATTGTTGTTAAAACGATTGCATATCTTTCCTGACATTATTAATAATGGTTAGGTAGGGCTATAATTACATGATACGAACATATTCATTACATGATACGAACATATTCATTACATGATACGAACATATTCATTAAATGATACGAACATATTCATTAAATGATACGAACATATTATGTAATGGGTCATATTTACATTATAGGAACCGTTCAGTCATCTTGAACAGTGAACTTAATCTACGGGGAATCTATTATCAATTAACTTACAGGGGAATCTATTATCAATTAACTTACAGGGGAATCTATTATCAATTAACGTACAGGGGAATCTATTATCAATTAACTTACTTGGGAATTAACTTACAGGGGAATCTATTATCAATTAACTTACATGGGAATCTATTATCAATTAACTTACATGGGACTCTATTATCAATTAACTTACAGGGGTATCTGATATCAATTAACGTACAGGGAATCTATTAAAATTGTTCTAACATTCATAGTTCTTTATTGTGTTGTGTAAATAAAGTAATATGTTCCAGCTTGTATTCAAGACACCTCTCGCATTCAAACATAACTCATTGGAATATTTACATCACTTCAGCACATAGTAAATCATACTTGTTAAAATATACTTACAAATATAGCGCATTTATTATCAGATTCTAGTAGAAATCCTTAGCTAACATCCCATAAAATGTTTAAAACTTCTCTAGTATGTTCGAACCAGCTGTTTGTTGTGAATATTGCTTAATATTAAAACAACTAGAACTAGAGTATCCTGGAATTACCATTATCCATATTAAGTTCCTTCATATGAATACATAGCTCCCTATACAGCTCCCTACATAGCTCCTTAATATTGTTTTCAAATGGAAACCGTTTGTTTATTCCCCGACTCCAATGTTCCTTACTTGTGAATTGCTGCTTGACGCCTTGTACAACTGAAAGCTATACGTCTAATGCACGACTCAATTATCAAATATTGTCTTAGTACAGACTCACAAAAGCTTAATTAAGAGAATAGTTAAATGGTCGTTTTCGTGATAAAACATATTTAACGTCCATCACTGTGATTTAACAGCCGCGATGAGATTGTGTTTCCAGTAGAAGGGATACTGGCATACAGCATTTCAGAACATCAGTAACCGCCTTTGTATTTTTTTTATCTAAGCCAATAATAGCAGTTTATAATCGTTTAGATTACTTCGAGCGTCGATACAAATGTGTACCGGCATACCACACATATTTGATTAGTTTATTATTTCCTTTAGCTCGAGTGCGAAACAAGTTCATAAAAATATTAGTCTAATCGCTCTCGAGACCACATTCCTTCACGAATCTATCACCATGACGTAAAATAGAAGAAGCAACTCTGTTAGGAGACTCGCACATTGAACAACAGATGCTCCTCGTAATTTCGTGCAGCTGTTATACTAAATAAGGCAGTTCTTTACCCATTAACATACAAGTATAAACAACATGTAGGTATAAACTAATTGTTTATACATATATTGCAATCACGTGACCATGTACCACGCGACGCCATCATCTTGTCGGTCAAACGTGTACACATTTTATCAATAAAGCAGAAAACCAGATAAATCGTAAATGTGTGTATTGCCGTTGTAATTTAGGTACCGGTAAATGTGTGTATTGCTGCTGTAATATATGTACAGGTAAATGTGTGTATTGCTGTTGTAATATATGTACCGGTAAATGTGTGTATTGCTGTTGTAATGTATGTATCGGTAAATGTGTGTATTGCTGTTGTAATCTATGTACCGGTAAATGTGTGTATTGCTGTTGTAATCTATGTACCGGTAAATGTGTGTATTGCTGTTGTAATGTATGTACCGGTAAATGTGTGTATTGCTGTTGTAATATATGTATCGGTAAATGTGTGTATTGCTGTTGTAATGTATGTACCGGTAAATGTGTGTATTGCTGTTGTACTTTATGTATCGGTAAATGTGTGTATTGCTGTTGTAATCTATGTACCGGTAAATGTGTGTATTGCTGTTGTAATCTATGTACCGGTAAATGTGTGTATTGCTGTTGTAATTGATGTACCGGTAAATGTGTGTATTGTTGTTGTAATGTATGAATCGGTAAATGTGTGTATTGCTGTTGTAATATATGTATCGGTAAATGTGTGTATTGCTGTTATAATATATGTATCGGTAAATGTGTGTATTGCTGTTGTAATCTATGTACCGGTAAATGTGTGTATTGCTGTTGTAATGTATAAATCGGTAAATGTGTGTATTGCTGTTGTAATGTATGAATCGGTAAATATGTGTATTGCTGTTGTAATGTATGTACTGGTAAATGTGTGTATTGCTGTTGTAATGTATGTACCGGTAAATGTGTGTATTGCTGTTGTAATGTATGTATCGGTAAATGTGTGTATTGCTGTTGTAATATATGTATCGGTAAATGTGTGTATTGCTGTTGTAATGTATGAATCGGTAAATGTGTGTATTGCTGTTGTAATCTATGTATCGGTAAATGTGTGTATTGTTGTTGCAATATATGTATCGGTAAATGTGTGTATTGCTGTTGTAATGTATGTATCGGTAAATGTGTGTATTGCTGTTGTAATTTATGTACCGGTAAATGTGTGTATTGCTGTTGTAGTGTATGTACCGGTAAATGTGTGTATTGCTGTTGTAATGTATGTACCGGTAAATGTGTGTATTGCTGTTGTAGTGTATGTACCGGTAAATGTGTGTATTGCTGTTGTAATGTATGTACAGGTAAATGTGTGTATTGCTGTTTTAATTTATGTACAGGTAAATGTGTGTATTGCTGTTTTAATGTATTAATCAGTAAATGTGTGTATTGCTGTTGTAATGTATGTACCGGTAAATGTGTGTATTGCTGTTTTAATGTATGAATCGGTAAATGTGTGTATTGCTGTTGTAATGTATGAATCGGTAAATGTGTGTATTGCTGTTGTAATGTATGTACCGGTAAATGTGTGTATTGCTGTTGTAATCTATGTATCGGTAAATGTGTGTATTGCTGTTGTAATTTATGTACCGGTAAATGTGTGTATTGCTGGTGTAATGTATGTACCGGTAAATGTGCGTATTGCTGTTGTAATGTATGTACCGGTAAATGTGTGTATTGCTGTTGTAATCTATGTATCGGTAAATGTGTGTATTGCTGTTGTAATCTATGTACCGGTAAATGTGTGAATTGCTGTTGTAATCTATGTACCGGTAAATGTGTGTATTGCTGTTGTAATTTATGTACCGGTAAATGTGTGTATTGCTGTTGTAATGTATGAATCGGTAAATGTGTGTATTGCTGTTGTAATATATGTTTCGGTAAATGTGTGTATTGCTGTTGTAATTTATGTACCGGTAAATGTGTGTATTGCTGTTGTAATTTATGTACCGGTAAATGTGTGTATTGCTGCTGTAATGTATGTATCGGTTAATGTGTGTATTGCTGTTGTAATGTATGTACAGGTAAATGTGTGTATTGCTGTTGTAATGTATGTACAGGTAAATGTGTGTATTGCTGTTGTAATTTATGTACCGGTAAATGTGTGTATTACTGTTGTAATTTATGTAACGGTAAATGTGTGTATTGCTGTTGTAATATATGTACAGGTAAATGTGTGTATTGCTGTTGTAATCTATGTACCGGTAAATGTGTGTATTGCTGTTGTAATTTATGTACAGGTAAATGTGTGTATTGCTGTTGTAATTTATGTACCGGTAAATGTGTGTATTGCTGGTGTAATGTATGTACCGGTAAATGTGCGTATTGCTGTTGTAATGTATGTACCGGTAAATGTGTGTATTGCTGTTGTAATCTATGTATCGGTAAATGTGTGTATTGCTGTTGTAATCTATGTACCGGTAAATGTGTGAATTGCTGTTGTAATCTATGTACCGGTAAATGTGTGTATTGCTGTTGTAATTTATGTACCGGTAAATGTGTGTATTGCTGTTGTAATGTATGAATCGGTAAATGTGTGTATTGCTGTTGTAATATATGTTTCGGTAAATGTGTGAATTGCTGTTGTAATTTATGTACCGGTAAATGTGTGTATTGCTGTTGTAATTTATGTACAGGTAAATGTGTGTATTGCTGGTGTAATATATTTATCGGTAAATGTGTGTATTGCTGTTGTAATATATGTTTCGGTAAATGTGTGTATTGCTGTTGTAATTTATGTACCGGTAAATGTGTGTATTGCTGTTGTAATTTATGTACCGGTAAATGTGTGTATTGCTGCTGTAATGTATGTATCGGTTAATGTGTGTATTGCTGTTGTAATGTATGTACAGGTAAATGTGTGTATTGCTGTTGTAATGTATGTACAGGTAAATGTGTGTATTGCTGTTGTAATTTATGTACCGGTAAATGTGTGTATTGCTGTTGTAATTTATGTACCGGTAAATGTGTGTATTGCTGTTGTAATATATGTACAGGTAAATGTGTGTATTGCTGTTGTAATCTATGTACCGGTAAATGTGTGTATTGCTGTTGTAATTTATGTACAGGTAAATGTGTGTATTGCTGTTGTAATTTATGTACCGGTAAATGTGTGTATTGCTGTTGTAATATATGTATCGGTAAATTTGTGTATTGCTGTTGTAATTTATGTACCGGTAAATGTGTGTATTGCTGTTGTAATGTATGTATCGGTTAATGTGTGTATTGCTGTTGTAATGTATGTACAGCTAAATGTGTGTATTTCTGTTGTAATGTATGTACAGGTAAATGTGTGTATTGCTGTTGTAATCTATGTACCGGTAAATGTGTGTATTGCTGTTCTAATTTATGTACAGGTAAATGTGTGTATTGCTGTTGTAATTTATGTACCGGTAAATGTGTGTATTGCTGCTGTAATATATGTATCGGTTAATGTGTGTATTGCTGTTGTAATGTATGTACAGGTAAATGTGTGTAATTGCTGTTGTAGTGTATGAATATATAAATGTGTGTATTGCTGTTGTAATGTATGAATCGGTAAATGTGTGTATTGCTGTTGTAATGTATGTATCGGTAAATGTGTGTATTGCTGTTGTATGTATGAATCGGTAAATGTGTGTATTGCTGTTATAATTTATGTACCGGTAAATGTGTGTATTGCTGTTGTAATGTATGTATCGGTAATGTGTGTATTGCTGTTGTATGTATGATGGTAAATGTGTGTATTGCTGTTTAATTTATGTACCGGTAAATGTGTGTATTGTTGTTATAATGTATGTATCGGTAAATGTGTGTATTGCTGTTGTAATGTATGTATCGGTAAATGTGTGTATTGCTGTTGTTATATATGTACCGGTAAATGTGTGTATTGCTGTTGTAATCTATGTATCGATAAATGTGTGTATTGTTGTTGTAACATATGTATCGGTAAATGTGTGTATTGCTGTTGTAATCTATGTATAGGTAAATGTGTGTATTGCTGTTGTAATTTGTATACCGGTAAATGTGTGTATTGCTGTTGTATTGTATGTATCGGTAAATGTGTGTATTGCTGTTATAATTTATGTACCGGTAAATGTGTGTATTGCTGTTGTAATGTATGTATCGGTAAATGTGTGTATTGTTGTTGTAATCTATGTACCGGTAAATGTGTGTATTGCTGTTGTAATGTATGTATCGGTAAATGTGTGTATTGCTGCTGTATTGTATGTATCGGTAAATGTGTGTATTGCTGTTGTAATATATATATCGGTAAATGTGTGTATTGCTGTTGTAATGTATGAATCGGTAAATGTGTGTATTGCTGTTGTAATCTATGTATCGGTAAATGTGTGTATTGTTGTTGCAATATATGACTGCTGTTGTAATGTATGTACAGGTAAATGAGTGAATTGCTGTTGTAATTTATGTACCGGTAAATGTGTGTATTGCTGTTGTAGTGTATGTACCGGTAAATGTGTGTATTGCTGTTGTAATGTATGTACCGGTAAATGTGTGTATTGCTGTTGTAGTGTATGTACCGGTAAATGTGTGTATTGCTGTTGTAATGTATGTACAGGTAAATATGTGTATTGCTGTTGTAATTTATGTACAGGTAAATGTGTGTATTGATGTTGTAATTTATGTACCGGTAAATGTGTGTATTGCTGTTTTAATGTATGAATCGGTAAATGTGTGTATTGCTGTTGTAATGTATGTACCGGTAAATGTGTTTATTGCTGTTGTAATTTATGTACCGGTAAATGTGTGTATTGCTGGTGTAATGTATGTACCGGTAAATGTGTGTATTGCTGTTATAATCTATGTATCGGTAAATGTGTGTATTGCTGTTGTAATTTATGTACCGGTAAATGTGTGTATTGCTGTTGTAATGTATGTATCGGTAAATGTGTGTATTGCTGTTGTAATGTATGTACCGGTAAATGTGTGTATTGCTGTTGTAATCTATGTATCGGTAAATGTGTGTATTGCTGTTGTAATTTATGTACCGGTAAATGTGTGTATTGCTGTTGTAATGTATGTACCGGTAAATGTGTGTATTGCTGTTGTAATGTATGTATCGGTAAATGTGTGTATTGCTGTTGTAATCTATTTACCGGTAAATGTGTGTATTGCTGTTGTAATGTATGTACCGGTAAATGTGTGTATTGCTGTTGTAATTTATGTACCGCTAAATGTGTGTATTGCTGTTGTAATATATGTATCGGTAAATGTGTGTATTGCTGTTTTAATTTATGTACCGGTAAATGTGTGTATTGCTGTTGTAATGTATGTATCGGTTAATGTGTGTATTGCTGTTGTAATGTATGTACAGTTAAATGTGTGTATTTGCTGTTGTAATGTATGTATAGGTAAATGTGTGTATTGCTGTTGTAGTGTATGAATTTGTAAATGTGTGTATTGCTGTTGTAATGTATGAATCGGTAAATGTGTGTATTGCTGTTATAATGTATGTATCGGTAAATGTGTGTATTGCTGTTGTAATGTATGTATCGGTAAATGTGTGTATTGCTGTTGTAATGTATGTATCGGTAAATGTGTGTATTGCTGTTGTAATGTATGTCTGGTAAATGTGTGTATTGCTGTTGTAATCTATGTATCGGTAAATGTGTGTATTGCTGTTGTAATGTATGTATCGGTAAATGTGTGTATTGCTGTTGTAATGTATGTATCGGTAAATGTGTGTATTGCTGTTGTAATGTATGTATCGGTAAATGTGTGTATTGCTGTTGTAATATATGTATCGGTAAATGTGTGTATTGCTGTTGTAATGTATGTATCGGTAAATGTGTGTATTGCTGTTGTAATCTATATATCGGTATATGTGTGTATTGTTGTTGCAATATATGATTGCTGTTGTAGTGTATGTACCGGTAAATGTGTGAATTGCTGTTGTAATTTATGTACCGGTAAATGTGTGTATTGCTGTTGTAATGTATGTATCGGTTAATGTGTGTATTGCTGTTGTAATGTATGTACAGGTAAAAGTGTGTAATTGCTGTTGTAGTGTATGAATCTGTAAATGTGTGTATTGCTGTTGTAATGTATGTATCGGTAAATGTGTGTATTGCTGTTGTAATGTATGAATCGGTAAATGTGTGTATTGCTGTTATAATTTATGTACCGGGAAATGTGTGTATTGCTGTTATAATGTATGTATCGGTAAATGTGTGTATTGCTGTTGTAATGTATGTATCGGTAAATGTGTGTATTGCTGTTGTAATATATGTATCGGTAAATGTGTGTATTGCTGCTGTAATATATGTACCGGTAAATGTGTGTATTGCTGTTGTAATCTATGTATCGATAAATGTGTGTATTGTTGTTGTAATATATGTATCGGTAAATGTGTGTATTGCTGTTGTAATCTATGTATAGGTAAATGTGTGTATTGCTGTTGTAATTTGTGTACCGGTAAATGTGTGTATTGCTGCTGTATTGTATGTATCGGTAAATGTGTGTATTGCTGTTGTGATGTATGTGTCTGTAAATGTGTGTATTGCTGTTGTAATGTATGTACCGGTAAATGTGTGTATTGCTGTTGTTGTGTATGTACCGGTAAATGTGTGTATTGCTGTTGTACTTTATGTACAGGTAAATGTGTGTATTGCTGTTGTAAATTATGTACAGGTACATGTGTGTATTGCTGTTATAATGTATGAATCGGTAAATTGTGTATTGCTGTTGTAATGTATGAATCAGTAAATGTGTGTATTGCTGTTGTAATGTATGTACCGGTATATCTTTGTATTGCTGTTGTAATTTATGTACCGGTAAATGTGTGTATTGCTGTTGTAATTGATGTACCGGTAAATGTGTGTATTGCTGTTGTAATGTATGAATCGGTAAATGTTTGTATTGCTGTTGTAATGTATGTACAGGTAAATGTGTGTATTGCTGTTGTAGTGTATGTACCGGTAAATGTGTGTATTTCTGTTGTAATGTATGTACCGGTAAATGTGTGTATTGCTGTTGTAATATATGTATCGGTAAATGTGTATATTGCTGTTGTAATGTATGTATCGGTTAATGTGTGTATTGCTGTTGTAATGTATGTACAGTTAAATGTGTGTATTTCTGTTGTAATGTATGTACAGGTAAATGTGTGTATTGCTGTTGTAATATATGTACCGGTAAATGTGTGTATTGCTGTTGTAATGTATGTATCGGTAAATGTTTGTATTGCTGTTGTAATGTATGAATCGGTAAATGTGTGTATTGCTGTTATAATTTATGTACCGGGAAATGTGTGTATTGCTGTTATAATGTATGTATCGGTAAATGTGTGTATTGCTGTTGTAATGTATGTATCGGTAAATGTGTGTATTGCTGTTGTAATATATGTATCGGTAAATGTGCGTATTGCTGCAGTAATATATGTACCTGTAAATGTGTGTATTGCTGTTGTAATCTATGTATCGATAAATGTGTGTATTGTTGTTGTAATATATGTATCGGTAAATGTGTGTATTGCTGTTGTAATCTATGTATAGGTAAATGTGTGTATTGCTGCTGTATTGTATGTATCGGTAAATGTGTGTATTGCTGTTGTGATGTATGTACCGGTAAATGTGTGTATTGCTGTTGTAGTGTATGTACCGGTAAATGTGTGTATTGCTGTTGTAATGTATGTACCGGTAAATGTGTGTATTGCTGTTGTACTTTATGTACAGGTAAATGTGTGTATTGCTGTTGTAAATTATGTACAGGTAAATGTGTGTATTGCTGTTGTAATGTATGAATCGGTAAATGTGTGTATTGCTGTTGTAATGTATGAATCAGTAAATGTGTGTATTGCTGTTGTAATGTATGTACCAGTATATCTTTGTATTGCTGTTGTAATTTATGTACCGGTAAATGTGTGTATTGCTGTTGTAATTGATGTACCGGTAAATGTGTGTATTGCTGTTGTAATGTATGAATCGGTAAATGTTTGTATTGCTGTTGTAATGTATGTACAGGTAAATGTGTGTATTGCTGTTGTAATATATGTATCGGTAAATGTGTGTATTGCTGTTTTAATTTATGTACCGGTAAATGTGTGTATTGCTGTTGTAATGTATGTATCGGTTAATGTGTGTATTGCTGTTGTAATGTATGTACAGTTAAATGTGTGTATTTCTGTTGTAATGTATGTACAGGTAAATGTGTGTAATTGCTGTTGTAGTGTATGAATCTGTAAATGTGTGTATTGCTGTTGTAATGTATGAATCGGTAAATGTGTGTATTGCTGTTATAATGTATGTATCGGTAAATGTGTGTATTGCTGTTGTAATGTATGTATCGGTAAATGTGTGTATTGCTGTTGTAATATATGTATCGGTAAATGTGTGTATTGCTGCTGTAATATATCTACTGGTAAATGTGAGTATTGCTGTTGTAATCTATGTATCGATAAATGTGTGTATTGTTGTTGTAATATATGTATCGGTAAATGTGTGTATTGCTGTTGTAATCTATGTATAGGTAAATGTGTGTATTGCTGTTGTAATTTGTGTATCGGTAAATGTGTGTATTGCTGTTGTATTGTATGTGTCGGTAAATGTGTGTATTGCTGTTATAATTTATATACCGGTAAATGTGTGTATTGCTGTTGTAATGTATGTATCGGTAAATGTGTGTATTGCTGTTGTAATGTATGTATCGGTAAATGTGTGTATTGCTGCTGTATTGTATGTATCGGTAAATGTGTGTATTGCTGTTGTAATATATGTATCGGTAAATGTGTGTATTGCTGTTGTAATGTATGAATCGGTAAATGTGTGTATTGCTGTTGTAATCTATATATCGGTATATGTGTGTATTGTTGTTGCAATATATGATTGCTGTTGTAGTGTATGTACCGGTAAATGTGTGAATTGCTGTTGTAATTTATGTACCGGTAAATGTGTGTATTGCTGTTGTAATGTATGTATCTGTTAATGTGTGTATTGCTGTTGTAATGTTTGTACAGGTAAACGTGTGTAATTGCTGTTGTAGTGTATGAATCTGTAAATGTGTGTATTGCTGTTGTAATGTATGAATCGGTAAATGTGTGTATTGCTGTTGTAATGTATGTATCGGTAAATGTGTGTATTGCTGTTGTAATGTATGAATCGGTAAACGTGTGTATTGCTGTTATAATTTATGTACCGGGAATGTGTGTGTATTGCTGTTATAATGTATGTATCGGTAAATGTGTGTATTGCTGTTGTAATGTATGTATCGGTAAATGTGTGTATTGCTGTTGTAATATATGTATCGGTAAATGTGTGTATTGCTGCTGTAATATATGTACCGGTAAATGTGTGTATTGCTGTTGTAATCTATGTATCGATAAATGTGTGTATTGTTGTTGTAATATATGTATCGGTAAATGTGTGTATTGCTGTTGTAATCTATGTATAGGTAAATGTGTGTATTGCTGTTGTAATTTGTGTACCGGTAAATGTGTGTATTGCTGCTGTATTGTATGTATCGGTAAATGTGTGTATTGCTGTTGTGATGTATGTGTCTGTAAATGTGTGTATTGCTGTTGTAATGTATGTACCGGTAAATGTGTGTATTGCTGTTGTTGTGTATGTAGCGGTAAATGTGTGTATTGCTGTTGTAATGTATGTACCGGTAAATGTGTGTATTGCTGTTGTACTTTATGTACAGGTAAATGTGTGTATTGCTGTTGTAAATTATGTACAGGTACATGTGTGTATTGCTGTTATAATGTATGAATCGGTAAATTGTGTATTGCTGTTGTAATGTATGAATCAGTAAATGTGTGTATTGCTGTTGTAATGTATGTACCGGTATATCTTTGTATTGCTGTTGTAATTTATGTACCGGTAAATGTGTGTATTGCTGTTGTAATTGATGTACCGGTAAATGTGTGTATTGCTGTTGTAATGTATGAATCGGTAAATGTTTGTATTGCTGTTGTAATGTATGTACAGGTAAATGTGTGTATTGCTGTTGTAGTGTATGTACCGGTAAATGTGTGTATTTCTGTTGTAATGTATGTACCGGTAAATGTGTGTATTGCTGTTGTAATATATGTATCGGTAAATGTGTATATTGCTGTTGTAATGTATGTATCGGTTAATGTGTGTATTGCTGTTGTAATGTATGTACAGTTAAATGTGTGTATTTCTGTTGTGATGTATGTGTCTGTAAATGTGTGTATTGCTGTTGTAATGTATGTACCGGTAAATGTGTGTATTGCTGTTGTTGTGTATGTACCGGTAAATGTGTGTATTGCTGTTGTACTTTATGTACAGGTAAATGTGTGTATTGCTGTTGTAAATTATGTACAGGTACATGTGTGTATTGCTGTTATAATGTATGAATCGGTAAATTGTGTATTGCTGTTGTAATGTATGAATCAGTAAATGTGTGTATTGCTGTTGTAATGTATGTACCGGTATATCTTTGTATTGCTGTTGTAATTTATGTACCGGTAAATGTGTGTATTGCTGTTGTAATTGATGTACCGGTAAATGTGTGTATTGCTGTTGTAATGTATGATCGGTAAATGTTTGTATTGCTGTTGTAATGTATGTACAGGTAAATGTGTGTATTGCTGTTGTAGTGTATGTACCGGTAAATGTGTGTATTTCTGTTGTAATGTATGTACCGGTAAATGTGTGTATTGCTGTTGTAATATATGTATCGGTAAATGTGTATATTGCTGTTGTAATGTATGTATCGGTTAATGTGTGTATTGCTGTTGTAATGTATGTACAGTTAAATGTGTGTATTTCTGTTGTAATGTATGTACAGGTAAATGTGTGTATTGCTGTTGTAATATATGTACCGGTAAATGTGTGTATTGCTGTTGTAATGTATGTATCGGTAAATGTTTGTATTGCTGTTGTAATGTATGAATCGGTAAATGTGTGTATTGCTGTTATAATTTATGTACCGGGAAATGTGTGTATTGCTGTTAATGTATGTATCGGTAAATGTGTGTATTGCTGTTGTAATGTATGTATCGGTAAATGTGTGTATTGCTGTTGTAATATATGTATCGGTAAATGTGCGTATTGCTGCAGTAATATATGTACCTGTAAATGTGTGTATTGCTGTTGTAATCTATGTATCGATAAATGTGTGTATTGTTGTTGTAATATATGTATCGGTAAATGTGTGTATTGCTGTTGTAATCTATGTATAGGTAAATGTGTGTATTGCTGCTGTATTGTATGTATCGGTAAATGTGTGTATTGCTGTTGTGATGTATGTACCGGTAAATGTGTGTATTGCTGTTGTAGTGTATGTACCGGTAAATGTGTGTATTGCTGTTGTAATGTATGTACCGGTAAATGTGTGTATTGCTGTTGTACTTTATGTACAGGTAAATGTGTGTATTGCTGTTGTAAATTATGTACAGGTAAATGTGTGTATTGCTGTTGTAATGTATGAATCGGTAAATGTGTGTATTGCTGTTGTAATGTATGAATCAGTAAATGTGTGTATTGCTGTTGTAATGTATGTACCGGTATATCTTTGTATTGCTGTTGTAATTTATGTACCGGTAAATGTGTGTATTGCTCTGTAATTGATGTACCGGTAAATGTGTGTATTGCTGTTGTAATGTATGAATCGGTAAATGTTTGTATTGCTGTTGTAATGTATGTACAGGTAAATGTGTGTATTGCTGTTGTAATATATGTATCGGTAAATGTGTGTATTGCTGTTTTAATTTATGTACCGGTAAATGTGTGTATTGCTGTTGTAATGTATGTATCGGTTAATGTGTGTATTGCTGTTGTAATGTATGTACAGTTAAATGTGTGTATTTCTGTTGTAATGTATGTACAGGTAAATGTGTGTAATTGCTGTTGTAGTGTATGAATCTGTAAATGTGTGTATTGCTGTTGTAATGTATGAATCGGTAAATGTGTGTATTGCTGTTATAATGTATGTATCGGTAAATGTGTGTATTGCTGTTGTAATGTATGTATCGGTAAATGTGTGTATTGCTGTTGTAATATATGTATCGGTAAATGTGTGTATTGCTGCTGTAATATATCTACTGGTAAATGTGAGTATTGCTGTTGTAATCTATGTATCGATAAATGTGTGTATTGTTGTTGTAATATATGTATCGGTAAATGTGTGTATTGCTGTTGTAATCTATGTATAGGTAAATGTGTGTATTGCTGTTGTAATTTGTGTATCGGTAAATGTGTGTATTGCTGTTGTATTGTATGTATCGGTAAATGTGTGTATTGCTGTTATAATTTATATACCGGTAAATGTGTGTATTGCTGTTGTAATGTATGTATCGGTAAATGTGTGTATTGCTGTTGTAATGTATGTATCGGTAAATGTGTGTATTGCTGCTGTATTGTATGTATCGGTAAATGTGTGTATTGCTGTTGTAATATATGTATCGGTAAATGTGTGTATTGCTGTTGTAATGTATGAATCGGTAAATGTGTGTATTGCTGTTGTAATCTATATATCGGTATATGTGTGTATTGTTGTTGCAATATATGATTGCTGTTGTAGTGTATGTACCGGTAAATGTGTGAATTGCTGTTGTAATTTATGTACCGGTAAATGTGTGTATTGCTGTTGTAATGTATGTATCGGTTAATGTGTGTATTGCGGTTGTAATGTATGTACAGGTAAAAGTGTGTACTTGCTGTTGTAGTGTATGAATCTGTAAATGTGTGTATTGCTGTTGTAATGTATGTATCGGTAAATGTGTGTATTGCTGTTGTAATGTATGAATCGGTAAACGTGTGTATTGCTGTTATAATTTATGTACCGGGAAATGTGTGTATTGCTGTTATAATGTATGTATCGGTAAATGTGTGTATTGCTGTTGTAATGTATGTATCGGTAAATGTGTGTATTGCTGTTGTAATATATGTATCGGTAAATGTGTGTATTGCTGCTGTAATATATGTACCGGTAAATGTGTGTATTGCTGTTGTAATCTATGTATCGATAAATGTGTGTATTGTTGTTGTAATATATGTATCGGTAAATGTGTGTATTGCTGTTGTAATCTATGTATAGGTAAATGTGTGTATTGCTGTTGTAATTTGTGTACCGGTAAATGTGTGTATTGCTGCTGTATTGTATGTATCGGTAAATGTGTGTATTGCTGTTGTGATGTATGTGTCTGTAAATGTGTGTATTGCTGTTGTAATGTATGTACCGGTAAATGTGTGTATTGCTGTTGTTGTGTATGTAGCGGTAAATGTGTGTATTGCTGTTGTAATGTATGTACCGGTAAATGTGTGTATTGCTGTTGTACTTTATGTACAGGTAAATGTGTGTATTGCTGTTGTAAATTATGTACAGGTACATGTGTGTATTGCTGTTATAATGTATGATTCGGTAAATTGTGTATTGCTGTTGTAATGTATGAATCAGTAAATGTGTGTATTGCTGTTGTAATGTATGTACCGGTATATCTTTGTATTGCTGTTGTAATTTATGTACCGGTAAATGTGTGTATTGCTGTTGTAATTGATGTACCGGTAAATGTGTGTATTGCTGTTGTAATGTATGAATCGGTAAATGTTTGTATTGCTGTTGTAATGTATGTACAGGTAAATGTGTGTATTGCTGTTGTAGTGTATGTACCGGTAAATGTGTGTATTTCTGTTGTAATGTATGTACCGGTAAATGTGTGTATTGCTGTTGTAATATATGTATCGGTAAATGTGTATATTGCTGTTGTAATGTATGTATCGGTTAATGTGTGTATTGCTGTTGTAATGTATGTACAGTTAAATGTGTGTATTTCTGTTGTAATGGATGTACCGGTAAATGTGTGTATTGCTGTTGTAATCTATGTACCGGTAAATGTGTGTATTGCTGTTGTAATGTATGTATCGGTAAATGTGTGTATTGCTGTTGTAATGTATGTATCGGTAAATGTGTGTATTGCTGTTGTAATATATGTATCGGTAAATGTGCGTATTGCTGCAGTAATATATGTACCTGTAAATGTGTGTATTGCTGTTGTAATCTATGTATCGATAAATGTGTGTATTGTTGTTGTAATATATGTATCGGTAAATGTGTGTATTGCTGTTGTAATCTATGTATAGGTAAATGTGTGTATTGCTGTTGTAATTTGTGTACCGGTAAATGTGTGTATTGCTGCTGTATTGTATGTATCGGTAAATGTGTGTATTGCTGTTGTGATGTATGTACCGGTAAATGTGTGTATTGCTGTTGTAGTGTATGTACCGGTAAATGTGTGTATTGCTGTTGTAATGTATGTACCGGTAAATGTGTGTATTGCTGTTGTACTTTATGTACAGGTAAATGTGTGTATTGCTGTTGTAAATTATGTACAGGTAAATGTGTGTATTGCTGTTGTAATGTATGAATCGGTAAATGTTTGTATTGCTGTTGTAATGTATGAATCAGTAAATGTGTGTATTGCTGTTGTAATGTATGTACCGGTATATCTTTGTATTGCTGTTGTAATTTATGTACCGGTAAATGTGTGTATTGCTGTTGTAATTGATGTACCGGTAAATGTGTGTATTGCTGTTGTAATGTATGTATCGGTAAATGTGTGTATTGCTGTTGTAATGTATGTACTGGTAAATGTGTGTATTGCTGTTGTAATGTATGTACCGGTAAATGTGTGTATTGCTGTTGTAATGTATGTACCGGTAAATGTGTGTATTGCTGTTGTAATGTATGTACCGGTAAATGTGTGTATTGCTGTTGTAATGTATGTATCGGTAAATGTGTGTATTGCTGTTGTAATATATGTATCGGTAAATGTGTGTATTGCTGTTGTAATGTATGTACCGGTAAATGTGTGTATTGCTGTTGTAATGTATGTACCGGTAAATGTGTGTATTGCTGTTGTAATGTATGTATCGGTACATGTGTGTATTGCTGTTGTAATCTATGTAACCGTAAATGTGTGTATTGCTGTTGTAAGATATGTATCGGTAAATGTGTGTATTGCTGCTGTAATGTATGTATCGGTAAATGTGTGTATTGATGTTGTAATGTATGTACCGGTAAATGTGTGTATTGCTGTTGTAATGTATGTAAAGGTAAATGTGAGTATTGCTGTTGAAATTTATGTACCGGTAAATGTGTGTATTGCTGTTGTAATCTATGTACAGGTAAATGTGTGTATTGCTGTTGTACTTAATGTACAGGTAAATGTGTGTTTTGCTGTTGTACTTTATGTACCGGTAAATATGTGTATTGCTGTTGTAATCTATGTACAGGTAAATGTGTGTATTGCTGTTGTACTTTATGTACCGGTAAATGTGTATTGCTGTTGTAATGTATGTATCGGTAAATGTGTGTATTGCTGTTGTAATGTAAGTATCGGTAAATGTGTTTATTGCTGTTGCAATTCATGTACCGGTAAATGTGTGTATTGCTGTAGTAATTTATGTATCGGTAAATGTGTGTATTGCTGTTGTAATCTATGTATCGGTAAATGTGTGTATTGCTGCGGTAATGTATGTACCGGTAAATGTGTGTATTGCTGCTGTAATGTATGTATCGGTAAATGTGTGTATTGCTGCTCTAATGTATGTATCGGTAAAAGTGTGTATTGCTGTTGTGATGTATGTATCGGTAAATGTGTGTATTGCTGTTGTAATGTATGTACCGGTAAATGTGTGTATTGCTGTTGTAATGTATGTACAGGTAAATGTGTGTATTGCTGTTGTAATTTATGTACAGGTAAATGTGTGTATTGCTGTTGTAATGTATGTATCGGTAAATGTGTGTATTGCTGTTATAATGTATGTATCGGTAAATGTGTGTATTGCTGTTGTAATGTATGTATCGGTAAATGTGTGTATTGCTGTTGTAATTTGTGTACCGGTAAATGTGTGTATTGCTGTTGTAATGTATGTATCGGTAAATGTGTGTATTGCTGTTATAATTTATGTACCGGTAAATGTGAGTATTGCTGTTGTAATGTATGTATCGGTAAATGTGTGTATTGCTGTTGTAATCTATGTACCGGTAAATGTGTGTATTGCTGTTGTGATGTATGTATCGGTAAATGTGTGTATTGCTGTTGTAATATATGTATCGGTAAATGTGTGTATTGCTGCTGTAATATATGTACCGCTAAATTTGTATATTGCTGTTGTAATCTATGTATCGATAAATGTGTGTATTGTTGTTGTAATATATGTATCGGTAAATGTGTGTATTGCTGTTGTAATCTATGTATAGATAAATGTGTGTATTGCTGTTGTAATTTGTGTACCGGTAAATGTGTGTATTGCTGTTGTAATGTATGTATCGGTAAATGTGTGTATTGCTGTTATAATTTATGTACCGGTAAATGTGTGTATTGCTGTTGTAATGTATGTATCGGTAAATGTGTGTATTGCTGTTGTAATGTATGTATCGGTAAATGTGTGTATTGCTGTTGTAATGTATGTACCGGTAAATGTGTGTATTGCTGTTGTAATGTATGTATCGGTAAATGTGTGTATTGCTGTTGTAATGTATGTACCGGTAAATGTGTGTATTGCTGTTGTAATATATGTATCGGTAAATATGTGTATTGCTGTTGTAATGTATGTATCGGTAAATGTGTGTATTGCTGTTGTAATTTATGTACCGGTAAATGTGTGTATTGCTGTTGTAATGTATGTATCGGTAAATGTGTGTATTGCTGTTGTAATGTATGTATCGGTAAATGTGTGTATTGCTGTTGTAATATATGTATCGGTAAATGTGTGTATTGCTGTTGTAATGTATGTATCGGTAAATGTGTGTATTGTGTTGTAATGTATGTACCGGTAAATGTGTGTATTGCTGTTGTAATGTATGTAAGGTAAATGTGTGTATTGCTGTTGTTTATGTATCGGTAAATGTGTGTATTGCTGTTGTAATGTATGTACGGTAAATGTGTGTATTGCTGTTGTATTGTGGTTGTGTGTTTGTGTTGTTTTATGTACCGGTAAATGTGTGTATTGCTGTTGTAATTATGTACAGGTAAATGTGTGTATTGCTGTTGTATTTATGTACCGGTAAATGTGTATTGCTGTTGTAATGTATGTATCGGTAAATGTGTGTATTGCTGTTGTAATGTATGTATCGGTAAATGTGTGTATTGCTGTTGTAATTTATGTACCGGTAAATGTGTGTATTGCTGTTGTAATTTATGTATCGGTAAATGTGTGTATTGCTGTTGTAATCTATGTATCGGTAAATGTGTGTATTGCTGGTAATGTATGTACCGGTAAATGTGTGTATTGCTGTTGTAATGTATGTATCGGTAAATGTGTGTATTGCTGTTGTAATGTATGTATCGGTAAATGTGTGTATTGCTGTTGTAATGTATGTATCGGTAAATGTGTGTATTGCTGTTGTAATGTATGTACCGGTAAATGTGTGTATTGCTGTTGTAATGTATGTACAGGTAAATGTGTGTATTGCTGTTGTAATTTATGTACCGGTAAATGTGTGTATTGCTGTTGTAATGTATGTATCGGTAAATGTGTGTATTGCTGTTGTAATGTATGTATCGGTAAATGTGTGTATTGCTGTTGTAATGTATGTATCGGTAAATGTGTGTATTGCTGTTGTAATTTATGTACCGGTAAATGTGTGTATTGCTGTTGTAATGTATGTATCGGTAAATGTGTGTATTGCTGTTGTAATGTATGTACCGGTAAATGTGTGTATTGCTGTTGTAATGTATGTATCGGTAAATGTGTGTATTGCTGTTGTAATGTATGTACCGGTAAATGTGTGTATTGCTGTTGTGATGTATGTATCGGTAAATGTGTGTATTACTGTTGTAATATATGTATCGGTAAATGTGTGTATTGCTGCTGTAATATATGTACCGTAAATTTGTGTATTGCTGTTGTAATCTATGTATCGATAAATGTGTGTATTGTTGTTGTAATATATGTATCGGTAAATGTGTGTATTGCTGTTGTAATCTATGTATAGATAAATGTGTGTATTGCTGTTGTAATTTGTGTACCGGTAAATGTGTGTATTGCTGTTGTAATGTATGTATCGGTAAATGTGTGTATTGCTGTTGTAATTTATGTACCGGTAAATGTGTGTATTGCTGTTGTAATGTATGTATCGGTAAATGTGTGTATTGCTGTTGTAATGTATGTACCGGTAAATGTGTGTATTGCTGTTGTAATGTATGTATCGGTAAATGTGTGTATTGCTGTTGTAATGTATGTATCGGTAAATGTGTGTATTGCTGTTGTAATGATGTACTGGTAAATGTGTGTATTGCTGTTGTAATGTATGTACCGGTAAATGTGTGTATTGCTGTTGTAATGTATGTACCGGTAAATGTGTGTATTGCTGTTGTAATTTATGTATCGGTAAATGTGTGTATTGCTGTTGTAATGTATGAATCGGTAAATGTGTGTATTGCTGTTGTAATGTATGTATCGGTAAATGTGTGTATTGCTGTTGTAATATATGTATCGGTAAATGTGTGTATTGCTGTTGTAATGTATGTATCGGTAAATGTGTGTATTGCTGTTGTAATTTATGTACCGGTAAATGTGTGTATTGCTGTTGTAGTGTATGTACCGGTAAATGTGTGTATTGCTGTTGTAATGTATGTACCGGTAAATGTGTGTATTGCTGTTGTAGTGTATGTATCGGTAAATGTGTGTATTGCTGTTGTAATGTATGTACCGGTAAATGTGTGTATTGCTGTTGTAATGTATGTATCGGTAAATGTGTGTATTGCTGTTGTAATGTATGTACCGGTAAATGTGTGTATTGCTGTTGTAATGTATGTACCGGTAAATGTGTGTATTGCTGTTGTAATTTATGTACCGGTAAATGTGTGTATTGCTGTTTTAATGTATGAATCGGTAAATGTGTGTATTGCTGTTGTAATGTATGTACCGGTAAATGTGTGTATTGCTGTTGTAATGTATGTACCGGTAAATGTGTGTATTGCTGTTGTAATCTATGTATCGGTAAATGTGTGTATTACTGTTGTAATCTATGTACCGGTAAATGTGTGTATTGCTGTTGTAATTTATGTACCGGTAAATGTGTGTATTGCTGTTGTAATATATGTATCGGTAAATGTGTGTATTGATGTTGTAATTTATGTACCGGTAAATGTGTGTATTGCTGCTGTAATGTATGTATCGGTTAATGTGTGTATTGCTGTTGTAATGTATGTACAGGTAAATGTGTGTATTGCTGTTGTAATGTATGTACAGGTAAATGTGTGTATTGCTGTTGTAATCTATGTACCGGTAAATGTGTGTATTGCTGTTGTAATTTATATACAGGTAAATGTGTGTATTGCTGTTGTAATTTATGTACCGGTAAATGTGTGTATTGCTGCTGTAATGTATGTATCGGTTAATGTGTGTATTGCTGTTGTAATGTATGTACAGGTAAATGTGTGTAATTGCTGTTGTAGTGTATGAAACTGTAAATGTGTGTATTGCTGTTGTAATGTATGAATCGGTAAATGTGTGTATTGCTGTTGTAATGTATGTATTGGTAAATGTGTGTATTTCTGTTGTAATGTATGAATCGGTAAATGTGTGTATTGCTGTTATAATTTATGTACCGGTAAATGTGTGTATTGCTGTTATAATGTATGTATCGGTAAATGTGTGTATTGCTGTTGTAATTTATGTATCGGTAAATGTGTGTATTACTGTTGTAATATATGTATCGGTAAATGTGTGTATTGCTGCTGTAATATATGTACCGCTAAATGTGTATATTGCTGTTGTAATCTATGTATCGATAAATGTTTGTATTGTTGTTGTAATATATGTATCGGTAAATGTGTGTATTGCTGTTGTAATCTATGTATAGATAAATGTGTGTACTGCTGTTGTAATTTGTGTACAGGTAAATGTGTGTATTGCTGTTGTAATGTATGTATCGGTAAATGTGTGTATTGCTGTTATAATTTATGTACCGGTAAATGTGTGTATTGCTGTTGAAATGTATGTATCGGTAAATGTGTGTATTGCTGTTGTAATCTATGTACCGGTAAATGTGTGTATTGCTGTTGTGATGTATGTATCGGTAAATGTGTGTATTACTGTTGTAATATATGTATCGGTAAATGTGTGTATTGCTAATGTAATATATGTACCGCTAAATGTGTATATTGCTGTTGTAATCTATGTATAGATAAATGTGTGTATTGTTGTTGTAATGTATGAATCGGTAAATGTTTGTATTGCTGTTGTAATGTATGTACAGGTAAATGTGTGTATTTCTGTTGCAATGTATGTATCGGTAAATGAGTGTATTGCTGTTGTAATGTATGTAACGGTAAATGTGTGTATTGCTGTTATAATGTATGTACCGGTAAATGTGTGTATTGCTGTTGTAATGTATGTACCGGTAAATGTGTGTATTTCTGTTGTAATGTATGTACCGGTAAATGTGTGTATTGCTGTTGTAATATATGTATCGGTAAATATGTGTATTGCTGTTGTAATGTATGTATCGGTAAATGTGTGTATTGCTGTTGTAATCAATGTACCGGTAAATGTGTGTATTGCTGTTGTAATGTATGTATCGGTACATGTGTGTATTGCTGTTGTAATCTATGTAACCGTAAATGTGTGTATTGCTGTGGTAAGATATGTATCGGTAAATGTGTGTATTGCTGCTGTAATGTATGTATCGGTAAATGTGTGTATTGATGTTGTAATGTATGTACCGGTAAATGTGTGTATTGCTGTTGTAATGTATGTACCGGTAAATGTGTGTATTGCTGTTGTAATTTATGTACCGGTAAATGTGTGTATTGCTGTTGTAATCTATGTACAGGTAAATGTGTGTATTGCTGTTGTACTTTATGTACAGGTAAATGTGTGTTTTGATGTTGTACTTTATGTACCGGTAAATGTGTGTATTGCTGTTATAATCTATGTACAGGTAAATGTGTGTATTGCTGTTGTACTTTATGTACCGGTAAATGTGTGTATTGCTGTTGTAATGTATGTATCGGTAAATGTGTGTATTGCTGTTGTAATGTAAGTATCGGTAAATGTGTGTATTGCTGTAGTAATTTATGTATCGGTAAATGTGTGTATTGCTGTTGTAATCTATGTAACCGTAAATGTGTGTATTGCTGTTGTAAGCTATGTATCGGTAAATGTGTGTATTGCTGCGGTAATGTATGTACCGGTAAATGTGTGTATTGCTGCTGTAATGTATGTATCGGTAAATGTGTGTATTGCTGCTCTAATGTATGTATCGGTAAATGTGTGTATTGCTGTTGTGATGTATGTATCGGTAAATGTGTGTATTGCTGTTGTAATATATGTACCGGTAAATATGTGTATTGCTGTTGTAATGTATGTACCGGTAAATGTGTGTATTGCTGTTGTAATGTATGTACCGGTAAATGTGTGTATTGCTGTTGTAATGTATGTACCGGTAAATGTGTGTATTGCTGTTGTAATCTATGTATCGGTAAATGTGTGTATTACTGTTGTAATCTATGTACCGGTAACTGTGTGTATTGCTGTTGTAATTTATGTACCGGTAAATGTGTGTATTGCTGTTGTAATATATGTATCGGTAAATGTGTGTATTGATGTTGTATTTTATGTACCGGTAAATGTGTGTATTGCTGCTGTAATGTATGTATCGGTTAATGTGTGTATTGCTGTTGTAATGTATGTACAGGTAAATGTGTGTATTGCTGTTGTAATGTATGTACCGGTAAATGTGTGTATTGCTGTTGTAATGTATGTACCGGTAAATGTGTGTATTTCTGTTGTAATGTATGTACCGGTAAATGTGTGTATTGCTGTTGTAATATATGTATCGGTAAATGTGTGTATTGCTGTTGTACTTTATGTACAGGTAAATGTGTGTTTTGCTGTTGTACTTTATGTACCGGTAAATGTGTGTATTGCTGTTGTAATCTATGTACAGGTAAATGTGTGTATTGCTGTTGTACCTAATGTACCGGTAAATGTGTGTATTGCTGTTGTAATGTATGTATCTGTAAATGTGTGTATTGCTGTTGTAATGTAAGTATCGGTAAATGTGTGTATTGCTGTAGTAATTTATGTATCGGTAAATGTGTGTATTGCTGTTGTAATCTATGTAACAGTAAATGTGTGTATTGCTGTTGTAAGCTATGTATCGGTAAATGTGTGTATTGCTGCGGTAATGTATGTACCGGTAAATGTGTGTATTGCTGCTGTAATGTATGTATCGGTAAATGTGTGTATTGCTGTTGTAATATATGTACTGGTAAATATGTGTATTGCTGTTGTAATGTATGTACCGGTAAATGTGTGTATTGCTGTTGTACTTTATGTACAGGTAAATGTGTGTATTGCTGTTGTAATTTATGTACAGGTAAATGTGTGTATTGCTGTTGTAACGTATGAATCGGTAAATGTGTGTATTGCTGTTGTACTTTATGTACAGGTAAATGTGTGTATTGCTGTTGTAATTTATGTACAGGTAAATGTGTGTATTGCTGTTGTAACGTATGAATCGGTAAATGTGTGTATTGCTGTTATAATGTATGTACCGGAAAATGTGTGTATTGCTGTTGTAATCTATGTACCGGTAAATGTGTGTATTGCTGTTGTAATGTATGAATCGGTAAATGTGTGTATTGCTGTTGTAATTTATGTACTGGTATATGTGTGTATTGCTGTTGTAATTCATGTACCGGTAAATGTGTGTATTGCTGTTGAAATGTATGTACCGGTAAATGTGTGTATTGCTGTTGTAATGTATGAATCGGTAAATGTTTGTATTGCTGTTGTAATATATGTATCGGTAAATGTGTGTATTGCTGTTGTAATGTATGTACCGGTAAATGTGTGTATTGCTGTTTTAATGTATGTACCGGTAAATGTCTGTATTGCTGTTGTAATGTATGTACCGGTAAATGTGTGTATTTCTGTTGTAATGTATGTACCGGTAAATGTGTGTATTGCTGTTGTAATATATGTATCGGTAAATGTGTGTATTGCTGTTGTAATGTATGTATCTGTAAATGTGTGTATTGCTGTTGTAATCTATGTACCGGTAAATGTGTGTATTGCTGTTATAATGTATGTATCGGTACATGTGTGTATTGCTGTTGTAATGTATGTATCGGTACATGTGTGTATTGTTGTTGTAATCTAAGTACCGGTAGATGTGTGTATTGCTGTTGTAATGTATGTATCAGTAAATGTGTGTATTGCTGTTATAATTTATGTACCGGTAAATGTGTGTATTGCTGATGTAATGTATGTATCGGTAAATGTGTGTATTGCTGTTGTAATGTATGTTTCGGTAAATGTGTGTATTGCTGTTGTAATTTATGTACCGGTAAATGTGTGTATTGCTGTTGTAATGTATGTACCGGTAAATGTGTGTATTGCTGTTGTAATCTATGTACAGGTAAATGTGTGTATTGCTGTTGTACTTTATGTACCGGTAAATGTGTGTATTGCTGTTGTAATGTATGTACCGGTAAATGTGTGTATTGCTGTTGTAATCTATGTACAGGTAAATGTGTGTATTGCTGTTGTACTTTATGTACAGGTAAATGTGTGTTTTGCTGTTGTACTTTATGTACCGGTAAATGTGTGTATTGCTGTTGTAATCTATGTACAGGTAAATGTGTGTATTGCTGTTTTACTTTATGTACCGGTAAATGTGTGTATTGCTGTTGTAATGTATGTATCGGTAAATGTGTGTATTGCTGTTGTAATGTATGTGTCGGTAAATGTGTGTATTGCTGTTGTAATTTATGTACCGGTAAATGTGTGTATTGCTGTTGTAATTTATGTATCGGTAAATGTGTGTATTGCTGTTGTAATCTATGTAACTGTAAATGTGTGTATTGCTGTTGTAAGCTATGTATCGGTAAATGTGTGTATTGCTGCTGTAATGTATGTACCGGTAAATGTGTGTATTGCTGCTGTAATGTATGTATCTGTAAATGTGTGTATTGCTGCTGTAATGTATGTATCGGTAAATGTGTGTATTGCTGTTGTGATGTATGTATCGGTAAATGTGTGTATTGCTGTTGTAATGTATGTACCGGTAAATATGTGTATTGCTGTTGTAATGTATGTACCGGTAAATGTGTGTATTGCTGTTGTACTTTATGTACAGGTAAATGTGTGTATTGCTGTTGTAACGTATGAATCGGTAAATGTGTGTATTGCTGTTGTAATGTATGTACCGGAAAATGTGTGTAATGCTGTTGTAATCTATGTACCGGTAAATGTGTGTATCGCTGTTGTAATGTATGAGTCGGTAAATGTGTGCATTGCTGTTGTAATGTATGAATCGGTAAATGTTTGTATTGCTGTTGTAATGTATGTACAGGTAAATGTGTGTATTGCTGTTGTAATGTATGTATCGGTAAATGTGTGTATTGCTGTTGTAATGTATGTATCGGTAAATGTGTGTATTGCTGTTGTAATGTATGTACCGGTAAATGTGTGTATTGCTGTTGTAATGTATGTACCGGTAAATGTGTGTATTTCTGTTGTAATGTATGTACCGGTAAATGTGTGTATTGCTGTTGTAATATATGTATCGGTAAATGTGTGTATTGCTGTTGTAATGTATGTATCAGTAAATGTGTGTATTGCTGTTATAATTTATGTACCGGTAAATGTGTGTATTGCTGTTGTAATGTATGTATCGGTAAATGTGTGTATTGCTGTTGTAATGTATGTATCGGTAAATGTGTGTATTGCTGTTGTAATTTATGTACCGGTAAATGTGTGTATTGCTGTTGTAATGTATGTACCGGTAAATGTGTGTATTGCTGTTGTAATCTATGTACAGGTAAATGTGTGTATTGCTGTTGTACTTTATGTACAGGTAAATGTGTGTTTGCTGTTGTACTTTATGTACCGGTAAATGTGTGTATTGCTGTTGTAATCTATGTACAGGTAAATGTGTGTATTGCTGTTGTACTTTATGTACCGGTAAACGTGTGTATTGCTGTTGTAATGTATGTATCGGTAAATGTGTGTATTGCTGTTGTAATGTATGTATCGGTAAATGTGTGTATTGCTGTTGTAATTTATGTACCGGTAAATGTGTGTATTGCTGTTGTAATTTATGTATCGGTAAATGTGTGTATTGCTGTTGTAATCTATGTAACTGTAAATGTGTGTATTGCTGTTGTAAGCTATGTATCGGTAAATGTGTGTATTGCTGCTGTAATGTATGTACCGGTAAATGTGTGTATTGCTGCTGTAATGTATGTATCTGTAAATGTGTGTATTGCTGCTGTAATGTATGTATCGGTAAATGTGTGTATTGCTGTTGTGATGTATGTATCGGTAAATGTGTGTATTGCTGTTGTAATGTATGTACCGGTAAATATGTGTATTGCTGTTGTAATGTATGTACCGGTAAATGTGTGTATTGCTGTTGTACTTTATGTACAGGTAAATGTGTGTATTGCTGTTGTAACGTATGAATCGGTAACTGTGTGTATTGCTGTTGTAATGTATGTACCGGAAAATGTGTGTATTGCTGTTGTAATCTATGTACCGGTAAATGTGTGTATTGCTGTTGTAATGTATGAGTCGGTAAATGTGTGCATTGCTGTTGTAATATATGTATCGGTAAATGTGTGCATTGCTGTTGTAATGTATGTATCGGTAAATGTGTGTATTGCTGTTGTAATCTATGTATCGGTAAATGTGTGTATTTCTGTTGTAATTTATGTACCGGTAAATGTGTGTATTGCTGTTGTAATATATGTATCGGTAAATGTGTGTATTGCTGTTGTAATCTATGTATCGGTAAATGTGTGTATTGCTGTTGTAATGTATGAATCGGTAAATGTTTGTATTGCTGTTGTAATATATGAATCGGTAAATGTTTGTATTGCTGTTGTAATTTATGTATCAGTAAATGTGTGTATTGCTGTTGTAATATATGTATCGGTAAATGTGTGCATTGATGTTTTAATGTATGTATCGGTAAATGTGTGTATTGCTGTTGTAATCTATGTATCGGTAAATGTGTGTATTGTTGTTGTAATCTATGTATCGGTAAATGTGTGTATTGTTGTTGTAATATATGTATCGGTAAATGTTTGTATTGCTGTTGTAATGTATGTATCGGTAAATGTGTGTATTGCTGTTGTAATTTATGTACCGGTAAATGAGTGTATTGCTGTTGTAATGTATGTATCAGTAAATGTGTGTATTGCTGTTATAATTTATGTACCGGTAAATGTGTGTATTGCTGTTGTAATGTATGTATCGGTAAATGTGTGTATTGCTGTTGTAATGTATGTATCGGTAAATGTGTGTATTGCTGTTGTAAGTTATGTACTGGTAAATGTGTGTATTGCTGCTCTAATCTAAGTACCCGTATATGTGTGTATTGCTGTTGTAATATATGTACCTGTAAAAGTGTGTATTGCTGTTGTAATCTATGTACCGGTAAATGTGTGTAATGCTGTTGTAATATATGTACCGGTAAATGTGTGTATTGCTGTTGTAATCTATGTACCGGTAAATGTGTGTATTGCTGTTGTAATTTATGTACCGGTAAATGTGTGTATTGCTGTTTTAATGTATGTATCGATAAATGTGTGTATTGCTGTTGTAATGTATGTATCGGTAAATGTGTGTATTGCTGTTGTAATTTATGTACCGGTAAATGTGTGTATTGCTGTTGTAATGTATGTATCGGTAAATGTTTGTATTGCTGTTGTAATGTATGTATCGGTAAATGTGTGTATTGCTGTTGTAATCTATGTAACCGTAAATGTGTGTATTGCTGTTGTAATGTATGTATCGGTAAATGTGTGTATTGCTGTTGTAATGTGTGTACCGGTAAATGTGTGTATTGCTGCTGTAATGTATGTATCGGTAAATGTGTGTATTGCTGTTGTAATGTGTGTACCGGTAAATGTGTGTATTGCTGTTGTAATGTATGTATCGGTAAATGTGTGTATTGCTGTTGTAATATATGTATCGGTAAATGTATGTATTGTTGCTGTAATATATGTACCGGTAAATGTGTGTATTGCTGTTGTAATGTATGTACCGGTAAATGTGTGTATTGCTGTTGTAATGTATGTACCGGTAAATGTGTGTATTGCTGTTGTAATGTATGTATCGGTAAATGTGTGTATTGCTGTTGTAATATATGTATCGGTAAATGTGTGTATTGTTGTTGTAATATATGTACCGGTAAATGTGTGTATTGCTGTTGTAATGTATGTACCGGTAAATGTGTGTATTGCTGTTGTAATGTATGTACCGGTAAATGTGTGTATTGCTGTTGTAATGTATGTATCGGTAAATGTGTGTATTGCTGTTGTAATGTATGTATCGGTAAATGTGTGTATTGTTGTTGTAATCTATGTATCGGTAAATGTGTGTATTGCTGTTGTAATTTATGTACCGGTAAATGTGTGTATTGCTGTTGTAATGTATGTACCGGTAAATGTGTGTATTGCTGTTGTAATGTATGTACCGGTAAATGTGTGTATTGCTGTTGTAATGTATGTACCGGTAAATGTGTGTATTGCTGTTGTAATGTATGTATCGGTAAATGTGTGTATTGCTGTTGTAATATATGTATCGGTAAATGTATGTATTGTTGCTGTAATATATGTACCGGTAAATGTGTGTATTGCTGTTGTAATGTATGTACCGGTAAATGTGTGTATTGCTGTTGTAATGTATGTACCGGTAAATGTGTGTATTGCTGTTGTAATGTATGTATCGGTAAATGTGTGTATTGCTGTTGTAATGTATTTATCGGTAAATGTGTGTATTGCTGTTGAAATCTATGTACCGGTAAATGTGTGTATTGCTGCTGTAATATATGTACCGGTAAATGTGTGTATTGCTGTTGTAATGTATGTATCGGTAAATGTGTGTATTGCTGTTGTAATGTATGTATCGGTAAATGTGTGTATTGCTGTTTTAATCTATGTACCGGTAAATGTGTGTATTGCTGTTGTAATGTATGTATCGGTAAATGTGTGTATTGTTGTTGTAATCTATGTATCGGTAAATGTGTGTATTGCTGTTGTAATGTATGTACCGGTAAATATGTGTATTGCTGTTGTAATGTATGTACCGGTAAATGTGTGTATTGCTGTTGTACTTTATGTACAGGTAAATGTGTGTATTGCTGTTGTAACGTATGAATCGGTAACTGTGTGTATTGCTGTTGTAATGTATGTATCGGTAAATGTGTGTATTGCTGTTGTAATGTATGTATCGGTAAATGTGTGTATTGCTGTTGTAATCTATGTATCGGTAAATGTGTGTATTGCTGTTGTAATTTATGTACCGGTAAATGTGTGTATTGCTGTTTTAATGTATGTATCGGTAAATGTGTGTATTGCTGTTGTAATGTATGTACCGGTAAATGTGTGTATTGCTGTTGTAATGTATGTATCGGTAAATGTGTGTATTGCTGTTGTAATGTATGTATCGGTAAATGTGTGTATTGCTGTTGTAATCTATGTATCGGTAAATGTGTGTATTGCTGTTGTAATTTATGTACCGGTAAATGTGTGTATTGCTGTTTTAATGTATGTATCGGTAAATGTGTGTATTGCTGTTGTAATGTATGTACCGGTAAATGTGTGTATTGCTGTTGTAATGTATGTATCGGTAAATGTGTGTATTGCTGTTGTAATGTATGTATCGGTAAATGTGTGTATTGCTGTTGTAATCTATGTATCGGTAAATGTGTGTATTGCTGTTATAATTTATGTACCGGTAAATGTGTGTATTGCTGTTGTAATTTATGTACCGGTAAATATGTGTATTGCTGTTGTAATGTATGTATCGGTAAATGTGTGTATTGCTGTTGTAATCTATGTACCGGTAAATATGTGTATTGCTGTTGTAATGTATGTATCGGTAAATGTGTGTATTGCTGTTGTAATCTATGTACCGGTAAATGTGTGTATTGCTGTTATAATGTATGTACCGGTAAATGTGTGTATTGCTGTTGTAATCTATGTACCGGTAAATGTGTGTATTGCTTTTGTAATCTATGTACCGGTAAATGTGTGTATACACCGACATCACCTTCGTACAACGTTTGGATTCGGTAGACACCAACATCACGTTCCTTCTACGTTTGGATTCTGTAGACACCGACATCACGTTCCTTCCACGTTTGGATTCTGTAGACACCGACATCACGTTCCTTCAAAGTTTGGATTATGTAGACACCGACATCACGTTCCTTCAAAGTTTGGATTATGTAGACACCGACATCACGTTCCTTCAAAGTTTGGATTATGTAGACACCGACATCACGTTCCTTCCACGTTTGGATTCTGTAGACACCGACATCACGTTCGTATAACGTTTGGATTCTGTAGACACTGACATCACGTTCGTACAATGTTTGGATTCTTTAGACACCCACATCACGTTCCTTCAACGTTTGGATTATGTAGACACCGACATCACGTTCCTTCAACGTTTGGATTCTGTATTTGGATAAAATGGTCGCCGATCTCACGTGTTATAATGTTTGGATAATGTGGACACCGACCTCACGTCGTACAATGTTTGGATAATGTGGACACCGACCTCACGTCGTACAATGTTTGGATAATGTGGACACCGACCTCACGTGTTACAATGTTTGAATAAAATGGACAACGATCTCACGTTGTACACTGATTGGATAATGTGGACACCCACTTCACGCCGTACAATGTTTGGGACATGTTGTCACCGACCTCACGTGGTACAATTTTTGGTTCATGTAGACAACCACTTCACGTCGTACACTGTTTGGATAATGTAGACAACCACCTCACGTCTTACAATGTTTGGATAATGTAGACAACCACCTCACGTCATACAATGTTTGGATAATGTTGTACGACGCCTGTCACTCTACGCATGATACATATACAAGTGTTGTACGACGCCTGTCACCTACGCATGATGCATATACATGTGTTGTACGACGCCTGTCAACTACGCATGATGCATATACATGTGTTGTACGACGCCTGTCACCTACGCATTATGCATATACATGTGTTGTACGACGCCTGTCACTCTACGCATGATGCATATACATGTGTTATACGGCACGTGTCACTCTACGCATGATGCATATACATGTGTTGTACGGCACATGTCACTCTACGCATGATGCATATACATGTGTTGTACGGCACGTGTCACTCTACGCATGATGCATCTACATGTGTTGTACGGCACGTGTCACTCTACGGATGATGCATCTACATGTGTTGTACGGCACGTGTCACTCTACGCATGATGCATATACATGTGTTGTACGGCACGTGTCACTCTACGCATGATGCATCTACATGTGTTGTACGGCACGTGTCACTCTACGCATGATGCATATACATGTGTTGTACGGCACGTGTCACTCTACGCATGATGCATCTACATGTGTTGTACGGCACGTGTCACTCTACGCATGATGCATATACATGTGTTGTACGGCACGTGTCACTCTACGCATGATGCATATACATGTGTTGTACGACGCCTGTCACTCTACGCATGATGCATATAAATGTGTTGTACGACGCCTGTCACTCTACGCATGATGCATATACATGTGTTGTACGACGCCTGTCACTCTACGCATGATGCATATACATGTGTTGTTCGACGCCTGTCACTCTACGCATGATGCATATACATGTGTTGTACGACGCCTGTCACTCTACGCATAATGCATATACATGTGTTGTACGGTACGTGTCACTCTACGCATGATGCATATACATGTGTTGTACGACGACTGTCACTCTACGCATGATGCATATATGTGTTGTACGACGCCTGTCACCTACGCATGATGCACATACATGTGTTGTATGACGCCTGTCACCTACGCATGATGCATATACATGTGTTGTACGGCACGTGTCACTCTACGCATGATGCATATACATGTGTTGTACGACGCCTGTCACTATACGCATGATGCATATACATGTGTTGTACGACGCCTGTCACTCTACGCATGATGCATATACATGTGTTGTACGACGCCTGTCACTCTACGCATGATGCATATACATGTGTTGTTCGATGCCTGTCACTCTACGCATGATGCATATACATGTGTTGTACAACGCCTGTCACTCTACGCATACTGCATATACATGTGTTGTACGGTACGTGTCACTCTATGCATGATGCATATACATGTGTTGTACGACGCCTGTCACTCTACGCATGATGCATATACATGTGTTGTACGACGCCTGTCACCTACACATGATGCATATACATGTGTTGTACGTCGCCTGTCACCTACGCATGATGCATATACATGTGATGTACGACGCCTGTCACCTACGCATGATGCATATACATGTGTTGTGCGACGCCTGTCACTCTACGCATGATGCATATACATGTGTTGTACGGTACGTGTCACTCTACGCATGATGCATATACATGTGTTGTACGGTACGTGTCACTCTACGCATGATGCATATACATGTGTTGTACGGTACGTGTCACTCTACGCATGATGCATATACATGTTTTGTACGGCACGTGTCACTCTACGCATGATGCATATACATGTATTGTACGGCACGTGTCACTCTACGCATTATGCATATACATGTGTTGTACGGCACGTGTCACTCTACGTATGATGCATCTACATGTGTTGTACGGCACGTGTCACTCTACGCATGATGCATATACATGTGTTGTACGACGCCTGTCACTCTACGCATACTGCATATACATGTGTTGTACGGTACGTGTCACTCTATGCATGATGCATATACATGTGTTGTACGACGCCTGTCACTCTACGCATGATGCATATACATGTGTTGTACGACGCCTGTCACCTACACATGATGCATATACATGTGTTGTACGTCGCCTGTCACCTACGCATGATGCATATACATGTGTTGTACGACGCCTGTCACCTACGCATGATGCATATACATGTGTTGTACGACGCCTGTCACCTACACATGATGCATATAATGTGTTGTACGTCGCCTGTCACCTACGCATGATGCATATACATGTGTTGTACGGTACGTGTCACTCTACGCATGATGCATATACATGTGTTGTACGGTACGTGTCACTCTACGCATGATGCATATACATGTGTTGTACGGTACGTGTCACTCTACGCATGATGCATATACATGTGTTGTACGGCACGTGTCACTCTACGCATGATGCATATACATGTATTGTACGGCACGTGTCACTCTACGCATGATGCATATACATGTGTTGTACGGCACGTGTCACTCTACGTATGATGCATCTACATGTGTTGTACGACACGTGTCACTCTACGCATGATGCATATACATGTGTTGTACGGCACGTGTCACTCTACGCATGATGCATCTACATGTATTGTACGGCACGTGCCACTCTACGCATGATGTATATACATGTGTTGTACGGCACGTGTCATTCTACGCATGATGCATATACATGTGTTGTACGGCATGTGTCACTCTAAGCATGATGCATATATATGTGTTGTACGGCACGTGTCACTCTACGCATGGTGCATATACATGTGTTGTACGGCATGTATCACTCTACGCATGATGCATATACATGTGTTGTACGGCACGTGTCACTCTACGCATGATGCATATACATGTGTTGTACGGCACGTGTCACTCTACGCATGATGCATATACATGTGTTGTACGGCACGTGTCACTCTATGCATGATGCATATACATGTGTGTTTGTGTGTTTGTTTTGTACGGTACGTGTCACTCTACGCATGATGCATATACATGTGTTGTACGGTACGTGTCACTCTACGCATGATGCATATACATGTGTTGTACGGTACGTGTCACTCTACGCATGATGCATATACATGTGTTGTACGGCACGTGTCACTCTACGCATGGTGCATCTACATTTGTTGTACGGCACGTGTCACTCTACGCATGATGCATATACATGTGTTGTACGGTACGTGTCACTCAACGCATGATGCATATACATGTGTTGTACGGTACGTGTCACTCTACGGATGATGCATATACATGTGTTATACGGTACGTGTCACTCTACGCATGATGCATATACATGTGTTGTACGGCATGTGTCACTCTACGCATGATGCATATACATGTGTTGTACGGTACGTGTCACTCTACGGATGATGCATATACATGTGTTATACGGTACGTGTCACTCTACGCATGATGCATATACATGTGTTGTACGGCATGTGTCACTCTACGCATGATGCATATACATGTGTTGTACGGTACGTGTCACTCTACGCATGATGCATATACATGTTTTGTACAGTACGTGTCACTCTACGCATGATGCATATACATGTGTTGTACGGCACGTGTCACTCTACGCATGATGCATACACCACATGTAATGTACAGTACGTGCCACGGGATGTATACACCACATGTGCTGTACGGTACGTGCCATTCTACAACGGGATGTATACACCACATGTGCTGTACGGTACGTGCCATTCTACAACGGGATGTATACACCACATGTGCTGTACGGTACGTGCCATTCTACAACGGGATGTATACACCACATGTGCTGTACGGTACGTGCCATTCTACAACGGGATGTATACACCAAATGTGCTGTACGGTACGAGCCATTCTACAACGGGATGTATACACCACATGTGATGTACGGTACGTGCCATTCTACAACGGGATGTATACACCACATGTGCTGTACGGTACGTGCCATTCTACAACGGGATGTATACACCACATGTTGGGTACGGTACGTGCGACGGGATGCATGCCGCACATGTGCTGTACGGTACGTGCCACGGGATGCATGCACCACAGGTTGTTACGGTACGTGTCACGGGATACATGCACCACATGTACTGTACGGTACGTGTCACGGGATGCATGCCCCACATGTGATGTACGATACGTGCCACGGGATGCATGCACCACATGTACTGTACGGTACGTGCCACGGGATGCATGCCCCACATGTACTGTACGGTACGTGCCACGGGATGCATGCACCACATGTACTGTACGGTACGTGCCACGGGATGCATGCACCACATGTACTGTACGGTACGTGCCACGGGATGCATGCCCCACATGTACTGTACGGTACGTGCCACGGGATGCATGCCCCACATGTACTGTACGGTACGTGCCACGGGATGCATGCCCCACGTGTACTGTACGGTACTTGCCACGGGATGCATGCCGCACATGTTCTGTACGGTACCTGCCACGGGATGCATGTCCCACATGTACTGTACGGTACGTGCCACAGGATGCATACACCACATGTACTGTACGGTACGTGCCACGGGATGCATGCCCCACATGTACTTTACGGTACGTGCCACGGGATGTATATACCACATGTACTGTACGGTACGTGCCACGGGATGCATTCACCACATGTACTGTACGGTACGTGCCACGGGATGCATACACCACATGTACTGTACGGTACGTGCCACGGGATGTATACATCACATGTACTGTATGGTACGTGCCACGGGATGCATACACCACATGTACTGTACGGTACTTGCCATGGGATGCATGCACATTTACACGAGTTCTGTCATTTGATCGCTAACGCACGTTTTAGTTCTTACTAATACTAGTAAAAATGAACATATCTGGTTGTGTTATTGATTGCAGTGTAAAGAAAACCATTAAATTTGCACATTAATTGTTGACCTTTTTACAACGTTTTAAACGGGATCCAACACAATAAAGCAAATAGTGCTCACCAGGGACCATTTAATATCTTCTAAAGTAATTAGTTGCCGATTCATGCATAGCAAATAACACAGCGTGCACAGATAGCAGTGACATCATGTTATAGCATTGCAATCAATTAACAAGCGACTATTTAGAGATTATTAATGCCTAATTCAAATGCATGTAGTTACAGAGAAATATGTATGCTAAGCATCAACCTTGCCTGAAAAACACATACTTGTATAGCATTGCTGGCCATTGTATGTGTTGCACAAGTCTGGCTTAATACAGATCATAGCATGGCTGGCCATTGTATGTGTTGCTTAAATCTGGCTTAATACAGATCATAGCATGGCTGGTGATTGTATGTGTTGCTCAAGTCTGGCTTAATACAGATCATAGCATGGCTGGCCATTGTATGTGTTGCTCAAGTCTGGCTTAATACAGATCATAGCATGGCTGGTGATTGTATGTGTTGCTCAAGTCTGGCTTAATACAGATCATAGCATGGCTGGCCATTGTATGTGTTGCTTAAATCTGGCTTAATACAGGTCATAGCATGGCTGGCCATTGTATGTGTTGCTTAAATCTGGCTTAATACACATCATAATAGAACAGAAATATTTCAGAACACATATCAATGTTACATGATTTTACAGAAATGATACCATAGCATATACGATTTCATATGTATGACATGCTTTACAAATGTATGATTATTAACCGTTTTATGCACTCCGTGCAACTCGCTAGAGCAGACCATCTGGCCATATGTTCGTATACCTGTTACCAACAAAATGATGGTATTCCCGTATTTGAAAGACCTGCGCTCTTGAGCGCACATCTCAGTTTTCGATTAAGGTGCTTTGTATCCGAAACAAGGTAATATTATATAGCATTGTTCTAATGATCTCCTCTGATATATGATATATAAAGCACGCAACATAGTATTTTATATATAAATATTGCATTCCTGCCTCGGTTAATATTCATGTTCTAGGGTGATATTTTCATTTCAATATACTGCCGAAACATTAGATAAAAACTAATTAAAACACCTCAAGCGGCTCAATGTAGTGGGTGGTACTTGCTGCACGTAAAGCTACTGTACAAGTTGGTGTCCTGTTCATTTATGTCAATCATACACGTCCAAACTTAACCCTGAGGCATCGCAGTCTATATTTTATTTCCAGCCAATAGCCAATCCGAAAAGCAATAGTTGGTATTCATTGTCACCTGTTGGCCACAATAAGCTCATGTACATAGCTAATCAAGCTGGCATTGACGATGTCTACGCTCACCACTGTACAAGAGCAACAGACGGATATGTAGTCCAGTGGTAACACGCTGGACTGGTAATCCAGGGATCGCAGGTTCGATCCCCCGTCTGACCCTAATTAAATTAACAGTCTTTCAGATGGGACGTTAAACAGAGGTCTCGTGTCGGTGCTTTACACTGTGCACGTAAAAGAACCAGAGGAGATTCTGGAATGGGTATCTGTCTGTATCATGCACTATCCTCCAAAATCTAAAATAACTAATCTCTTCAGGAGGCGTCGCTCATATGGGTAACCGGTAGCGACGATAAATAAACGTAAAAAAAAAAAATACAAGAGCAATGTCCGGAACCCGATTGTTCAATGATAATGCACAAACTGGCCGTCATAGATGTGACGCAGTCCATAGTTGCAAACGACCTAGCCGCACTATGTGGCTCTAGTTACCTCCCTACCCTCCCTACTGAGAACATTAATATAATTATAGCTCATTATAGATCCAACAAAAGCGCAACAAGCTGACAAAGTAGTAATTAATATAAGTTGTTAGAACTTGCTTCGCAATTGTTGTAAAATAAATAAAATTTAAACGAACAACTTATATTAATCACTCTCGTTGGCGCGGATGACAGTGTAAATGTGGTCATTCATGTGGGAGGAAACCGGAGTACCCAGAGAAAACCCACCTGTCCGATCTGGCGACCTCCGTACCATCGTACCCGGGTTACATTTGTGAGAAGCGAGCGTGCTATCCACTGTACAGCCATATGGGAATAGCATTAGTAAGCTGTTTATCTAAATTAGTTATTTCAGTTTTAAACAAGAAAAGCTATGACAACACTTGTTGTCATAGCAATACTCATCTGCTATAAATAACGATGTAGGGGTTAGAGAATGGAGGTATATATTAGCAAGACATCTCAACCCCTCATATTTAAAAGTCGCCATCGCATAAATGCATTTGGGCGACTAAGTTTTCTAAAACGTTTAAAATAAACAACATCTAAAAGTGATGAGCCTGACGCTCTCAATATCAAATCTTTCAGATGGGACTATAAACGAGAGACTCGCCTCGTTGCTATACAACAGGCATATAAAACAACCAACGTGTGGACACTATTTAGGTGGATCTGTAGTCCAGTGGTAACACGCTGGACTGATAATCCAGGGATCGCAGGTTCGATCCCCCGTCTGACCCTAATACAATTAACAGTCATTCAGATGAGACGTTAAACCGAGGTCTCGTGTCGGTGCTTTACACCGTGCCCGTAAAATAACCAGAGGAGACTCTGGAATGGGTCTCTTGTCTGTATCATACACTATTCTCCAAAATCTAAAATGACTCTTCAGGAGGCGTTACTCATATGGGCAACCGGTAACGACGATACATAAACGTAAAACACACACTATTTATACTAAGAATAACAATAGCATGGTTTACTGTTAAGCACGGGAAACGACAATATAGCAAACATGTCGACAGTGTTTTAGGAAAGGGTTGTTGCACTGTAATATAAATGCATATAAACCAATTTAGCTAAAGAATGCCTTTAAATTTTAATGTATATTCAATATGCTAGGTCACTTGCATAAGTGGTGAAGGGTGATAGGGGAATCCTACATTTGTATATTCAACCTGTAAATAGGGATGAAAAGGTTAGACAAGAAAGTAGCAGTTAATGGAAATTAAATATTGGGAAGCAGTGGTTAGGTAAAATACATTAAGACATAAAAAATATATATATTGACAAAATGTTGCTATAGTCTGGCAGCCAAATGGGATTTTAGGGGTATACCTGGAAGTAGAGTATATACAATGTTTTTAGGGGTATACCTGGAAGTAGAGTATATACAATGTTTTTAGGGGTATACCTGGAAGTAGAGTATATACAATGTTTTTAGGGGTATACCTGGAAGTTGAGTATATACAATGTTTTTTGATTGATTTTGGTCACTGAGACCATAAATATTAAAAATCCGCTTGATGACACTCTGTCACCTTTGGGCATTTTTTCTAATTTGCATAAAACCAAGATGGCCGCCAAAGTTCTATTGAATATACTATAATTAAGATATCTCGGCTTCTAGAAGGGATTTTAAAACAATCTAAACTGTTTTAACGGGACTTTAAGACACAAGGAACCCAATGGAATAGCTTTTATTATCATTTGACAACTCCTTCATTTGCATAAATCCACGATGGCCGCTCTCAAATCTCTCATGAAACCGGTTTTATGTCACCACATTCTGAATACAATTTTGGATACATTTGAAATTCTTTGTTCTAGTGTTTTGAAAAATTAGAGGTCCCATATAATACATCTTATATTACAATGTAAATATATTAGCTTCATTTGCATTTCCAATATGGCCGTTGTCAATCTGTTAACATGTTGCTGTACTTTTAAATGACATGCTTGATTGATCTAAATGTTGACAATATCATTGAACACCTTCAATATAATATTAATAGTTTGTCATTGACAGATACTTTACAATATTTGTAAGCTGACAGACACCAGGTCATAAAGTAAACTAATTTCAGATATGCATCAAAAGAATAAAATGACTGAAAAGTCATAATGTTCTAGTAGTGTCTATGCTGAACAAGCCATGGCGCATAAAGAAATCGTTCACATCTCCTCTCCTTAACTATTGCGATATTAGTGTTTTAGTATATGACATTGTACACAATTATCAATATGATGTTTCTCTCATTTGTCTCTGTTGACATTAATACCTGTATGTCTAATTGTCATCGACGTCATCTGCATCAGAGGCTACATCACATTTAGTCAGTTCGTTATGACAGTCCTCAGCATGACATCCGCAAAATACAGTGCACGGTAGTTTACCGCTCACAAATCCACATCTTCCTGATTTGCAAGGTCTATCATTTTCACAAACGCAGCGAATCAGTTTCAAAATCTCGTGTGGAGCAAGGGACACATCTTCATGTATCGGTTTAGGCAGCATAGTCTTGGAACTGTCGTCACGAACGTATCCATGTTCTGTTGGATCTAGCGAGGGAGGGTCTAGATCCAAAGCATGTTTACAAACAGGTGCCTACAGGTGTGCTCGTTTGACATTTGCCAGAAATGCTTCTGTTGTGGGAGGTAGAGACTTCAGCTTTGGTATGGCTGTGGTGCTCTTTCCCACCTTTGTGGCCCATGACTTCTTCCTTGCTTCAGACATACTACTACAGTCCTTGTGTCCATAACATGCGGCCACAAACTTGGATGCCTGTCTTGTTATATCTGGTAACAATGCATGAATGCCACCCAAAAGTGACAAGGAGTAGCCTTCTCGCAGTACTTTCAGTACCCCCCTGACTTTACCAATACCGAAATAGCATGCACATGTATCACAACCCGATAGGGCGTGCATAGACAACAACCCATCTACTATGCTCTGATGTTGTTTAACAGTAGCTTGTGTGTCAATAACATTTCTACCATAAATCGGCGATTCCATGATCATGTGACTGGTTAACTGTCGCTCAAAGTAGTGGTGAAGCAGAATGATGAAGACGTCGGTTTTATCTGCAATTACTGACATTCAGTCGCAACTGTTACTGCTTGTTGAACAATGATGCAGTCTGCCTCTTCATGAGATGTAGACATGTCTTCCCGGTTGATCACCACTCCCCCATAACTTATTTCAACTGGTGTGTTATCACAACTGCTAGTGATGACAAGTGTGTGGGTCATTGTGTAGTCTCGATGGAAGGTAGTTTCTCTGGTCAGCTCTTCACAGATAATTTCCATCAGCTGTGATTTATTTTCTGACACTGTCAGGACAACTTTCTGTGGGGGTAGAGGTGTATCTAGAGCCAGTCGATGTACTCTGCTTGCTTCTGTTGTTTTATTGCATCTGGTCATACTCTTGGTACTGAAATCCTGGTAACTGTCGAACATGAGATAGACATCGCTAGAAGTAAGTTTATGTTGGATGTACTGTTTGAAGTTCACAACAAAGTCGCAGACTGTCCCATTCGCTGGCCAGTGTATCACTCAGAGGACAGCTGAACCATCTAGCACCCTACAGTCAACTTTGAGTGATACGTTCCTTGATGACATCTCAACTTGTAGTTGCTTCTTCAACTGTGCCTTAGCCTTTCCGGTTCTCATGTCACCCGAGTCGTTGAACATCGATGTTGGCACCGGAGATAGCTCATACGATAGTAATGTCTTGATGTCTATTGTGTCACGACAGTTAGCCTGGAGTCCTATGACTCGTGAAAAGAGAAGAGTGGTATTGAACAACTTTGCTGTACCAATATTCACATGCAATTTTGTTACTTGCATTGTCACCGTCTTCTTTGAAATGGGATTATAGAAGCCATCTGGCCAAGCACCCTCGAATTCTTCCATTTCTTTGGTCCCAATGGTCACATTCTTATCAACGATCACTGAAACAGGTGCCACTCGACCACTGGCAATGTTCACTATCTTGTCTGCTTCGTTGCTGTTGGACAGAGGATCGATGCTCCGATCTAACTTCTGACGAATGGTTGCCCTGTCAGCTGCGTCTGCTGCAATCCTTGATTTCTGCTCCTCTTTGTGGGTGTCCTGTCTTGCTTCATGATCTGGGTCACTCATACAGGCAATGTCTTCAACCAGCTTGCTTCGAATGTGCAGACCAAGTGCCCATGTCTTCAGAGTGTCTGGTCGCAGCGTGATTCCAATGATTCCCCCATGACTGTGACCATACCTCATGAAGGTGGTTTCTATGCCGTTCCATACACCTGGAATGTGGTGCATGACATGTTCACCTTTCATGAATCTATCTCTGACCTCTGATGGCATTCCTTCCATTGACCGATGGTAATACAGCCCATATCGTGCATAATTGACATGCCCGCTGGCAAAGAAGTAAGGCATAACCTGTTGAACAGCCTCTAGATGAAGTGGCCAGTCACCTTCCCTATCTGCTCTGGTGTACTGCATCATGATGAAGACAGGTTTAATAACCACATCGACCCACAACTTTGCCGTTCTGCTGCTAGCCACATCGTCAAGGAATAAGATGAGTTCATCATAACTTGCCATGTTATTTTCCTGTACAATCCTATGCAGCAGTTCCTCGGCAACAATGCGAAGGGCACGCACATTCTATGGGAACTTCTTTCCAGACAATATTTTTGCGACCCCCGAAAACGCTTCATTCATGACCTTTGCGAGTCCACTTTCTGCCATCAAGCTTCCAACTGCCCCAACAAAGCTCATTAGCATATGCATGCCGCCAAGACGCAGTACCACATGTTTGGTTGATTTAGGTCACTGAGTTAAAAAAAAGAAAAGATAACGTGGTGACATCAAACCGGTCTCCCGAGATGTTTGACGGCGGCCATCTTGGATTTATGCAAATGAAGGAGTTGTCGAAGGATAATAAAAAGTATTCCATTTGGTTCCTAGTGTCTTAAAGCCCTGTTAAAACATTTTAGATTGGTTTAAAATCCATTCTAGAAGCCGAGATATCTTAATTATAGTATATTCAATAGAACACTGGCGGCCATCTTGGTTTTATGCAAATTAGAAAAAATGCCCAAAGGTGACAGGGTGTCATCAAGCGGATTTTTAATAGTTATGGTCTCAGTGACCCAAATCAATCAAAAAACATTGTATATACTCCACTTCCAGGGTAAGCTAGTTGACTGCTGGACTACTACCAAGTCATTCTGTCCTTGTTTAAGGAATTTCTATAGTCAACCCTTGTGTTATCATCTGTGACCTGGGTTGGGGATTTGCGTCAGGGAATCACTTAATAACAAGATTAAGAAATAAACATATTTAATGCAAGTAAAATACTACAAATATCATCATAGAACATATGGATATGGACAAACATGTAAATTCCTTGACAAAATCATGTTATGCGCAGATCCGGCGGATTGGACACATTCGGCAGTATTTAACAACAGACGCCACGAAAACTCTCATAAACTCACTCGTTACATCCAGGCTCGACTACTGTAATTCACTGTTGTACGGCGTGCCAAAAAACACTTCCAATAAATTACAAACTGTTCAAAACACAGCAGCTCACATCATAACCAGAACATCCCGTTTCAGTCATGTAACGCCCATTCTAAAAGAACTTCATTGGCTACCAGTTCAAGAAAGAATAAAGTATAAAATACTGACTCACACATATAAAGCATTGAATGGAGAAGCACTGATTTATATGAGAAACTTGCTTGAGGTTTATATACCAAGGAGAGACTTACGGTCTAAACATGAAGCAGCTACTCTTGTGTTACCAAGAAGTCGGACTGTCACATACGGAGATAGAAGTTTCATGACTGCTGCCCCAAAACTTTGGAATTCTCTTCCATCAAATCTTAGAAGTGCAACAACATTGTGTTCTTTCAAAAAGGCTTTGAAGACACACCTTTTTAAATGTTCATATGGAACATAAATATCGAACTGTGTCTGTGCTCAATCAGGATTAAGACTGCAAATGAACACATTTTATTTAATTATTACCTATATTTTAATTGTTATAATTTTAGATCCTAATATTTTATAGCATATTTAGAATCCATTGTAATTGTGTTTGCTAATTTTGTCTTCTTTTATCTCATTGTATGTGGAAGTTTTTATCAATATTTGTGATATTTTAGGCTGTAAAGCGCTTTTGAACGTTTTATTTTTAGATGAAAAGAGCGCTATATAAGTTTGGTATATAATAATAAAAATAATAATAATAATAGAACATGACAGCAATGTTTCTACATAGATATTCAAAAAGATGCAAATCATAAAACATTCATGAACATAATTTATATAGTCTAAATACATATATACATTTTGTACATGCAATTGCATAAGAAATTATACATTTCTCTAACAACTTGAGCAAATATTTATGATGTTTTAGTTAATTGACCTTTCTGCCGATTTTGATTGACAGCTGGCGTTAGCCAATCGCATCTCACCATTCGCGCACACCCCCGGCAACGGTTTATTGCCGCCATCTTGTTAGACAAACAATGCATATTAGACAAACTAGTAACGAGTAGACAAATTAGAAAAGGCGTGAATTTGATCGTAAATACGGGTTTAAAATTGTTTTAATGATGTTGAAAATGTGTCGCTTTGGTGTTTGGGTTAGTTATAGTACTAAATTAGTCGATATCCTGGTGATCGACGTTAAATTCAACCCATTTCAAAATCCTTGGACAAATCTAAAAGTGTGTATATGAACCACAAAATGCCAGACAGCTGCTTTAAAAACAATGCATCTATAATAACACCGACTGACCCCATACTGCCATCCTTTTCTCGCAAACACAGCAATCAAATTTAAGCGTGTCACACTGCTTATTGGGAGTAATCAACAACTTACCGACTACCGGTACATCACAGAGACCGCCGACTTATAATGTCCCGATACAGATCTGATCAAGATCAAAGTAGTGCACATCGGAATTTAGCACTGATTGTGCTAATTTGTCAATTATAAAATGTGTGCACATAATTATAGTATTGATTACTACATCGAGTCATTGTTTTATCGTTCTGTCAGACAAACAAGTTATTTAGTAAAATTTTAATGAAATCTTATAACGAGTGATCGTGATCTGAACTTATTTTTTGAAAATTAATTACAATTAATTAATGCTGTCTGCTTAGTTTATACAAATTTATTTTAGCTCGATTGCGAAACAAGTTCTTTCAACTTATATAAATCGCTCTCGAGACCTCATTCCTGATGGAATCCATCGCCACGAGGGAGAGAAGAGGCAACGTGGAATTTAAATGCCTTGCCTAAGGACACAATCGTAACGGCTCCAGCGGAGCTCGAACTCCGGACCTTTCGCACCTGAAGCGAACGCGCATCCACTGCGCTATCACGACTTCCACTACATATTTTCAATGACAGACAGCATTGACAATGGTGAAAATATGTAGTTACGGGCTGTGTGACAGTGATAGTAGATATCCAGATCGATTGATAGGTGACGTTAAATTCATGCCATTTCCAAAACCTAAGACAAATCTTGAAAAATGTCTAAGGTGGATCAAGTTGTGTGGACGACCAAACGACCAGCTGAATACATCCAAAATTAATGCAAACAGATATATTTGCACAAAATTAAGTTGAAATTAATTTATTTATACATAATAAAATATTTCAAATAATATATTCTGCATTTATAGATCTACTGTTCACAAGAGATATGTGAGTATAATGGTGATTAAAATTATACATGTGGTTCATACATATTGTCGTGGATGGTGCACTAGGGGCCAGATAGTAGTAATTGTACCCATGCATGTGCAGAGTTGTGGGATTCCCATATTAGCTCAGTGAACGTACTGGTGTTCAGTTTATGGGCCTAATGTTCGAGTCTTCTAGGAGGCATAGGGTCGAGTCTCTGAAGACTTAATTAAATGATTAACTTAAATATGTTCACTCTTCCGTTGACTGCGAAAGCATTTTCCACGAACACTTAACACGTCCTCACCCGTTAAATATATCTGTACTTTAGAGAAATAACCTTCACTGGAGAACCTAAACCCTTGCTTTCAACGAGATATTCTTATCTGGGTGAAATAAAACCGAGAAATTCGACGGAATTTTATCTAGATCAACTCGATGCAGGTCTGCGTTAGACACCATTTTGTTAGATAGCTTGTCTCGCGTGGTTACAGCGAGCACCTGTAACTATGGGGGGCGTGCCTAAGTAGCGTTTGCAGAAAGGTTAATTTACAATAAAGTGGACCACGATTAATAGGAAACGCAAAGGTTGCAATAAAGCTGGCTGTGAAATTAAGTTTGGCAATGTCATGTACCATGCTTTATCCATCACAGACCAGTGGAAACAATATTTCGCAGACTTATATACTCCTGACAAAAATGCGAATTACAATTCAGCATGGAAAATACTGTTGATGACACGGTCCATAGCTTACAGTCCCCTATAAATAGTGCCACAAGCAATGTATATCTTAATACGTCAATTTCGCCAGATCTTTTAGCCGACTTATTGCGAAAATGCAAAAAAAGGTAAAATGCCCGGTTATGATAATGTTTTCTATGAGCATTTGATTCATGGTGGTAACACCTTAATATTAGTTCTAGCACGTCTGTACTCGGCAATGCTAAAATTTAGTTATGTACCCCCAGACATGAACTGGGGCGTAATTGTGACGCTACACAAGGGCGGTCGTAAAAGTAAACATGATCCACATAATTACCGCGCTATTACACTAACCTCTACAATATTAAAGTTGTATGAAAGTGTTCTTTTAACGCATGCATGGGATGATATCCTGAAAGATCTAAGTCCTCAGCAAGGTGGCTTCCAACAACAACTAGGCTGTATAATGACATCGTTTTCCTTAAGGGATCATGTGCAAAAAAGCACCACAGCAAGGCCTTCATTTGTTACTTAGATTGTCTCCAGGCATTTGACCGTGTCTGGCATAATGGTCTAATTTATAAACTAGAGGCGTGTGGGCTAGACCATCTCACATCCAAATCCTTTGTATCCCTCTATAGTAACATGAATAGTTCTGTCCGCAATCAGTCATTCACATCGGAGTGGTTCCCCGTTAGGCAGGGTACCAGACAGGGAGGAAAGAGTTCCCCTCTCCTTTTTTTACTTTACATAAATGGCCTAATACAGGAGTTAGAAAACTCTAAGCTAGGCTTTTGTATATATAATTTTAACATTTGTAGTCCAACAGTGGCTGATGACATGATTCTATTCTCCATGTCCAAGTACGGACCAGATCAGATGTTACAAATATGATATGAATATTCATTAAAATGGAGGTTTGAAGACAATGCCAAGAAATGCTCTGTTGTTGTGTACAATGAAACAAAGTATGAGTTTGATCAATCTGATAGGTCATGGAAACTTGGTGATCAAACTATCACTGAAGACATCCAATATACTCACCTGGGGATTATATGTAACAAGTACTGCTCATTAAATGACAATATTCACTCAGCAAGTATCAAACTCCGTGGTACCCTACTTAACATTTCCAATAGTGGTGATGGATCTGGGAACCTAAACATATTCAGTCTCACAAAACTGTATAGGACAGTAGTATTGCCGACATCCCTATACGGGTGTGAACTGTGGAGCTATCTTACACCCGCCAATATCCTTGAAATCGAACGAGCCCATAGATTTTGCATAAAATATATTCAACGCCTACCGTTGTTCTCTAATAATCAGGCATCACTCAGCTGTCTGGGCCTTGTTCCGATTGAAACAGAAATTAATTACAAGAAACTCCAGTTTCTGGGTCAACTCGTCCGACTCCCCTGCCAATATCTCTCGAAACGTATCTTTATAAACAGGTTGGTACGCTATAAATCTTACATTGAAAGACAAAGCCTTGGGTTTATTCCTGATGTGCTTGGATTACTTAGGAAGTATGATCTCATGCATTATGTAGATATCTTTCTTGAAGCTGCATACTTTCCATCGAAGTATCAATGGAAATATACTCATAAACGGAATGTATATGGAATTGATTCCGAAAAAGGTACTATATCAGCATGTAGCTCCTTGCCTACAGGTATTGGTAAAACTATATTCCAAAAACAGGAACCTTGTACTATCTGGCAATTAAGTCGTAAATTCCCAAGCGTAAAAATGTACTGTTTCACAGCTATATATGTACTGTGTAAATTACTTTCTTTCTCACGTCCTGAGTTATGCACACAATGCGATAAATGTGTTGTGAACTTAGTTGTTCATAAGCTGTTATTGTGTACATTTCAGGATAAATTAAGAAAGTGCTTATGGCAGAACATAAGTTGTGTGACTGGTATTAAGACATACATTGATTTTATCACACAACCACCCGATACACAGATATATGATATGCTTGCAGGACTGGAGACACATGAACTTCCAGACAACGCAAGCGAAACACTTATGATAATATGTTTTAGGGCATTCTGGCAAATGCTCCAAACTTAAGGCTGTGGTAAATCAGTAATCTAAACATGTTTGCTTCTTTTTACATACTATTGTGTTGCCTTTAGGTACATGAACCCTTTTCTCTACTGAAGAATGGTGTTCCGGTTATAAACACTGTATCAGCTTTTGTGTGCTCTACCATCATCTCTTTCCCTTGCATTTCGTTTCGGCAAGTTATGATGATCGGTATACAATAATTAATAGCTGCATGGTTATGTCAGTTCTTGTGACCATTAGTGTACACTTGTACTACTTTGTATATATGTATGTTTATATGTGTCCATGTAAAACGTGTAATTGTATATTATGTATGTTCACGTGTGCTCTTCGTGTATATGGAGGTAATAAAAGGATTAATAACTTCAACTACTGTGTCCAAGAATGTAAGTTTAAATGTTAAACCAAATTGACCTGCATAGCCTACAGTAAATACAAATGTTATTGCTCTCTATCGTGACATGTATTTCACTAATATTCCAACACATTCAAGAAAGACACTGTATTGAGTGTTTTCCATACATGGTACAATGATCATTTTATTATTTTGCTATGTCTCATCACAGACAACAACTATGACACATTTGACTGTTCACATATACGGAACGATACAGTACAACAGAACATCTGTGACCATCTGTAGCAAATATGTATTCCTGTAAAACACAATATATATATTCTTGTTATTGTATATACAGGCCCAACAGCTGTAGATTGCTGTAATTGACATTGGCTTGCCGGCATTAGTGTCAAAATCTCTGGAATTCAAAAATAAATGCAGGAACAAAACTATAAGTGTTGGTATTATAATTATTAGTGGCTTTACTGCGAGTACATGTGTGCACTACAATAACGTGGGTTCTTGGAAACATGATCTGATTGGACAAATCTATAATGTGGACCAATCTCCGAGTTTGTTGAATTCTAGACTGCATGTGTATTTCCAGTATCATATCTACATGTTCCTGATACTTGCAAAAATAATCCACCATATTGGAAATCATGGGAATTATAACAGAAATCGTAAATGAATTTAAAATGGTAGACATATTGAATGGCAATTAGCAGTTTCGTGGAATCAAGTGTAAGTTTTGAGAAGCATTTAAGCAAAAGCGGCAGACAAGACAGGCAAAGAACATGGTATCAATTGTGAGAACAAGTTGTCAACAAATCACAAAGTTGTGATAAACTTCAGCCAAACATGTAGACGACTATTTCGTAATTGCTACAATCAACATGACCTATCCCACATCATGGCCGAGTGCTTTCAGGATGATCATTACCTTGTGAACCTTACCACATCACTGATCAGTCAATTGTAATCCCCCAACTCTCCTCCCCATCATATACAATTGTAAATGCTACGACATGTTCCAAAATGATAAAACATTCTCAACTCTCAAGATGAATATCAAGCAGATTCTGGGTATCAACCTAACACTATGGTACAGCATTTTGTGTTTTGATTGGCTGATTCTGTGTATCAACCTAACACAGAATTTGAAAATAGTTTTATAATCCTGGACGTACTATTTTTATGTTTGAATCTACATCATTTTATTTTATGCAGCAGTTCTTATTCGAAAGTGGTGACAACGGCAGGAACTTCAGGTGTATTGTTTGTCGCGCAATTTGTCAATTTCAATTGTCTTCGACGCATATTAACTTTTGTGATTTCAAATTGACATTGGCACGATTAGATTATGGCAGGCTTGTATATACAAGGACTAAAACTAAATGTTATGTCCATCTGTTGCATATTAATGACAATTTCTTCACATTATCATCAACATATGTAATCTGAGTTTCACTACAAACTGTTTTGGTACCCTAGAAACCATAGGCACCGATTACAGGCCATGATATTGTGATATTAATAGTTTTACACTGGTCAGACAAATGATTGAAATGCATACACAATCTGATGTGTCTGACATGAGGAGTATTTCTCACTAGGGTTTCAACGGTTACACGTGTAAACGAAGCCGTGTCGTGTAATGGCAATACAACTGTACTAATTGAGTAACCGCTCTGCACATCATCTCGAGCAACATACGTGTCAAGTGATTATAGGATTCCTCCAGGGGTTCAAGAGATTTGATAGGACACAAATGTGTGACGGGCAGATGGAGACCATTCCGCTATGCGTGTTAAATATACAGAGATGCTACTAACAAAGGGTACTCTATAATGAAAATAAAATTACAGAGAATGTAGAAGTGGAATTCGCAGTTACAATTGTGCCATTAGGCAAGGCACTTAAATGTTACATACTTATTGTCTTATCTGCCTTGTGGCGATGGATTAATCCTTTCCTTCATAGAGATTTAGGTTAATATACTATTATATCTCCATACAAACGACAGCCATTTAGTTATAGTGCAGTGGATAAGTAGTCACCATATCTATCCCAACTCCATGAGATTCTGGCCTTAATTACGAACATTGGTTTGGCTACTACATTGTCAATGTGTGTCGTATTGGTAATGGCGTCCAGAGGTGCTTCTATGAGGGAAAGGGTTAATATAAGTTGTTTGTTGTTGGAACTTGTTTCGCAATCAAGCTAAACTAAATTGATATAAACTAAAAGTGGATTGTTTTGGCAAATACTTACACCATGATGAAATCCAAGGAATGTCATTGAGCTTGAATCTGTAACTTAACATCCTAGGTTGGAATGTCCTAAAATAATAAAACATGTACATGTACACCAGTGAGTTGTTTTAACAGGAGCAGGGTAATACATATGTCGACGAAAACCACGCCCTGTTGAAAGTGCTGTCACCCTTTTTGAATATTTACTCATTGAAAAACAAATTAATGTTAGTTTGTGTTGCTGACAAATTGAATTTTCCATTTGGAAACTGATAGCATGTTGAGCAAATAAAATATTAATAAAATAGAGGAAACAACTTAAGATGTATATACTTTTTGGGAGTATTCAGGGATAGTAACACTGGGATATGAAATGTTTGGAGGTACTAGTATATAAATGGTAGTTCAGGGATTCTATACACTCGTCAGATGTCGCACTGATCAACAAAGTGGCTCTGTATGTAACAATTGTAAACAAATCTGTTCCAATTATAGCGCCTATCCACAGTCTTTATATATATAATAATTGTTCTTCAAATAAAACACAATTTTTAAAACAAACATGCATGTATACATGTACGTTATATAATAAGTTCACAAAACGTTTGCCACATCATGCCTGATTTCACACAAAAGACGCGGGTTTGTTCATCACAAATTATAATTTTCGACGAGGTGCTTCAGTAGTGTAGATTAATAATGACACAATACTAATGAAAATCACATGACTATTTCCTGAATACCCCCCTAAAAGTACAAACAAGAAAAACACATTAATAAATTGTTGACTGCTAAATTTATTGAGCTACTTATACATGTAGTCTTTACTTTAGCCAGCGTGGAGAGTTAAATGTAGATATAATTATTACTAGAAACCATTGCTAAAAACCAAGTCACAATCATGGTCATGATGCACTTGAGCGCAGCATTCGATACCATCGATATCCAGATACTGATCAATATCCTGCAGGATGATTTTGGTATTCAAAGCACTCCCTTGAAATGGATCGAGTCTTATCTTACGAACAGTACAATGAAAGTCATGGTCGAACAGTCAGCATCAGAAACTGAGCCATTGAGGTTCGGTGTTCCACAGGGTTCGTGTGCTGGACCGGTGATCTTTACCCTGTACATATCAGCCCTGAATCGCGTGGTGCGGAAATATCCAGCCGATCTGTATGGATATGCAGACGATCATAAGATTGCATTCAAAATTCAAGCAGGCAATTCTCCAAACGAGGCAATTGTTCTACAACAACTTGACAGTTGCCTTAATGAAATAATATCATGGATGACAACTTTCAAACTGAAGATGAATAACTCTAAAACTGAAGTAATCATTTAAGGAACTAGGCAACAATTATCAAAATTAAACATTTCTAGTGTCAACATTGGCGGTTGTGACGTAAAATGCGTTGATCATGTCAGATATCTGGGTGTTCACATGTCCAATACACTCAACTTCGACCATCACATCCAAAAAAAGTGTCATATAGCACGTGTGCAGTTACGAAATCTTAAAGCTATACGTAAACATCTCACAAAAACGTCTACTGAATCATTAGTGCACGGGGTTGGTTCATTCGCACATCGACTTCTGCAACGGTCTGTTTACCGACATTCCAGCCTACCAAGTCTACAACGAGTCCAAAATCATGCCGCTAGAGTTGTCCTTAATGCCTTGTTTGAACAACCAAGTGCGGAACTTCTGAAAGAACTCCATTGGCTTCCGGTTAAAGCCAGAATCATTTTCAAAGTTCTGGTGATGGTATTCCGTTTCAATAATGGAACAGCTCAGTATATCTTTGCGAAATGTTTGTACCCATTTGAGGAAGGTACAGACTAATAGTATGCCCCCATATATTCCACGTAGTCATCACGAAATATTAATATATATTGAAACCATACTTGGTGTATAATGTAATTTTAATAGGAATATTTGTTTTGGATTTGTAATTTTGTTTTTCATAGAAAGTAAAATTTCATTTTTCAAGTTGCAGAATTTACATTTAATTTGTTCAGAAGATTAGGTTATCAACTTATGCATTTCTAAGCAAATTGTCAAAACTGTGAAAATGTATTTATCCAGTGTTTGGCTTTAGCTAATTGGTAAGTTTTTTTGTTCCCCCTAAAACATGTGAAATTGTTTGTGCTACAGATTAAGTAAAACCCATATCAAGTGACAACTGCCAGAAACTTGTTTATAAAACAAAGTATATGACTGATTACTTAATTTCCTATGTTTGTACCATTAACCACTTAGGCTATGTTTGAAGATTATAAAGGCTTTTTGTACTTGTATATAAAGAAGGTGCTCACTATTTGAAAGAGCGCCGGTCGATCTCCTCACGACGTGCACGTCGTGACCGGTGCACATCCCGCAGCAGCAGCGTAGGATTCTGGGATCTTCTGGTTGTCGATCTTGCATATTGGGACGTTCGCCAGCATGTGGATCCACGGCTATGGCACACCAGGACAGATCCACCGTCTCTTCTAGCTTCGCTGGTTTATTTCGACCTTTCTTCTCCGACGGATGGACGAGGCGGCGGACCTGAGGGAGCGGCAACGGTCGTGGCATCCACTTTACGCTGGCATGAATATCTATTAGTTTGTTTGCGACAATCGACGACCAGATGTTTAACTGTCAGATCCGTATTAATGCTGCTGCGGGGTGACCAACAGTGAGGAGGGTGGCCCTACAAAGGACCACGTACAGACCAGGCCTTGTCACCCTGGCTGGCACGGAAAGAAGTAACCACATGAGGATGTCTACATAAGCTTCACAGAAGAAGAATCGTCAGAGAATACAGAAATAATCAACGTAGAGGATAGATATAATCATCGTAGAACACGGATATAATCATCTTAGAACACGGATATAATCATCATTGAATAACCATCACAGAAGAATCACCTTAGGATCTAACCAACTTAGAGAATACAGTCGCCCAAATGCATTTATGCGGTGGCGACTTTAAATAAAACTACATCGTTCGTTTGAAAGAGCAGAATAGATAAATTTGCATCTGAAATTCCAGTGAAAAAGGATATCCGAAATATTTGTTACTGTTATAAAAAGTTATATGGATCTCCATAGTGGATGTTGGCATTGCTATTTATTTGAAAGATTGTATATCCAGTGTTAAGAACTTGTACAAAATCATACCGTAAATAAAATTTTAAAACACCAACGGAACTTGGTTAGTAAGCTTCACAGTTTCCACTTTATACGACTTTAAACACCGAACCATTTCCCCGGTATAATACTAAGATCACAAAGTGACACTAACTTTAACATCCCAAGACGACGAACAAAATTAGCCGATAGATCTATGGCCGTCGTTGGACCCAAATTGTGGAACGATCTACCTAGTTATCTGAAAAACCTTGAGTCAGTTTCCGATCAAATCTGAAAACCCATCTGTTTAGGCAATTTATGAACGATAAGTGTTGTGCTCTTTGTACAAAAATAACATCTGTGGTGATATAAAACAGTTTAAATACAATATTTGTGTTCAATAAGATCAAAGATCGACTTTATAAGTATTGTATTGACGAGTGAAGTGTTGCATGGGCATTCTCTTGTGTTCGAGCTATGTCGTGTGGTGATGGGCGGATCACTGTACCGGCCCATTCACTGTACTGGCCACATCACGGTTGTCATTCTTACGGCGGTGTTTGGGTATATGGTTCATATTGCCACTTTTATCGTTAATCTAATCACTCACTTATATACTGTAATGGTGTAGATATCATTATAAAATATGTTCTTATCCAATTCCTAGAATCTTAGTTATATTTATATATGTATACATTTTTATTTATATTTCCATATATTATTGTCATGAGTAAATGTTTAAAATTGCATCTGTAATTGTGAAGCGCAATAGAATAATATTTAATGTTTGCGCTATATAAATGCTATGTATTTGTATTTAATAGTCTACAAAGTAATTTACCCTTTTTTGATAATGATGGGTTTTCAGTCATCACATCTATACAGTCTGGTGGACAGTTCCGGCTTGACAGGTTCCCAGCCGCTCCCTCGTCTAAGTCAAAATAACCAAGGTAGAACCCATCCATTACAAATTGATAAATTCCACTGCATCATCATCTTTGTATCATCATTTTGTTGGCGACAGAGGCAATGTAGCATGTTGTCTGGAACCGAGTCTACCACGCTGTATTTCCACTTCCTCGACATTGTGATGTCAACCTAGAATAATAAAAGGTGTGTTTTGCATATAAACCGACAGTTATGAAATGCTAAACTGTCTAATCTTGTCAGTGATTATTATGACATTGCAATTACTTTAGTTGATGTCACTTCTTCAGACTGCCCAGTTAATTGGTTAATCCAGTTGGAAGAGTGGGTGGCCTGCAAGCCATGTGTTCAAGCCCCCAGGACACAGGTTTTCATGGAGTTAAACATGTTTGCTACACTCCTTGTCGTTAGTCAAAGGCATATAGTATGTGGATTTGCTAAATAAACATTGGTGTTGTTGTTGTATAATTTGAAGTCATTGCAGATATAGCGTGTGACTGACATTTTCTGCTTAAAACCATAGGAAAGAAACTTTTGCCTTGCCAGGGGTATTTACAATGTAGCGGCATCGATTATCTTTAGTGTTGTGGATGGTGTAAAGGACAATGAGTAGCTTTTTTTTGCGAGTAATTCTCAGCACCTCATACTTGTCAGTACATTTACAAAGAACAGGAGGGAGTCGTGATAGCGCAGTGGATGAGCGTTCGCTTCAGGTGCGAAAGGTCCGGAGTTCGAGCCCCGCTGGAGCTGTTACGATTGTGCCCTTAGGCAAGGCATTTAAATTCCACGTTGCCTCTTCTCTCTCCCTAGTGGCGATGGATTCCATCAGGAATGAGGTCTCGAGAGTGATTAATATAAGTTGAAATAACTTGTTTCACAATCGAGCTAAATTAAATTTGTATAAACTAATCTAACAGGAGGGAGAAGAATAGCGATTCGGCGCAGTCTATACATCAAACTGCACATACCCACTTAGGAGAGCCAACATGCAACATTCGTGGGTTCAATCCATGCACCGGTTCAATCCCTGCACCATTTTACTTTTTTGTATGTATCTATGTATGTTCCATTAATATCAAAACCCTTGCGCGGACGTAGCCATGTTTTCATGGGCAGGGTTAGCCGACCAATACTAAGCAATGTGTGTTAGGTGCCTTGCAACAATGACACTACATATATGGCCTGACCGATCATACAACCCGAGACAGTTCCATACCAAATCAGACGCTCTACCAATGGACCAAGGACGCTAGTTCTATATATAAGACCTCTACATAAAATATTGTTCTTCTGTTATTTCGAAGTCTTATCGTTAAAGCTCATTTTCGCATAGCACTTTCCGCCCTGATCCGATCCGGGGTTTCTGACCAATATTTTGAAGCTTTTCGGACATGAACGGTTATAAATGTGTACATTGGTGTTAAGAATAATCCTAAATATAGATATTAAGAACGTTTAAAATATATTGTCTAACTGTTGTGCATATCATTTACAAATTAGATTTCTGCGTGCATTGCTGGCTCTGAACACCAAATAGATCTCTCGTAGGCTGTTCACCATCATGATGCGACATCAATGATATAAATACTACCAGGAAATACGAAAACAATCAGTATCTTAAATACTCTGCTCTGTGCGTTACCAACGAATGTTTTAAATAAAATGATATATCTATTTTTATATTATAATGTTAGTTTTAACGTGGCCCTGAAAGGAAACCGTTTGTATATACTATATAAATAGAACATTTCCTGCGGATATGGAAGTTCAGTTTTTAATACCATTTTATATTGTACCGCACAGGCAGAGAGACTTTTAACTTTAAGTTCTTGAGGCTTTCATCTTCAACCTATATTTGGGAATGGGACATGATAATCTGCTCTAATAGCCTAATATGTCATAAAGACTCCATCCTTTTGTACATTATATACATCTTTATTTTTACTATTTTACTGTGTACACTGAACCCTTGTAAATATATAAATGGAGCATATTGTATCCTGGGTTCAGTGCAAGTGTCTGAAGTGCTTATATTTGTTCGCAAAGTATCTTCAGACCACATATTAGGCTGTTGAGAAACATCAGCAGACAGATCATCTGGGCATAAACATTTAAAATTCTAACATAGAATTATAGAACCACAACATTATATATCTACAGAATGTTATGGTTATATATAGCCTCTTGAACTGATATGAAATATTCAAGTGTAGATAACTATTAGCTAGACGTTATGTTTTCATTAAAACATTGTAAATTTTAATCATAAAGTATGTAATTATTTTAGTCATAGTCACAGTTTGTATTATTAACATGAGTACAGGTTCTTGCAGTCACAAATTTGCTCTGAGCTAGGCTTCAAAGACGGATAGTACATCAACCAATCAGTAAACAGTTCGAGCTAGGACCAAAATACGGATAGTTTTTGTACCAATGAAAAACATCCTTACACACGCTGGATCTAGCCGAAAACATTCAAACGTTAAACTGTTTCTGATGTCCATTTTTGGAGATTTGTGACCATAATGTTTGAGCCATAATAAAAAATGAAATAGAAACGGCGAGAAACTTAATAGATCGGGTCGAGAATTGGTCACGCGTCGCGTGCGAGGACATAGAGATCAGCGAACATGGAAAAGATATATAATTACAAGAGATACGAGGACAGCTTAGAGTGACTCCTAAACAGACCCTATGTATTTTGATGCTTGTAGCCTAAGTTATGGTCGGGCTGAGTTATCAAATAACATTACTCATCTAATTCACACATTATAGAATTAAGATGTGTGTTAGTACAGCGTGACTCCTGTACCGACTCTATATAGTTTGGTGCTCAGTTGTAGCCTAATCTATGGCCGGGCTGAGCATGCAAATAATATTATACATCAAACATATTCATACATTTACGAATATGAGATGTGAGACAGTATAGAGTGACTCCTGTATTGACCCTATACATGTTGATGCTTGTAGCCTAAGCTATGGCCGGGCTGAGCATTCACATCGCATTATTAACACACACAACTTAATCACCTTAGTTTATAATTTATGAGTGTTAACTAAACTTCTTAGTAAGCTCGCCCATATGTTTCGCCGGCGGCGAGGGTAAATAAGCTCAATCATCATCATCATTTAGCTGTTTGAAGTACACAGGTGAGATTCTCCCATTTTTTCTGGGCAGTCTTCACAAAAGAAATCCAAATGAAATATGTTTAGTACATTCCATGCGTATGAACAATTGAATATTAAATAAAATCTTATTTGGTTCACTGAAATTGCACCGAGATAAATCTTGTGAACATTTTCGTCTGATTATTTCTATTTTTGTTTTTCGCAATAATCAAATATTCAAAATGGACGATTTTGGAATGGCGAAACTCTGCCATGAAATTTAAATGTTGATTTCTTGTAGAGTATTGTGTCAAGAGACGCTATAGACTGCAAAATTCAAGCAACGGTATGTAACATACATCTTGTTAACAATTTTAATTTATAAAAAACTTTTTTAGAATATAAAATATGCTACGCATAATTGAGTTTAGCATATAGATTTTGAAAAATGCCTGGATAGTAAAAGGTCACATTTTTCAAGTCTAAATATTTGGACTACAAGGACGCCATCCATTTTTCTTCAACAATTCAATGGGAAATCCAGGTGTAATTGTAAAGTTTTTAAAAGATCCCAACATACCCAAACTCATTAACTGCATCAAACAATGCAAAAACACAGCATTCAACAAAACAATATTATATTAACATACTGATACCGGAATGTAATGATGTATGACGGAAACAAGTATGTATATGTATACTGGTGTGATAGGATATATCCCCCAAGTATGTATATGTATACTGGTGTGATATGATATACCCCAAGTGTGTATATGTATACTGGTATGATAGGATATACCCCAAGTATGTATATGTATACTAGTGTGATAGGATATATCCCCCAAGTGTGTATATGTATACTGGTGTGATAGGATATACCCCCAAGTGTGTATATGTATACTGGTTTGATAGGATATACCCCAAGTATGTATATGTATACTAGTGTGATAGGATATATCCCCAGGTGTGTATATGTATACTGGTGTGATAGGATATACCCCCAAGTGTGTATATGTATACTAGTGTGATAGGATATATCCCCCAAGTATGTATATGTATACTGGTTTGATAGGATATACCCCAAGTATGTATATGTATACTAGTGTGATAGGATATATCCCAAGTATGTATATGTATACTAGTGTGATAGGATATATCCCCAAGTATGTATATGTATACTGGTGTGATAGGATATACCCCAAGTGTGTATATGTATACTGGTTTGATAGGATATATCCCCAAGTATGTATATGTATACTGGTGTGATAGGATATATCCCCCAAGTATGTATATATATACTGGTGTGATAGGATATACCCCCAAGTGTGTATATGTATACTGGTGTGATAGGATATATCCCCCAAGTATGTATATGTATACTGGTGTGATAGGATATACCCCCAAGTATGTATATGTATACTGGTTTGATAGGATATACCCCAAGTATGTATATGTATACTAGTGTGATAGGATATATCCCAAGTATGTATATGTATACTGGTGTGATATGATATACCCCAAGTGTGTATATGTATACTGGTATGATAGGATATATCCACCAAGTATTTATATGTGTACTGGTGTGATAGGATATAAG
>CM026399.1:55394176-55457495 GCA_014843695.1 Archivesica marissinica
TAGTATAGGGAGGCACCCTGGTCCAAAAAAAGGGGGCGCTCTGGTACACCCTCAAGAAAGGGGGTACTCTGGTATAAAAGTATGAAAAACTCAGTATAACATTTCAACATATATTTTATTTTTGATAACATAATATTATCGCAGATTATACATAATATAATATTTTATCGCAGATTATACATAATCTTAAGACTAGCATAAACAAAATTTCATAGTATACAACAATGTTATAATAGATTCAACATAATTAATTAATAAGTTCATTATCAGTCATGTAATACAATTCACTTAATTCGTAACTAACGAGGGTTAATTCGAGTTCATTGTCAGTCATATCCCAATATTGCGCAGCAGTAACTAATCTAGTACCATAAGGAAATGCTAAATCATGTATTATATATACATCGGTTAAAAATAAAGTTTCATTACTAAATTGTTTCCTACAGAAAGGACATTTAGTAAGTTTAGAAACACACGTTAAACATATAAGATGTTTACAAGAACATTCATTAATAAAATAATAATCGATGTCATTTTGTAGACATATGTTACACTCTTCACCCCAAAGTTCATAGTAGTAAACCATAATTAACAATCAGTACATATTATATTAAAGAGCGTTAATTCTGTATACATAGTATAATACATTTCATTAGACAAGTTCCAATGTTGTTCAGCTTTAAGTAGAAGTACTTCTTTGTTGTATGCAGAATCTATATCATGTATTCTATAAGCATCAGTAAATGCTAAAGTATTTTTGTTGAATCCTTTACGACAAAAAGGACATTTATTAAGTTTTGCAATACACGTTATACAAATAAGATGTTTACAAGAGCATTCATTAATGAAATAATATTCAAGATCATGTTGTAAACATATAGCGCATTCTTCGCCCCACAGTTCGCAGTATTTAACCATTATGTAGATTTCTTTTCACTCGAAACATATAACTCTTTCATATTATCGATGAAATTACAAAACTGTATATCTTCGTCGTCCGTATTATCACGTTCCAACAATTGTGTATATTTAATCCAACTATTAAACAGTAGCGGTGGCACTATATCATTATGTAGAATAACATCCACGAATTCTTGGTATGTCCATCGAATAACTTCTTCACGTAATAAACAGCTTATATATTCTATACTGTTTAAAAATGTACTATAGAAATAATTAGAATGTAATTCATTATGTATGATATCGTATGACATTACATCACAATTATCTATAGATGTTAAAAAAGCATGTAGTAGAGCCGATCTGTATATAAAGTTATCTAGAGTACATTCCGGATTTGTTTCATGAGTTATCTTATAATACATTTTGTAGATCCTTCTGTAGCATTAACAACGAAATTAAATGTTGCACGTTCAGTGTTTCTCATATGTTCTTCCGTTAATAATTTTCCATCAACTATTAAACCTTTATAATGTTCAGATTTATAGCCAAGAAAAAAAGGATTTTCTTTGTAAGAGTTTACATTAATCGTATAATGATTGTCATCACACTCTTGTATTTTCTTATTAATATCTGTTAAACAAGTATTACAACCATGTTTGTTTCGTAGTTCAAGTAATTCAGTTCTATAAACTAAATATTTTTGAAAATTATTAAAAATATCTAAATTAATAGATGAAGGATAAATAACATGTTTATCCATTATAGTCAAACAACATAATAAAAATATATAAGCTAATGTCTTATATACAGTATAAGATACTTGAAAAAAACACTTAAGTACTACCAATTTCCTCTAATGGAATGTCTGTAGAGGAAAACCTCAAGTACATTTATAAAATTTACATCATATGGTAAAGATAAATTATCTTTATGAGCGATGTAATTATTATACATTGAAATCCAATGTTCATATCCAATGCCTACAGTTACGCACATAGAACGTATATCATCTATAGCAACAATAATTAAATTATGTTTTGAAAGAAAATTTCTCAATATACATTCTATGTCCATAGTAGGTCCTAAATAGATTTGAGCATTGTTACACATCATTCCGTAATAATTATTATAAGGTTCACCATCTATAGTTAAAATAAATTCAGGTTGTATAGTAGTTATATCAATACTATTACCAGCATGTCTAATTATTTCATCATTAACCATAAAAATATCAGTGTCAAGACATAAATGTATTTTAGAACATTGTAAACCAAATGCATGTTGTGTAGATACACAATGATCAGTTTTTAAATGTTTATTATCCCAGGTTAGTACTTTATTATACGACATTGTTCTACACATGATTTTCAAGAACTAATATTATTGTCTAAGATGTATAGTAGTAATAGATTGAGAAAGCCAATATCTAATGTTACTTAAAAGTAATCCCATTTGGTTTTCACCACGCCAATTTGATGGTAAAATAGCAGTAGGATCTTGTAGATCTAAGCCAATGCCCCAATACATATCATAAGCACTAGCTTCACCGAGTTTACAATATTTTGTATCTAAAAGAGTATTTAATAGATCTTTATTTTGTTGATACTTGTACATATTACCTTGAAACATAATTTCAAAACTTTGTTTATTCCAAGAATTAGAATCAAAACCATTAAAATATGTACCTCCTAATTTCTTTTGTTTATGAGGAGATATTTCATTTAGTATTTGTTCGGCTAATAAATATTTACCATAAGTCATACATTTTTTATATTGGTAGTATTGTTCTACACAATTAAATGTTGTATTAGATTTATCTTTAAAAGAACATATATACATGTTACTAAATGGTGCATCACTATTATAGAATAGGATAACGTTATCATTCGTTCTGATAGGCATGATTAATGAGATAATACAGTTGTATCAGAATGTTTATATCCAAAAGGTATGGTATCAAAACGGTTAATGATAACACGTTTCGTATAAACAGAACGAAATAGTTTTGTACGATGTTCACTGGTAACCGTTCTATCACGATTTTTTTAAATTTTTGAATCATAATGTATGGTAGTTGCATAATTTTCACGATCATTAGCGCAATCAACCATAGAGTCAAAATTTACGATCTCAGATGTATTATAATCTAAAGTTAAACCTTTAACTTTACATTTAGTAATAGTTAAACCTTCAGAATCTATATATTTGTAACCGTAATTTTTTGGTCCTAAACCTACATATTCAATAATTTTACCTGATGGTACCTCATCTGTCCAGCAACCTAAACGTCCATTAATAATAGGTATATCATAATTACCTGGACGTTTAATATAAAGACAACTATCTGTATCGAAATACAAAACTCTAGAACCTAATTTTTTAAGTTCGTTATAAAGAACTAATCGCGCATATGCCGTAACATGAGCTGCAACAGGTACATTAGCCGATTCATGAGGCAAATATTCCTTATTTTTGTCTGTATATGAAGCTAATAGAAATTGACAATGATCAAAAAGTTCTAGAGAATGCATAGTAATATCTGGATTTTGCATAAGTTCTAAAAAATACTTAACATCACTGATATATTCAGTTTCTGTCATAGTATTATTTTGCGCATTTTCCCCCCAAAGACAATTTAGCATAGCTTTAGAAAAAGCTCTTAATCCTGGATTTTTAGCTACTAGATCTAATAAAATACCTTCGACTTTAAAATAATCTTCTTTAAATTTTACTTCATCTTCTAAATTTTTAACCCATGAAGGATATCCGCTAGCTTCTTGTTTAATTTTTAAGAAGGTATTTATATATTCCGAATATACATTATCTGACCAATTATTCCAAGACCATAATTGATAGATGGTAATAATTTTATATCCTAAATCAATAGCAGCTGTTATTTCAACCATTGTCCAAGTACCTATTAAACATCTATCATTTATATCATGATTACAATCGGCTATGCCATCCGTTGCACATTTCATACATAGAGGAAATACCATTTTTTTATTACAATGAACGGGTAAAAGAGGTAACCATAATGTTTGTGGAGGTAATATTTTACATTTTATTATACCTCTATATTTAGTAATGTTATTAATATCTATTTCTTCGGAAGTAAGTATATCCGGATGTCCAATAGGATATTCTCTATATTTATTAACAAGGATATAAACTACATACATCAACATATTTTATTTCTTCATCTTGTTTGATTTTATAATATATTTTAACGGAATTAGTTCTACCTCCAAATAAAGCATCTCTGGGTCTGATAGGTTCTAAATGTTCCCAAAATTTACTTATAAAAGATCTATATTCTATATCAGCTTTACATAAACTATCAAATACGCATTCCCACATACTAGATACAGCATAGCCTAATTTAAGTAAGTAATCTTTTCTATTAACAGTTAATTTATATAAAGCATCCATAGTTTTAGATGAATATGGATTAATTATAGAACGTTTTTTATAACATTTAATGCATCCATGAAAAAAACATCCATTAAATTCGTATACAGTATTAGTTTTCTCACAAAAACCATCAACATACATGTCACCAATTTTATGTTCTCCGCCATTAAGTGCATGTTTAATTTTAAGTTTCTGTTTGCAACTTTCACCTTGAAGCCATCTAATAGCTTTAATCGAATAACGACATTTATTTGGATAACCAGCATCAGATATAATAGCTAAAGATTGTTCAGGTAAATAGTTTTTTCTCCATGTTTTATTACAAGCTCCAGGTAATGTTAGAGCTTCTGTAAAAGGATTGAGACCTTCATTATCAATGAAAAGTTTAATAAACAATCCACAGCCTCTTCTTAAGATATTAACATCAGATATACAATATAAACGCATTTCAAGATCAAAATCGAAAACACATTTTTCAGACACTTTAAGATTATACCATTTTAAAAAAGTTGTTCTAGCATCTGGATTCATCATACCAGGTTTATATAATTTTAAAGGTAAATAAGGTCCTATATAGCCATCATATTTGCCAGTGTTAGCCCAAAAAGGAAAATAACCTTTAGACAGTTCCATAATACCAACAGTTTTAGGAAATGCTGATAAAGGCATTTGTAGGTAACTCAAAGAATCAATAAGTGTAACCCCAAAACATTTCAAAGAAATTATATTATTACCTCTCATAATAACAGATGGCTTACAAGTACTTTCTTGTATTAAATGTCTAAGTATGAACTGTGCATCATAACCTCTAGAATTATGAGCCACTGCACATATGTTTTTATGAGCTGGTTGAAATAGCCAAGAACAAAAATCTTTTAATGTTGAAGAACCTGAGAAGATCCTTTGTCTAGATTCTTTAGAACAAATACAAGGCTCCTCTATAGGTTTCGATATACAAATATCGCATACTTTATGAGCAACACAAAAATTAGGTGAATGTTCGCCTGTAGAAAGAAACATACATTCAAAATCATAGAAAATATATATTTGTTTGATTTTAGTATCCCTATTATATTTAGGAATAAAACAATCATGATTTTCACCAACAATCTGTTTACAGTATTTACATTTTCTAGAACAAGCACATAAATGATTTTTATTTGTAGCTATAACCGTTTGTCCACAATCTTTACATTTATAAATTTGAGAACAGATATTAGATGTTTTTCTAATAAGTTTATGATTATTGTAACACGTATCACTACGAAATGTACGTTTACAATCTGTACATAATTTGAGTGAAACATAAGGGCATATAGATTCTGCATAACATTCACATATTTCACGGCATTTATGTTTGCCACGAGAACTATAGAATACGTTACATGAATCACAATAATAACTACGACCTTTAAAACCACATATACTGGTAATACAATCAAAAATGATGATGATGATTATATAGATGTATGGATATACCATTATATGGGGATGTATATAATAAATTTCCATGCTGATCCCATATATTTAATTTATAATAAGGTTTTAAATGTTCACTCATTATTTTAAATTGTTTGAGTCCACATTCTATATCATTTGGTATATCACAAGCTGCTAATAGTTCTTTAGCTGCTTTGGATTGAGTTAATCTGTTAGACTGTCTAATGTTACTCCATTGTTGTTTCCATTCATGGGTATTATTTTTATTTGCATGCGTTAAACAAACGCATATAGCTCTAGCAAAACATGTACTATCTGTATAATTCATAATTCTAACAATTGATGTTTTAATTTTAGTCATATTGTTAATACTAATATGACTACCATAATGCATATTAAGTCTTCCACGACCTCCGGGTATAATAGTATGTGTCATTTCTAATCTCAAGCCTTTGTCTTCCATTTTAAAAGATTTATTACTTTGCGCAACTTTTTGAATTTCACCTAATATGTTATTACCAGTAATTGTTGAAGCTGTTGCAAAAGGTATATGTATACCAAATCCTAAGGTAGGATGCGTAACTGATATTCTAATTTTATCATTATCGTCAACATTACCATATTTCTTTAAATCATTTACTATGTCATCAAATATAGCAGGTGTATATCGTTTACCACCATCAATAATTAAATCGTAAACTCTGCTAGATGTTTTAAATTTACGAGAAATTCTAACATCTCGTTCCAGTATTTCGTAAGTAGAATCGTTATTATCTTCATTTTCAGAAGCTTCATCTTCAGAAGATTCATCTTCAGAAGATTCGTCCGTAGATTGAGTATAGTCTACAAGAGGCATCGTTGTATGTTAAACTGTACAGGATGCTATGTAATGACGCATCTTATATACCCTTTGTTCTTTATGTCCTCGATAAATCTATAAAAGAAGAAACATAATAGGTGTTAGTTACATTGTCAGAAACAATAACGACAAACATGGATACTCGAGACTTCTCTAATTATAGATGTTATAAATGTAACACCTTAGGACATTGTTCAGTCGATTGTAAAGCTTCAAAAGCTAAAATACAATCCGTTAAAATACAATATAAGAAAGCGGCTAAATGTACAAAATGTAAATTAGTTGGACATTATGCAACCGAATGTGAAGCATCTAAATGTTTGCTATGTTATCAAATAGGACATAACAAGGATACATGTAGCGAAGATAAATGCTTATGTTATAAATGCCATAACATAGGTCATTATCCATCTCAATGTCCTAATGACGAAAAATTAAAAAATATTACTTGCTATAAATGTAACCGGAAAGGACATTACGCAAATTATTGTAAAATATTGTTATGTACCAATTGCGGAGGTACTGATCATTTAAGTAAAGTATGTCCAGAAGTTAGATTGTGCTATAAATGCCATATGCCTGGACATTTTGCATCTAAATGTGAAATAACGGTTGAAATTAAAGATGAAGAAATAACATCTAATCAAGAAGCGATGATAAATTTAGTAGAAGACCAAAGCGGTATGGATACAGATAATACAATAATTATGAGCGATGACGACGACTGGCTAGGCAAATCACTATTGAAAGTTGAAAATTCTCCGAATAAAACGAAGGGCTTAAGAAGTTGAAGAAGATTAATAAAGATTTACGAAAACGTAAATACAACGATATACTGGATACGTTTTTCAAGGATACCCAAGCTAATAAGAAACAATATACATTGTAAAGAACTATAAGCACTTATACAAGCATATAGTGTATATAAATAACATAAAATGGATCATTATAACAAACGACTACAACCTGTAAGGTGTATAATATGTAATTATAAATTATATGGTAATAACTTTTATTGTAATAAGTGCAAACATTGGTATAATCTGTATATAAAAATACACGATTATAAATATCCATCATGTTGTTTGCTATGGAAGGAAATATAGGAGCTGGCAAAAGTACGTTATTAAAACGTATTGCTAGAACATTTACAGATTCTCATATATATCCTGAGAGAGTATTAGAATGGACATGTGTACATGGTCGTAAAAACGATTACAATTTATTGTTTCTAGGTAAATGGGATCCAAAAAACTATGCATTTCCGTTACAAATAACAACTTTAGAAAGTCATAGAAAAAATTTGAAAGAAATAAATGGTAAACCCGGAAACCATTTTTGTGAAAGATCTCATTGTAGTTGCCAAAATGTGTTTACCATATATTGTATCGAAGAAAATAACATGAATGATTGCCAAACAGCCGTATATGACAATATGGTATCTACAATGAGAAAACCAGATCATATTTTATATCTGGATACACCTCCAGATATATGTTTACAAAGAATAAGAAGACGTGATAGACCTGAAGAATTACAATTGGACATAGAATATTTAAATGTACTACATAGATATCATCAAGAATGGTTATCTAAAGAACAAATACCAATAACTGTATTACATTACGAAAATAATATAGAACATATAATGGATAAAATACGTACTGTGTTATCCCAGCATGATGTTTAATCTTTTGTTGGAGCTGTAAATGTTATCTTCTTTTTTCCAATAGGTGGATACTTCATAGATTTTGAAATTTTATGAGCTTCTTCGCTATTAGTAGAAGTACTATGTTTACGTTTCCTCGAATGCTTTTCCTTTGTATCATAACTTTTACTTGATGATTTTTTAGGTATAGTAATTGTTGGTACCTGTAAAGGCACATAAGGTATCTCTGTATTAACAGACGTACATTTAACAGGTACCCTAATTTCTTCCGGTACAAATACCATACGTTTTTCATTCATTAATTTAGACATATCTCTAGAATGAGATACCAAAATATCTAAAGAGGTACGCATATGAATCATATTAAAATTTAATAATTTTAATTCAGCCAACATATCGCCAACATTATTTCCTGTTGTAGGTTCATAAGTTAAATCCTGTGTAGGATTATAAGGTATATTATTAAATACCTTATTATCTAACATAGGTAAATCATTATCAACCATACAAGTTTCTAAAATATCCTCCATAATTGTAGAACTCATAATAAAATAAGTAAGATACAAAGGAATATTGTATTTGATACAACATATGTTTATGCTCAGTTTTTATACTATTCTGTTATAAAACACTTACGAATAATTAACCAACAGCTTAATAGAACGAATATAATAGGTCTACGTATAAATGTTTTGTTTACGTCACTTATATGTATTTAGCCAATAGTTGAATAGAACGAATATAATAGGTCTTCATATAAGTGTTTTGTTTATGTCATATATATGTAAAACATGTTTTATGCACGTATGCATTGTTGTTATTAATAACATGTATTTTTAGCACGTATATAATTTTAATTATATTGCTTATATATATTTGTGCATAATTTTAATTATAATGCTTATATATATGAAAATTATGAAATAAAATCTCATACTCTATATATATTTTGTTTGTTATTGTACTTAAAATGATGGAGTATAATAATAGCATTAGTTTCCATCATCCTAGTAATATATTTGTTGCTGGGCCTAGTGGTAGTGGTAAAACTGTTACAGTTGGAAAAATAGTCAAATATAAAAAAGAACTGTTTGACAAACCTATAGGAAATGTATATTGGTGTTATAAAGAATGGCAATTTCAATATGAAAATGTTAAAAAAGAAGATACAGAAGACTTAATAACTGTTATAGAAGGAATACCCTCAGATGATGATAGTTATTTTCCAACATCTCCAGAAAATCCGTATATGATAATTTTTGATGATATGATGGGTACGGAATATGAAGATAAAATCGTATCATGGTTTACACGAAAAGGCCATCATAGAGGCGCTACGTGTATATATATTACTCAAAATTTATATCAACAAAGTAAGAATTCTAGAAATATAAATTTAAATTCAAAGTATATGTTATTATTTAAGAATAGTAGAGATAAAGGTCAAATAAAAGTTTTATCTGGGCAATCACAAATTAAACATTTAGTAGAAGCATATAATAATGCTACCGAACCACCTTACGGTTATTTATTATTGGACTTCCATCCGATGACTAACGATAAATATCGATTAAAAACAGACATATTTCCTCATAGTGACGGTATAGGTTCAAGAATATACGTATAAAAATGAATGTGTACGATTTAATAAGTCGTTTAATGAAGGAACAAAATCCTGATAAACGCGAAAAATTATTATCTATAGGAGGTACTCGTTTAATGAAATGGTTTATATCGATAGCTAAAGGTATATTAGAAAATGAAATATCTATGCCTAAACAAACTTTAAAGTTTATGAAAAAACATGAAAATATTATAAAAGCTATAGGAGATAAAAGTACATCTACTATAGATAGAAAAAAATTACTACTTACTAAGGGAGGTTCTGGTTTCTTAGGAGGCGTAATGATACGTACATTTATGAATTGGAAAAGAGATAAAAAATTAATAAACCTAAAAAATCTAGAGATAAAAGGTAAACTTCAAAGAACATATAACATCTACGCCAATAAAACCTGTTGGTACTATGTTACACGATATGACACCTATTATGAGACCTATATCATCTTTAGGTATAGATACGTCTCAAGGTTTTAGTTCTGATGATTATGATTTTAGTACACCTTTACCATGGTATCCATTAAATACATCTAATATACAACCTAATATAGTTAAATTGCCCTCTATGAATTCATTTTTAAATCGTATAACACCTACTAAAAATTATACATCACCGATATTAACTAATTGGAATAATTTATATAATAATAATGATGAACAACCTATGATAACTTCAGAAATAGATGATTTATCTCAATACTTATAAATATAGGTACTAAAGGTAATGAGTCATCATTTAATATAAGAGCATCATGGCTAGAAAACGTAAAATTAAACGTCAAAAAATTATTAAATTACATTATAAAAGAAAACGTAAAAATAAACGTATAAATCAATATGGAGCTGCCCCAGATTTTTTAAGATGTTGAGGAGTTTATTAAAATATTTATAAATACTAGATGTAATTATTATATATAATCATTTAACGTAAGAGTATCATGGCAGGAAAACGTAATATAAAACGTCGTAGAGGTCGTAAAATACATATAAAAAAACATAGTTAGAAGAAATCAACGTGGAGGCATACCATTACCATTAATTGCTTTAGGTGCTGGACTATTAACTCCTATTGTAGACGAGGGTGTTAAAGATCTTATAAAACGTTTAGGTGCATAATTATAATATCATTAATGTATTATAAGTTATCATGAAAACGTTAAAAAGTAAGCAGCCTTTAATAAAACGCTACGGGCAAGTGTTATTAGGTTTACGTAATACACCTGATACATTTAAACGTAACATAATTAAACGTTGCGATAATTGTTTAATACATTGTATATGCGAATGTTGCCATAATGTATTAAAGGGTAGTGTTAATATGATAATAATAAGAGTCATAAGGTATCATTAAAGCATTGGAGTAAGGATATACGTTTTTTAGCCGATAAAACTATATCTACTAAACGTAAACGTAAAATAATAACCCCGCAATTAATAAATGTATTAATTGATAGCGTAAAATCTAAAGTAGAAACTACAATATGAATAAAATGGTCTTAGTTCCCGAGGCTCATGTAGAGGAATTAAAACGATTACGTTTATATCAAAGAGCTAAATTACCACCTAAACCAGAAATAATACAAACTGTAGATATACAAAAAAGTATTAATGAATTAATGACAGATCCTAATATAACTGATACTGATAAAATGCATCGTTATGGAGAATATATGTTAAAATATAATAGTTTTAAAGACCAAGTTACAGATGAAACTGAAATATCTAAACCACCAGCATATGTACCCGAAATTTTAAAACCTATATCTAATGATAATGTAATTACAGATATACCTAAAAGTATGCAAAAACCTATAAGTAATTTGTTAGATCAAATAAAAGGTAATACTAATATTACTTATAGGGACAATAAAGGTGTTGTAAGTATTAAAGGTAAAGTTATATTAGGTAGTAATATAACAGATATTATGAATGATGCTGCTAGGGAAAGAAAATCTAAAACAAATGCTGTTGGTTGGTTAGATGTTGCTGAAGAGTTATTAAATAAAAATCAAAACATAAATGTAGGTAATAAAAGATGGAGTAACTACGTAAATAAACAAATTAGTCATAAAAGAGCTAGCGACATAATAAATACACCATCTAGTAAAAAGCATTCGAAGAAAAAACATTTAAGACGTAAGAATAATTCTTTTACGAACGATAATGATGATTATGATGATAATGTAACACCTATAAAACGTTCAAAAAATACACAATGGTCAATGTGGAAATAAAAGATAAAATTTAAAATTCTATATATTATGATATAAAAAATCCAGCATCTTTTTCAGGAATCAGTAAATTATATAAAGCTGGGAAATTATTATTAAAATCTTTAACTTTAAAAGATGTTAAAAATTGGCTATCAGAACAGAAAACTTATACGTTACATAAACCTATAATACGGGCATTTAAACGTAGAAAAACTATAGTAGCTGGTATAGATTTTCAATGGCAAGCAGATTTAGCTGATATGCAAAAATTTAGTAAACATAATAAAGGTTATCGTTATTTATTATGCGTTATCGATATATTCTCTAAAATGGCTTGGGTTAAACCTATATAAAATAAATTATCTAAGACTTTAATATATTCATTTAATACTATGTTAAATGAATCACATAGAAAACCTAAAGCTTTACAAACAGATAAAGGTAGCGAATTTATTAACGAACCATTTCAAAAGTTTTTAAAGAAAAAACATATACATTTTTTTACAACTGAAAACCCTGAAACTAAAGCTAGCATTGTTGAACGTTTTCAACGTTCGCTTAAAGGTAAAATGTGGAAATATTTTACATATAATAATTCAAAAAAATATATAGATGTATTACAAGATCTTATAGATAATTATAATACTTCTAAACATAGTTCTACGGGTTATAAACCTAAAGATGCTAATATATGTAATGAACATATAATTTCCGATAATATTAACTATGTTGAAACACCTAAAGATATTATATCTATTAAAATTGGGGATCAAGTTAGAATCAATAAAACTAAAAAACATTTTACTAAAGGTTATTTGCCTAATTGGACATTAGAAATATTTATTGTATATAAAGTTATTAAAGGATCTCCAACAACATTTAAGGTTCATGAATTGAACGGTGAGGAAATAAAAGGTTCATTTTACAGGAATGAATTACAATTTATTAAAAATAAAGGAGATTACGATATAGAAAAAATATTAAAACGTAGAGTAATTATTAAAAAAGGTCATAAAATTAAAGAAAAATTTGTTAAGTGGAAAGGCTACGATAATTCATTTAATGAATGGATACAAGCTTAAAATATGGATTCTATATCTATAGAGAATAATCTTAATAAAACTATAACTCCTATAAAATCTAAGTATATAGCTGGCCTATATAGATATACAGCACAGATGTTACTCATCTATTGCGTTTTTGCAGCATCCGTATGGGGTCTAGCATATGGTGATACAAATAATAAAGACGTTTGGCTAGTTCTTTTAAGTACAATAACTGGTATAGGTTTACCATCACCTAAAATATCGAAACGAAGATAATGGAAGATTTCTATATAACCCTTATGAGCGATAGTTCTTTAAATATATATCCTAATAATACAGTAGCAGAATTTAGGTGTAAATTAGCTAAGCCTATAAACTTAAATAAAGAAGAATGGCGTGTAGCTCTAACTGAAATCACCTATCCGGGGGCTATATTAATTGTTATAGAAGGGGAACAACATTTTGAGCTTACATTACCTGATGATATAGAAGTTTTAGAACCAGGTCCTTATAGAGGTAATATACCTGTAGGTTTTTATGAAACACCTTTACAATTTATGCAAATGATAAATGCTTGTATAAAAGATATATTAGATCTTGTAATTAAAATAAGAATAACGGTTATAATAGATAGAATACTTGAAACGGATGATGTACTTCAAATATTACTTAAATTTCGTAGTAGTAATAGTGTATGCGAATTACATACAATACCCTTAAACGTTAATATAGGATTAACTTTTCATCTTAATTTATATAGAAAATTAGGTTTTGTAAATGCTACTACAAATTATATTTTACGTCCTATAGATATAGAACCATCTCCTTTTAAAGAACCTGTTAATCTATTAATTAATGATAATTCTATATACGTTTACATAGATATTATAGAACCTGTAATGATATCTGATGGTGAAGAACAATTATTACGTGTTTTACCTTTTAAAGTTCAAACTAACGTTAATCATTATAGTACTAATGAATTTCAACATGATCAATATATAAAAATAAATCATAACCGTATAGATGAAATATCTGTTAATATAAAAAACGTTTTAGGTAATAATATTCATTTCCATGATGGTAAGTGTATATTAACGTTACATTTTATAAGAGACGCTATATTTAGTAATTTCGTATAATGGAACGTTCAGAAAATTTCTATTTCACATTAGATAGTCAACGTATTAAATTTATATCTGAAGAGAATGGTAATAATGCTGATTTTAAAGTCTCTATACCTAACGGTATAACTCTAAGTAATGATAACAAATGGGAAGTAGGTTTAGTCGATGGTATTATACCTAATAAAGTATTTAACATTACAGATTCAAACAATACATTTTTTTAGCTATTAGAAATGCTCAATATCCCGAAACAAGAATTGAACGAGGTTATAGAGATGTACCATTTTATAATCTATGGGTTTTTTTGATATTCGTAAGAATCGTAAAATGAATTATAATTATAGATATACCATGTTTTGGCATTATAAAAACGTAATAGATGTTAATAATGAATTTTTATATGATCAATGTTATGGGGCCTAAGGACGATAATACTCCTAATAAATATTACGATAATGATTGTACATTATTACCATTTAAAATACCTAATGGAGTTTATAACGATTATAAAATCTTAACAAGTATTATGGAAGATAGCTGGAATAAAATGTTTGGTACTTTTTGGGCATCTACGAAATATAATCTTTGGAGAGCATCGGCTAGCGCTTGGGGCATTGGTGTATCTTTATCTTGGAAATATAACCATAATCCTTATTATATGTATTATAAGAAAAAATAATTATCTTTAATATCAAATACTCCAGAAAATATAGGACTCCTTGTACCTACATTATTAGGTAATATGTTAGGTATCGATTCAAGTCAAGAAGTTATTAGCGTACATAATAAGCCTCATTATTATGTATTCCCTAAAATGGATTGTTTTGTTCATGAACCATATTTGTATTTAGGTCTTACAAACCTATACGTATATACAAATGTTGTCGATTTTAGTATAGTAGGATCTGGACAATCACAATTACTAAGACAGTTTACGTATTATCAAGCTCCTAATGTAACTACTCATAAAAGTGCACAATTTAAACATATACATTATTTACCGATTACAGATAAACGTATAAACGATATATATATATTTATACGTAATGAATTAGGTGAACCTATTCATTTAACGGGTGATGTTTGTATAGTTAGGTTAGAATTTCGTAGAAGACCATTATGAATATACCTGTATATAGAGGTCGTGTTAGGCAACGTGGTTATGGTTTAGGTGGTACATTAAAAACTGTTGGCAGTAATCTTATACCTTATTTAGTAGATAATATGGCTAGTACTTTACTAAATGAAGTTACTGGAGGTGTACATGATGTAATAGAAAATCCAAAAACTTATAAACATATTGCTAAAAAAAGAGGTTCAAACGTACTTAAACATGTAACCAATAAATTATTAAAAGATTTAAATGAAGATAAACTAATGACTGCTCTAACTAATAATAAAACTAAAAGTATAAAGGGACTTATTAATACTAATAAAGGTCAGTCTGGTTCAGGACGTAGAAAACGCTGTAACAATCATTATGCTAAAAGAGCTAAAAAAAGACGATTAGATTATTTCGATTAATAAAAAAATAAATATGATTACAGGTTCTACTTTATGTAATAAAGGGGAGTTGGACCTCTATAGTTTACCTCCAACACTTACAACAATGGATAGAGCTTTTATTAATGAACATCAACCATTAGTTAATCCTTACGAAAATACAGCTCCTATTGAATTTATAATTCCTAGACAAACTAAAAAGTGGACAGATCTTATGGATCTAGAATTAAACCTTAAAATTAAAATGCTTAAACTTGATGGTACTAATTATGATACTGAAAGTGCTGTTTCTATTATAGATAATCCATTACATTCATTATGTTCTCATGTAGATATATACATTAACGGTAAATTAATATCTGGTAATGATAAATATCCTTACAGAGCTTTTATAGAAACTTTATGCGGTTCTAGCGAAACGGAACAAAATATGTTAGAAGATACTCAAATGTGGGCAAAAGCTCAAATAGGAGAATTACGTAATTATACAACTTATGCTGATACTCCTAATAGTGGAGGTTCTAAAAGACGTAATACAAAATTAACAGGAGGCAAAATAGTAGAATTACAAGGAAAATTACATACAGATATTACTAGACAATCTAAGTATCTACCTAATATGTGCGAATTAAAAATTAGATTAGTTAGATCTTCTCCAGCTTTTTATATGATAGGTGATGATTCGGCTGGAGGTAAAATAGAAATTATACAAGCAGTTATGAAAGTTCGTACAGTATCTTTAGATCCTAATGTATGGATATCTTTAAATAATGCACTTAGATCTGCACCTATGAAAATACCTTTTAAACGTGTTGATATTAGCGTATTTACTGTTATGAATGGTCTAGTATCTAAAATAGAATCAAATCTAATACATGGCCAAATACCAAAAAGAATTATTGTAGGACAAGTTAAAAACTCTGTAATGAATGGTACAATTAATCATTCACCATTTTCATTCGATGATTTTAATATCTCTAAATTAAAAATTACTGTTAATGGTTCTAGTATAGACGCTAATCCTTTATATATGGATTTTTCTAAAGATAATAATCAAGTATGCCAAAGTTATAGATCTTTCTGGAAAGGTCTTGGTAGCGAACATGGTAAAGATCTTTATATATTTCCAATCTCTGTATATAAAAAAAACATACTTTATGGACTATTGATTTTACTCCCGATTTAGGATGCGAAGAAGGCCATCTTCATCCTATTAAAAATGGTAATATAGAATTTGATATGGAATGGAAAACAGCTCTAGAATCACCTATAAATGTTATTGTTTATGCAGAATATGATGATATGATTATGATCGATGGTCTACGTAATGTTATTACATCTTAAATTATGGATACATACACTTTACAATATATTTTAGATACAATTTTTCCATCTTTAAATGGCATTGTTTGTGCTAGAGATGAATTATCATCTATTAATAAACGCCGTAAATGTTATATTGTTAATACTGATCCAATTTCTAAACCTGGACAACATTGGGTTTTAATTTATTGTACTAAAACATTTAATTGTTATTATTTTGATTCATATGGAGGATATAATCCTATTGAAAACGATATAGCTAATTTCTTAAACATTAATTGTTTAAAAGTATTCAGGAATAGAAATCGTTTTCAATCTGATTCTACACAATTATGTGGTATATATTGTTTATATGTATTATATGCTATTGTAAATTATAATCATACTTTTTCTCATATAGTACTTAATACTTTTAGTTTTACGAACTATTTAACCAATGATATGTTATTAACTAAGTGGTTTAGACATTTTTATCATTCACTTGTACACTTGAAAATTAACAGCTCCGGAAAAAACAACATATGTCAAACTTGTATTTCAAGGATGTAGGCGTTTCTTTAGTATATATAAGAAGATGTTAAAGCTGAACAACACTGGAACTTGTCTAATAAAATATATTACAGAATTAATACTCTTTTTAATATAATATAAACTGATTATTATTCATTATGTGTTACTATTTTGAACTTTGGGCAGAAGAGTGTAGTATATGTCTACAAACAGATTTGGATTTTTATTTTATTAATGAATGTTCTTGCAAACATCTTATATGTTTAATGTGTGTTTCTAAACTAACTAAATGTCCTTTTTGTAGGAAACAATTTAGTAATGAAACATTATTTGTAACTACTTTATTACATGATTTAGAATTTACTTATACTAATAGATTAGTTACTGCTGCCCAATATTGGGACATGACTGACTCTGAAATTGAAGTATCTCTTGCTAACTGATATACAGCTAATATGCTCATCAGCAAACATTAACTAAATGGTTTAGAAAATTCATGAACACTTGAAGATAAACAGTACCGGAAATAACAATATGTCATGTCAAGGATGTAGGCGTTTCTTAGTGTATATAAGAAGATGTTAAATGTTCACTCTTTACAATATTTTGAAAAGCTAACAGTTAATCATGGCTACTAATTCAAAATTAAATACTGGCAAAGCTCTACTAACATTTACCAGTACTACTTCTATAGACGTACCGGTTAAAGAAGTTATCGACGAATTAACTATAGATATTGCGGCAAATATTAAATATCGTTTAGATGGACATACAGATTGGATAACGTGTGAAGGAAATGAATTTGTGGAATCTCAACGCTTAAACTTAGTTTTATTGGATGAACATAATAAAATTATGATTACACAAAATCTACCAGGTTCATTAATTGATGCGAATGAATCTACGAATAAAACTATTGGGACACAAACTAATACTATGGAAAAGTGTCCATGTGCTACTTGCAGTTTTCTTCGTAATAAATACAACGAACTTGAAAATGTTGATGAAGCTTCAAAGTTTGATAACGATATAGTTATTAAACAAGTAACGACAACTCAACCAGAAATTATAGACGTAGATAATGTTACCATCAAACAAGAACCAACGGTACATTGGAATGAAGATACTATGATCGTAGATACAGATAATACGATAGTCGTCAAACAAGAAGAACAACCGAAAATACGTTGGCAAGATCGTCTTGATGGACTTAATAAATCGATTAAAGATTGGTGTACGTGTGAGAAATGTCAACCTATAACTGACAATTCTAAATCGTGGGGTAACAGAATTCAACAATTGAAACAACATAAAAGAGACTTTAGAGCAGCCATGCGTATTGAAAATGTAAAGCTACGACATAGTGCAAGAATAGCTGAGAAATTAGCTAAATCAGAGTGAACATTAATGTCTTTTTAATGCTATTACACTAAGAGACGTTCTAGGAACTACTACAAACTATTAATGATGTGCAAGAGACATTCTACTACAAACAATAACTATGTGTAAACAATGTGTTTTATTGTGCATGTTTTCTCTTATATTATTATGCTTTTTATTATATATATAATCTGCGTTAGACTATAAGTTATTGGAAATTAAAAATATCTCTATGAAAATATACATATGTCTTTCTTATTATTAACGACTATAATATAGTTGTTAAAATAATATCAACTAGTACAGATGGGATTCGAACCCATGAGGACACAATGTCCATTGGATCTTAAGTCCAACGCCTTAACCGCTCGGCCACCGTACTATCATACTGACAATATGACATATACGTTATATACGTATATTTTTTTAGGACTGATTGACAATTTTTTATGACTTGACATCTCATAAAACGAAACTAGGACTATTTTTTTATTTACACTTAATAAACTTTGCATTTTATTTTGTACCAGTGTACCCCCTTTCTTGAGGGTGTACCAGAGCGCCCCCTTTTTTTTTACCAGGGTGCCTCCCTATACTTGATATACCCCAAGTATGTATATGTATACTGGTTTGATAGGATATACCTCAAGTATGTATATGTATACTAGTGTGATAGGATATATCCCAAGTATGTATATGTATACTGGTGAGATATGATATACCCCAAGTGTGTATATGTATACTGGTATGATAGGATATATCCCCAAGTATTAATATGTGTACTGGTGTGATAGGATATACCCCAAGTATGTATATATATACTGGTGTGATAGGATATATCCCCAAGTGTGTATATGTATACTGGTATGATAGGATATATCCCCAAGTATGTATATGTATACTGGTGAGATAGGATATATCCCAAGTATGTATATGTATACTGGTGTGATAGGATATATCCCCCAAGTATGTATATGTATACTGGTGTGATAGGATATATCCCCCAAGTATGTATATGTATACTGGTATGATAGGATATATGCCCAAGTATGTATATGTATACTGGTATGATAGGATATATCCCCCGAGTATGTATATGTATACTGGTATGATAGGATATATCCCCCAAGTATGTATATGTATACTGGTATGATAGGATATATCCCCCAAGTGTGTAAGTATACTAGTGTGATAGGATATATCCCCAAGTATGTATATGTATACTGGTATGATAGGATATATCCCCCAAGTATGTATATGTATACTGGTATGATAGGATATATCCCCCAAGTGTGTAAGTATACTAGTGTGATAGGATATATCCCCAAGTATGTATATGTATACTGGTGTGATAGGATATATCCCCCACGTGTATATGTATACTAGTGTGATAGGATATATGCCCCAAGTATGTATATGTATACTAGTGTGATAGGATATATGCCCCAAGTGTGTAGGTATACTGGTGTGATAGGATATATCCCCAAGTATGTATATGTATACTGGTGTGATAGGATATATCCCCCAAGTGTGTAGGTATACTGGTGTGATAGGATATATCCCCCAAGTGTATATGTATACTAGTGTGATAGGATATATCCCCCAAGTATGTATATGTATACTGGTATGATAGGATATATCCCCCAAGTATGTATATGTATACTGGTGTGATAGTATGTATCCGCTAAGTATGTATATGTATACTGGTGTGATAGTATGTATGCCCCAAGTGTGTAGGTATACTGGTGTGACAGGATATATCCCCCAAGTATGTATATGTATACTGGTACATACTGGTAACCTATCATATAAAAAGCTGGAGAAGATCTAACTAATCTAATTTTTAATTCGCACATATTAGGTAGATACTTAGATTGTCTAGTAATATCTGTATGTAATTTTCCTTGTAATTCTACTATTTTGCCTACTGTTAATTTTGTATTACTTCTTTTAGAACCTCCACTATTAGGAGTATTAGCATAAGTTGTATAATTACGTAATTTTCCTATTTGAGCTTTTGCCCACATTTGCGTATCTTCTAACATATTTTGTTCCGTTTCGCTAGAACCGCATAAAGTTTCTAAAAAAGCTCTGTAAGGATATTTATCATTACTAGATATTAATTTACCGTTAATGTATATATCTACATGAGAAAATAATGAATGTAATGGATTATCTATAATAGAAACAGCACTTTCAGCATCATAATTAGTACCATCAAGTTTAACCATTTTAATTTTAAGGTATATGTATACTGGTGTGATAGGATATATCCCCCAAGTGTGTAGGTATACTGGTGTGATAGGATATATCCCCCAAGTATGTATATGTATACTGGTATGATAGGATATATCCCCCAAATATGTATATGTATACTGGTGTGATAGTATGTATCCCCAAGTATGTATATGTATACTGGTATGATAGGATATATCCCCGAAGTATGTATATGTATACTGGTATGATAGGATATATCCCCAAGTATGTATATGTATACTGGTATGATAGGATATATGCCACAAGTATGTATATGTATACTGGTATGCTAGGATATATCCCCCAAGTATGTATATGTATACTGGTATGATAGGATATATCCCCAAGTATGTATATGTATACTGGTATGCTAGGATATATCCCCCAATATGTATATGTATACTGGTATGATAGGATATATGCCAAGTATGTTTTGTTACTGGTATGATAGGATATATCCCCCAAGATGTATATGTATATGGTGATAGGATATATCCCCCAAGTATGTATATGTATACTGGTATGATAGGATATATCCCCCAAGTATGTATATGTATACTGGTATGATAGGATATATCCCCCAAGTATGTATATGTATACTGGTGTGATAGGATATATCCCCCAAGTATGTATATGTATACTAGTATGATAGGATATATGCCACAAGTATGTATATGTATACTGGTGTGATAGGATATATCCCCCAAGTATGTATATGTATACTGGTGTGATAGGATATATCCCCAAGTATGTATATGTATACTGGTTGATAGGATATACCCCAAGTATGTATATGTATATGGTTGAAGGATATATCCCCAAGTATGTATATGTATACTGGTATGATAGGATATATGCCCAAGTATGTATATGTATACTGGTGTGATAGGATATATCCCAAGTATGTATATGTATACTGGTATGATAGGATATATCCCAAGTATGTATATGTATACTGGTATGATAGGATATATCCCCCAAGTATGTATATGTATACTGGTATGATAGGATATATCCCCCAAGTATGTATATGTATACTGGTGTGATAGGATATATCCCCCAAGTATGTATATGTATACTGGTATGATAGGATATACCCCAAGTATGTATATGTATACTGGTATGATAGGATATATCCCCCAAGTATGTATATGTATACTGGTATGATAGGATATATCCCCCAAGTATGTATATGTATACTGGTATGATAGGATATACCCCAAGTATGTATATGTATACTAGTGTGATAGGATATATCCCCCAAGTATGTATATGTATACTAGTATGATAGGATATATCCCCCAAGTGTATATGTATACTGGTATGATAGGATATATCCCCAAGTATGTATATGTATACTGGTGTGATAGGATATATCCCCCAAGTGTATATGTATACTGGTGTGATAGGATATATCCCCCAAGTATGTATATGTATACTGGTGTGATAGGATATATCCCCCAAGTATGTATATGTATACTGGTGTGATAGGATATATCCCCCAAGTATGTATATGTATACTGGTATGATAGGATATATCCCCCAAGTGTATATGTATACTGGTATGATAGGATATATCCCCCAAGTGTGTAGGTATACTAGTGTGATAGGATATATCCCCCAAGTATGTATATGTATATGGTATGATGGATAATCCCCCATATTTATGCTGGGTATAATGTAATATTTCGCACATATTAGGTATACTAGTGTGTAGGAATATCCGTAGTAATGTTCTGTTGATATGTATTTCCCTATGTATATGTATACTAGTTTAGACCTCCATATAGGGTAAGATAAGTGAAATTCGTAATTTTACATGTGAGTATAGGCCCCAAGTGTGTATATTATACTGTGTGTGATAGGATGCATATGTTTCTAAATATGTATGTAAGTTATATTACTAGATATGAATTCCCGGTAATGTATATATTGATGATATACCAATGTGTAATTTATCTGTGATGGATATATCCCCGTATTATAGTATACTGGTGTGATAGTATGTATAAGTTATATGTATACTGGTATGATAGGATATATCCCCCAAGTATGTATATGTATACTGGTGTGATAGGATATATCCCCAAGTATGTATATGTATAATGGTGTGATAGGATATATCCCCTAAGTATGTATATGTATAATGGTGTGATAGTATGTATCCCCCAAGTATGTATATGTATACTGTTGTGATAGGATATATCCCCCAAGTGTGTATATGTATACTGGTGTGATAGGATATATCCCCCAAGTATGTATATGTATACTGGTGTGATAGGATATATCCCCCAAGTATGTATATGTATACTGGTATGATAGTATGTATCCCCCAAGTATGTATATGTATACTGGTATGATAGGATATATGACACAAGTGTGTAGGTATACTGGTGTGGTAGGATATATCCCCCAAGTGTGTAGGTATACTGGTGTGTTAGGATATATCCCCCAAGTGTGTAGGTATACTGGTGTGATAGGATATATCCCACAAGTATGTATATGTATCTGGTGTGATAGGATATATCCCCCAAGTGTATATGTATACTAGTGTCATAGGATATATCCCCCAAGTGTATATGTATACTGGTGTGATAGGATGTATCCCCCAATTATGTATATGTATACTGGTGTGATAGGATATATCCCCAAGTATGTATATGTATACTGGTATGATAGTATATATGCCACAAGTATGTATATGTATACTAGTGTGATAGGATATATCCCCCATGTATGTAAATGTATACTAGTGTGATAGGATATAACCCCCAAGTATGTATATGTATACTCGTGTGATAGGATATATCCCAAGTATGTATATGTATACTGGTATGATAGGATATATCCCCCAAGTACGTATATGTATACTGGCGTGGTAGGATATATACCCCAAGTATGTATGTATACTGGCGTGGTAGGATATATACCCCAAGTATGTATATGTATACTGGTATGCTAGGATATATCCCCAAGTATGTATATGTATACTAATGTGATAGGATATATCCCCCAAGAATGTAAATGTATACTGGCGTGGTAGGATATATCCCCCAAGTATGTATATGTATATTGGTGTGATAGGATATTTCCCCCAAGTGTGTAAGTATACTGGTATGCTAGGATATTTCCCCCAAGTATGTATATGTATTCTGGTATGCTAGGATATATCCCCCAAGTATGTATATGTATACTAGTGTGAAAGGATATATCCCCCAAGTATGTATATGTATACTGGTATGATAGGATATATCCCCCAAGTGTGTATATGTATACTGGTATGATAGGATATATCCCCCAAGTATTAATATGTGTACTGGTGTGATAGGATATACCCCCAAGTGTGTATTTGTATACTAGTGTGATAGGATATACCCCCAAGTGTGTATATGTATACTGGTGTGACAGGATATACCCCAAGTGTGTATATGTATACTGGTTTGATAGGATATACCCCCAAGTGTGTATATGTATACTAGTGTGATAGGATATATCCCCCAAGTGTGTATATGTATACTGGTATGATAGGATATATCCCCCAAGTATGTATATGTATACTGGTATGATAGTATATATGCCACAAGTATGTATATGTATACTGGTGTGATAGGATATACCCCCAAGTATGTATATGTATACTGGTATGATAGGATATATCCCCAAGTATGTATATGTATACTGGTGTGATAGGATATACCCCCAAGTGTGTATATGTATACTAGTGTGATAGGATATACCCCCAAGTGTGTATACGTATACTGTTGTGATAGGATATACCCCCAAGTGTGTATATGTATACTGGTATGATAGGATATATCCCCCAAGTATGTATATGTATACTAGTGTGATAGGATATATCCCAAGTATGTATATGTATACTAGTGTGATAGGATATATCCCCAAGTATGTATATGTATACTGGTGTGATAGTATATACCCCCAAGTGTATATATGTATACTGATTTGATAGGATATACCCCAAGTATGTATATGTATACTAGTGTGATAGGATATATCCCAAGTATGTATATGTATACTAGTGTGATAGGATATATCCCCAAGTATGTATATGTATACTGGTGTGATAGTATATACCCCCAAGTGTATATATGTATACTGGTTTGATAGGATATATCCCCCAAGTATGTATATGTATACTGGTGTGATATGATATACCCCAAGTGTGTATATGTATACTGGTATGATAGGATATATCCCCCAAGTATTTATATGTGTACTGGTGTGATAGGATATACCCCAAGTATGTATATGTATATTGGTTTGATAGGATATACCCCAAGTATGTATATGTATACTAGTGTGATAGGATATATCCCAAGTATGTATATGTATACTGGTGTGATATGATATACCCCAAGTATGTATATGTATATTGGTTGGATAGGATATACCCCAAGTGTGTATATGTATACTAGTGTGATAGGATATATCCCAAGTATGTATATGTATACTGGTGTGATATGATATACCCCAAGTATGTATATATATACTGGTGTGATAGGATATATCCCCAAGTGTGTATATGTATACTGGTATGATAGGATATATCCCCCAAGTGTATATGTATACTGGTGTGATAGGATATATCCCCAAGTATGTATATTTATACTGGTGTGATAGGATATATCCCCCAAGTGTATATGTATACTAGTATGCTAGGATATATCCCCAAGTATGTATATGTATACTAATGTGATAGGATATATCCCCCAAGTATGTAAATGTATACTGGCGTGGTAGGATATATCCCCCAAGTATGTATATGTATATTGGTGTGATAGGATATTTCCCCCAAGTGTGTAAGTATACTGGTATGCTAGGATATTTCCCCCAAGTATGTATATGTATTCTGGTATGCTAGGATATATCCCCCAAGTATGTATATGTATACTAGTGTGAAAGGATATATCCCCCAAGTAGGTATATGTATACTGGTATGATAGGATATATCCCCCAAGTATTAATATGTGTACTGGTGTGATAGGATATACCCCCAAGTGTGTATTTGTATACTAGTGTGATAGGATATACCCCCAAGTGTGTATATGTATACTGGTGTGACAGGATATACCCCAAGTGTGTATATGTATACTGGTTTGATAGGATATACCCCCAAGTGTGTATATGTATACTAGTGTGATAGGATATATCCCCCAAGTGTGTATATGTATACTGGTATGATAGGATATATCCCCCAAGTATGTATATGTATACTGGTATGATAGGATATATGCCACAAGTATGTATATGTATACTGGTGTGATAGGATATACCCCCAAGTATGTATATGTATACTGGTATGATAGGATATATCCCCAAGTATGTATATGTATACTGGTGTGATAGGATATACCCCCAAGTGTGTATATGTATACTAGTGTGATAGGATATACCCCCAAGTGTGTATACGTATACTGTTGTGATAGGATATACCCCCAAGTGTGTATATGTATACTGGTATGATAGGATATATCCCCCAAGTATGTATATGTATACTAGTGTGATAGGATATATCCCAAGTATGTATATGTATACTAGTGTGATAGGATATATCCCCAAGTATGTATATGTATACTGGTGTGATAGTATATACCCCCAAGTGTATATATGTATACTGATTTGATAGGATATACCCCAAGTATGTATATGTATACTAGTGTGATAGGATATATCCCAAGTATGTATATGTATACTAGTGTGATAGGATATATCCCCAAGTATGTATATGTATACTGGTGTGATAGTATATACCCCCAAGTGTATATATGTATACTGGTTTGATAGGATATATCCCCCAAGTATGTATATGTATACTGGTGTGATATGATATACCCCAAGTGTGTATATGTATACTGGTATGATAGGATATATCCCCCAAGTATTTATATGTGTACTGGTGTGATAGGATATACCCCAAGTATGTATATGTATATTGGTTTGATAGGATATACCCCAAGTATGTATATGTATACTAGTGTGATAGGATATATCCCAAGTATGTATATGTATACTGGTGTGATATGATATACCCCAAGTATGTATATGTATATTGGTTGGATAGGATATACCCCAAGTGTGTATATGTATACTAGTGTGATAGGATATATCCCAAGTATGTATATGTATACTGGTGTGATATGATATACCCCAAGTATGTATATATATACTGGTGTGATAGGATATATCCCCAAGTGTGTATATGTATACTGGTATGATAGGATATATCCCCCAAGTGTATATGTATACTGGTGTGATAGGATATATCCCCAAGTATGTATATTTATACTGGTGTGATAGGATATATCCCCCAAGTGTATATGTATACTAGTATGCTAGGATATATCCCCAAGTATGTATATGTATACTAATGTGATAGGATATATCCCCCAAGTATGTAAATGTATACTGGCGTGGTAGGATATATCCCCCAAGTATGTATATGTATATTGGTGTGATAGGATATTTCCCCCAAGTGTGTAAGTATACTGGTATGCTAGGATATTTCCCCCAAGTATGTATATGTATTCTAATATGCTAGGATATATCCCCCAAGTATGTATATGTATACTAGTGTGAAAGGATATATCCCCCAAGTAGGTATATGTATACTGGTATGATAGGATATATCCCCCAAGTATTAATATGTGTACTGGTGTGATAGGATATACCCCCAAGTGTGTATTTGTATACTAGTGTGATAGGATATACCCCCAAGTGTGTATATGTATACTGGTGTGACAGGATATACCCCAAGTGTGTATATGTATACTGGTTTGATAGGATATACCCCCAAGTGTGTATATGTATACTAGTGTGATAGGATATATCCCCCAATTGTGTATATGTATACTGGTATGATAGGATATATCCCCCAAGTATGTATATGTATACTGGTATGATAGGATATATGCCACAAGTATGTATATGTATACTGGTGTGATAGGATATACCCCCAAGTATGTATATGTATACTGGTATGATAGGATATATCCCCAAGTGTGTATATGTATACTGGTGTGATAGGATATACCCCCAAGTGTGTATATGTATACTAGTGTGGTAGGATATATACCACAAGTATGAATATGTATACTGGTGTGATAGGATATATCCCCCAAGTGTATATGTATACTAGTGTGATAGGATATATCCCAAGTATGTATATGTATACTAGTGTGATAGGATATATCCCAAGTATGTATATGTATACTGGTGTGATATGATATACCCCAAGTGTGTATATGTATACTGGTATGATAGGATATATCCCCCAAGTATTTATATGTATACTGGTGTGATAGGATATACCCCAAGTATGTATATGTATATTGGTTTGATAGGATATACCCCAAGTATGTATATGTATACTGGTGTGATATGATATACCCCAAGTGTGTATATGTATACTGGTATGATAGGATATATCCCCCAAGTATTAATATGTGTACTGGTGTGATAGGATATACCCCAAGTATGTATATATATACTGGTGTGATAGGATATATCCCCAAGTGTGTATATGTATACTAGTATGATAGGATATATCCCCCAAGTGTATATGTATACTGGTGTGATAGGATATATCCCCAAGTATGTATATTTATACTGGTGTGATAGGATATATCCCCCAAGTGTATATGTATACTGGTATGCTAGGATATATCCCCAAGTATGTATTTGTATACTAATGTGATAGGATATATCCCCCAAGTATGTAAATGTATACTGGCGTGGTAGGATATATCCCCAAGTATGTATATGTATACTGGTGTGATAGGATATTTCCCCCAAGTGTATATGTATTCTGGTATGCTAGGATATATCCCCCAAGTATGTATATGTATACTAGTGTGAAAGGATATATCCCCCAAGTGTGTATATGTATACTGGTATGATAGGATATATCCCCCAAGTATTAATATGTGTACTGGTGTGATAGGATATACCCCCAAGTGTGTATTTGTATACTAGTGTGATAGGATATACCCCCAAGTGTGTATATGTATACTGGTGTGACAGGATATACCCTCAAGTATGTATATGTATACTGGTATGATATAATATATCCCCAAGTGTGTAAGTATACTAGTGTGATAGGATATATCCCACAAGTATGTATATGTATCTGGTGTGATAGGATATATCCCCCAAGTGTATATGTATACTAGTGTCATAGGATATATCCCCCAAGTGTATATGTATACTGGTGTGATAGGATGTATCCCCCAATTATGTATATGTATACTGGTGTGATAGGATATATCCCCAAGTATGTATATGTATACTGGTATGATAGGATATATGCCACAAGTATGTATATGTATACTAGAGTGATAGGATATACCCCCAAGTGTGTATATGTATACTAGTGTGATAGGATATACCCCCAAGTGTGTATATGTATACTGGTTTGATAGGATATACCCCAAGTATGTATATGTATACTAGTGAGATAGGATATATCCCCAAGTTTGTATATGTAAACTGGTGTGATAGGATATACCCCCAAGTGTGTATATGTATACTAGTGTGATAGGATATATCCCCAAGTAATTATATGTATACTGGTGTGATAGGATATACCCCCAAGTGTGTATATGTATACTGGTTTGATAGGATATACCCCAAGTATGTATATGTATACTAGTGTGATAGGATATATCCCAAGTATGTATATGTATACTAGTGTGATAGGATATATCCCCAAGTGTATATATGTATACTGGTTTGATAGGATATATCCCCCAAGTATGTATATGTATACTAGTGAGATAGGATATATCCCCAAGTGTGTATATGCAAACTGGTGTGATAGGATATACCCCCAAGTGTGTATATGTATACTAGTGTGATAGGATATATCCCCAAGTATGTATATGTATACTGGTGTGATAGGATATACCCCCAAGTATGTATATGTATACTGGTGTGATAGGATATACCCCCAAGTGTGTATATGTATACTGGTTTGATAGGATATACCCCAAGTATGTATATGTATACTAGTGTGATAGGATATATCCCAAGTATGTATATGTATACTAGTGTGATAGGATATATCCCCAAGTATGTATATGTATACTGGTGTGATAGTATATACCCCCAAGTGTATATATGTATACTGGTTTGATAGGATATATCCCCCAAGTATGTATATGTATACTGGTGTGATAGGATATATCCCCCAAGTATGTATATGTATACTGGTGTGATAGGATATACCCCCAAGTGTGTATATGTATACTGGTTTGATAGGATATACTCCAAGTATGTATATGTATACTAGTGTGATAGGATATATCCAAAGTATGTATATGTATACTGGTGTGATATGATATACCCCAAGTGTGTATATGTATACTGGTATGATAGGATATATGCCACAAGTATGTATATGTATACTAGTGTGATAGTATATATCCCCCAAGTATGTAAATGTATACTAGTGTGATAGGATATATCCCCCAAGTATGTATATGTATACTCGTGTGATAGGATATATCCCAAGTATGTATATGTATACTGGTATGATAGTATATATCCCCCAAGTATGTAAATGTATACTAGTGTGATAGGATATATCCCCCAAGTATGTATATGTATACTCGTGTGATAGGATATATCCCAAGTATGTATATGTATACTGGTATGATAGGATATACCCAAGTATGTATATGTATACTGGTGTGATAGGATATACCCCAAGTATGTATATGTATACTAGTGTGATAGGATATATCCCAAGTATGTATATGTATACTGGTATGATAGGATATATCCCCAAGTATTAAATGTATACTGGTGTGATAGGATATACCCCAAGTATGTATATGTATACTGGTGTGATAGGATATATCCCAAGTATGTATATGTATACTGGTATGATAGGATATATCCCCCAAATACGTATATGTATACTGGCGTGGTAGGATATATACCCCAAGTATGTATATGTATACTGGTGTGGTAGGATATATACCCCAAGTATGTATATGTATACTGGTATGATAGGATATATCCCCCAAGTATGTATATGTATACTGGCGTGGTAGGATATATACCCCAAGTATGTATATGTATACTGGTGTGATAGGGTATATCCCCCAAGTGTATATGTATACTAGTGTGATAGGATATATCCCAAGTATGTATATGTATACTAGTGTGATAGGATATATCCCAAGTATGTATATGTGTACTGGTGTGATAGGATATACCCCAAATATGTATATGTATATTGGTTTGATAGGATATACCCCAAGTATGTATATGTATACTAGTGTGATAGGATATATCCCAAGTATGTATATGTATACTGGTGTGATATGATATACCCCAAGTATGTATATATATACTGGTGTGATAGGATATATCCCCAAGTGTGTATATGTATACTGGTATGATAGGATATATCCCCCAAGTGTATATGTATACTGGTGTGATAGGATATATCCCCAAGTATGTATATTTATACTGGTGTGATAGGATATATCCCCCAAGTGTATATGTATACTGGTATGCTAGGATATATCCCCAAGTATGTATATGTATACTAATGTGATAGGATATATCCCCAAAGTATGTAAATGTATACTGGCGTGGTAGGATATATCCCTCAAGTATGTATATGTATATTGGTGTGATAGGATATTTCCCCCAAGTGTGTAAGTATACTGGTATGCTAGGATATTTCCCCCAAGTATGTATATGTATTCTGGTATGCTAGGATATATCCCCCAAGTATGTATATGTATACTAGTGTGAAAGGATATATCCCCCAAGTATGTATATGTATACTGGTATGATAGGATATATCCCCCAAGTGTGTATATGTATACTGGTATGATAGGATATATCCCCCAAGTATTAATATGTGTACTGGTGTGATAGGATATACCCCCAAGTGTGTATTTGTATACTAGTGTGATAGGATATACCCCCAAGTGTGTATATGTATACTGGTGTGACAGGATATACCCCAAGTGTGTATATGTATACTGGTTTGATAGGATATACCCCCAAGTGTGTATATGTATACTAGTGTGATAGGATATATCCCCCAAGTGTGTATATGTATACTGGTATGATAGGATATATCCCCCAAGTATGTATATGTATACTGGTATGATAGGATATATGCCACAAGTATGTATATGTATACTGGTGTGATAGGATATACCCCCAAGTATGTATATGTATACTGGTATGATAGGATATATCCCCAAGTATGTATATGTATACTGGTGTGATAGGATATACCCCCAAGTGTGTATATGTATACTAGTGTGATAGGATATACCCCCAAGTGTGTATACGTATACTGTTGTGATAGGATATACCCCCAAGTGTGTATATGTATACTGGTATGATAGGATATATCCCCCAAGTATGTATATGTATACTAGTGTGATAGGATATATCCCAAGTATGTATATGTATACTAGTGTGATAGGATATATCCCCAAGTATGTATATGTATACTGGTGTAATAGTATATACCCCCAAGTGTATATATGTATACTGATTTGATAGGATATACCCCAAGTATGTATATGTATACTAGTGTGATAGGATATATCCCAAGTATGTATATGTATACTAGTGTGATAGGATATATCCCCAAGTATGTATATGTATACTGGTGTGATAGTATATACCCCCAAGTGTATATATGTATACTGGTTTGATAGGATATATCCCCCAAGTATGTATATGTATACTGGTGTGATATGATATACCCCAAGTGTGTATATGTATACTGGTATGATAGGATATATCCCCCAAGTATTTATATGTGTACTGGTGTGATAGGATATACCCCAAGTATGTATATGTATATTGGTTTGATAGGATATACCCCAAGTATGTATATGTATACTAGTGTGATAGGATATATCCCAAGTATGTATATGTATACTGGTGTGATATGATATACCCCAAGTATGTATATGTATATTGGTTGGATAGGATATACCCCAAGTGTGTATATGTATACTAGTGTGATAGGATATATCCCAAGTATGTATATGTATACTGGTGTGATATGATATACCCCAAGTATGTATATATATACTGGTGTGATAGGATATATCCCCAAGTGTGTATATGTATACTGGTATGATAGGATATATCCCCCAAGTGTATATGTATACTGGTGTGATAGGATATATCCCCAAGTATGTATATTTATACTGGTGTGATAGGATATATCCCCCAAGTGTATATGTATACTAGTATGCTAGGATATATCCCCAAGTATGTATATGTATACTAATGTGATAGGATAATCCCCCATGTATGTAAATTTATACTGGCGTGGTAGGATATATCCCCCAAGTATGTATATGTATATTGGTGTGATAGGATATTTCCCCCAAGTGTGTAAGTATACTGGTATGCTAGGATATTTCTCCCAAGTATGTATATGTATTCTGATATGCTAGGATATATCCCCCAAGTATGAATATGTATACTAGTGTGAAAGGATATATCCCCCAAGTAGGTATATGTATACTGGTATGATAGGATATATCCCCCAAGTGTGTATATGTATACTGGTATGATAGGATATATCCCCCTAGTATTAATATGTGTACTGGTGTGATAGGATATACCCCCAAGTGTGTATTTGTATACTAGTGTGATAGGATATACCCCCAAGTGTGTATATGTATACTGGTGTGACAGGATATACCCCAAGTGTGTATATGTATACTGGTTTGATAGGATATACCCCCAAGTGTGTATATGTATACTAGTGTGATAGGATATATCCCCCAATTGTGTATATGTATACTGGTATGATAGGATATATCCCCCAAGTATGCATATGTATACTGGTATGATAGGATATATGCCACAAGTATGTATATGTATACTGGTGTGATAGGATATACCCCCAAGTATGTATATGTATACTGGTATGATAGGATATATCCCCAAGTGTGTATATGTATACTGGTGTGATAGGATATACCCCCAAGTGTGTATATGTATACTAGTGTGATAGGATATACCCCCAAGTGTGTATATGTATACTGGTTTGATAGGATATACCCCAAGTATGTATATGTATACTAGTGAGATAGGATATACCCCAAGTATGTATATGTATACTAGTGAGATAGGATATATCCCCAAGTGTGTATATGTAAACTGGTGTGATAGGATATACCCCCAAGTGTGTATATGTATACTAGTGTGATAGGATATATCCCCAAGTATGTATATGTATACTGGTGTGATAGGATATACCCCCAAGTGTGTATATGTATACTGGTTTGATAGGATATACCCCAAGTATGTATATGTATACTAGTGTGATAGGATATATCCCAAGTATGTATATGTATACTAGTGTGATAGGATATATCCCCCAAGTATGTATATGTATACTGGTGTGATAGTATATACCCCCAAGTTGTATATGTATACTGGTGTGATAGGATATATCCCCAAGTGTGTATATGTATACTGGTATGATAGGATATATCCCCCAAGTGTATATGTATACTGGTGTGATAGGATATATCCCCAAGTATGTATATGTATACTGGTGTGATAGGATATATCCCCAAGTGTGTATATGTATACTGGTATGATAGGATATATCCCCCAAGTGTATATGTATACTGGTGTGATAGGATATATCCCCAAGTATGTATATGTATACTGGTGTGATAGGATATATCCCCAAGTGTATATGTATACTGGTATGATAGGATATATCCCCCAAGTATGTATATGTATACTGGTGTGATAGGATATATCCCCCAAGTATGTATATGTATACTGGTGTGGTAGGATATATCCCCAAGTATGTATATGTATACTGGTGTGATAGGATATATCCCCAAGTGTATATGTATCTGTATGATAGGATATATCCCCAAGTATGTATATGTATACTAGTGTGATAGGATATATCCCAAGTATGTATATGTATACTGGTATGATAGGATATATCCCCCAAGTATGAATATGTGTACTGGTGTGATAGGATATACCCCAAGTATGTATATATATACTGGTGTGATAGGATATATCCCCAAGTGTGTATATGTATACTGGTATGATAGGATATATCCCCAAGTGTATATGTATACTGGTGTGATAGGATATATCCCAAGTATGTATATTTATACTGGTGTGATAGGATATACCCCAAGTGTGTATATGTATACTAGTGTGATAGGATATATCCCCCAAGTGTGTATATGTATACTGGTGTGATAGGATATACCCCAAGTATGTATATGTATACTGGTGTGATAGGATATACCCCAAGTGTGTATATGTATACTGGTGTGATAGGATATATCCCAAGTATGTATATGTATACTAGTGTGATAGGATATATCCCCAAGTATTAATATGTATACTGGTGTGATAGGATATACCCCAAGTATGTATATGTATACTGGTGTGATAGGATATATCCCCCAAGTTGTATATGTATACTGGTGTGATAGGATATATCCCCAAGTGTGTATATGTATACTGGTGTGATAGGATATATCCCCCAAGTATGTATATGTATACTGGTGTGATAGGATATATCCCCAAGTATGTATATGTATACTGGTATGATAGGATATATGCCACAAGTGTATATGTATACTGGTGTGATAGGATATACCCCCAAGTGTATATGTATACTAGTGTGATAGGATATATCCCCAAGTATGTATATGTATACTGGTGTGATAGGATATACCCCCAAGTGTGTATATGTATACTGGTGTGATAGGATATATCCCCCAAGTATGTATATGTATACTAGTGTGATAGGATATATCCCCCAAGTATGTATATGTATACTGGTGTGATAGGATATACCCCCAAGTGTGTATATGTATACTGGTGTGATAGGATATACCCCCAAGTGTCCCCAAGTATGTATATGTATACTAGTGTGATAGGATATATCCCCAAGTATGTATATGTATACTGGTGTGATAGGATATACCCCCAAGTGTGTATATGTATACTGGTGTGATAGGATATATCCCCCAAGTATGTATATGTATACTGGTGTGATAGGATATACCCCCAAGTGTGTATATGTATACTGGTGTGATAGGATATACCCCAAGTATGTATATGTATACTGGTGTGATAGGATATATCCCCAAGTATGTATATGTATACTGGTGTGATAGGATATATCCCCAAGTATGTATATGTATACTGGTGTGATAGGATATATCCCCAAGTGTGTATATGTATACTGGTGTGATAGGATATACCCCCAAGTATGTATATGTATACTGGTGTGATAGGATATATCCCCCAAGTATGTATATGTATACTGGTGTGATAGGATATACCCCAAGTATGTATATGTATACTGGTTTGATAGGATATACCCCAAGTATGTATATGTATACTAGTGTGATAGGATATATCCCCAAGTATGTATATGTATACTGGTGTGATAGTATATACCCCAAGTGTATATATGTATATTGGTTTGATAGGATATATCCCCCAAGTATGTATATGTATACTGGTGTGATAGGATATATCCCCCAAGTATGTATATGTATACTGGTGTGATAGGATATATCCCCCAAGTATGTATATGTATACTGGTGTGATAGGATATACCCCCAAGTGTGTATATGTATACTGGTTTGATAGGATATACCCCAAGTATGTATATGTATACTAGTGTGATAGGATATATCCCAAGTATGTATATGTATACTGGTGTGATATGATATACCCCAAGTGTGTATATGTATACTGGTATGATAGGATATATCCCCCAAGTATTTATATGTGTACTGGTGTGATAGGATATACCCCAAGTATGTATATGTATACTGGTTTGATAGGATATACCCCAAGTATGTATATGTATACTAGTGTGATAGGATATATCCCAAGTATGTATATGTATACTGGTATGATAGGATATATCCCCAAGTATTAATATGTGTACTGGTGTGATAGGATATACCCCAAGTATGTATATGTATACTGGTGTGATAGGATATATCCCCCAAGTATGTATATGTATACTGGTGTGATAGGATATATCCCCAAGTGTGTATATGTATACTGGTATGATAGGATATATCCCCCAAGTGTATATGTATACTGGTGTGATAGGATATATCCCCAAGTATGTATATTTATACTGGTGTGATAGGATATATCCCCCAAGTGTATATGTATACTAATGTGATAGGATATATCCCCCAAGTGTATATGTATACTGGTGTGATAGGATATATCCCCAAGTATGTATATTTATACTGGTGTGTTAGGATATATCCCCCAAGTGTATATGTATACTGGTATGCTAGGTTATATCCCCCAAGTATGTATATGTATACTAGTGTGATAGGATATATCCCCCAAGTATGTAAATGTATACTGGCGTGGTAGGATATATACCCCAAGTATGTATATGTATACTGGTGTGATAGGATATATCCCCAAGTGTATATGTATTCTGGTATGCTAGCATATATCCCCAAGTATGTATATGTATACTAGTGTGATAGGATATATCCCCCAAGTATGTATATGTATACTGGTATGATACGATATATCCCCCAAGTATGTATATGTATACTGGTATGATAGGATATATGCCACAAGTATGTATATGTATACTGGTGTTATAGGATATACCCCCAAGTGTGTATATGTATACTAGTGTGATAGGATATACCCCCAAGTGTGTATATGTATACTGGTGTGATAGGATATACCCCCAAGTGTGTATATGTATACTGGTTTGATAGGATATACCCCAAGTATGTATATGTATACTAGTGTGATAGGATATATCCCCAAGTGTGTATATGTATACTGGTGTGATAGGATATACCCCCAAGTGTGTATATGTATACTAGTGTGAAAGGATATATCCCCCAAGTATGTATATGTATACTGGTGTGATAGGATACACCCCAAAGTGTGTATATGTATACTGGTTTCATAGGATATACCCCAAGTATGTATATGTATACTAGTGTGATAGGATATATCCCAAGTATGTATATGTATACTAGTGTGATAGGATATATCCCAAGTATGTATATGTATACTGGTGTGATATGATATACCCCAAGTGTGTATATGTATACTGGTATGATAGGATTTATCCCCCAAGTATTTATATCTGTACTGGTGTGATAGGATATACCCCAAGTATGTATATGTATACTGGTATGATAGGATATATCCCCCAAGTATGTATATGTATACTGGTATGATAGGATATATCCCCCAAGTATATATATGTATACTGGTGTGATCATATATATCCCTCAAGTATGTATATTTATACTGGTATGCTAGGATATATCCCCCAAGTATGTATATGTATATGTATACTGGTGTGAAAGGATATATCCCCCAAGTGTATATGTATTCTGGTATGCTAGGATATATCCCCAAGTATGTATATTTATACTGGTGTGATAGGATATATCCCCCAAGTGTATATGTATACTAATGTGATAGGATATATCCCCCAAGTGTATATGTATACTGGTGTGATAGGATATATCCCCAAGTATGTATATTTATACTGGTGTGTTAGGATATATCCCCCAAGTGTATATGTATACTGGTATGCTAGGATATATCCCCCAGTATGTATATGTATACTAGTGTGATAGGATATATCCCCCAAGTATGTATATGTATACTGGTATGATACGATATATCCCCCAAGTATGTATATGTATACTGGTATGATAGGATATATGCCACAAGTATGTATATGTATACTGGTGTGATAGGATATACCCCCAAGTGTGTATATGTATACTAGTGTGATAGGATATACCCCCAAGTGTGTATATGTATACTGGTGTGATAGGATATACCCCCAAGTGTGTATATGTATACTAGTGTGATAGGATATATCCCCCAAGTATGTATATGTATACTGGTGTGATAGGATACACCCCAAAGTGTGTATATGTATACTGGTTTCATAGGATATACCCCAAGTATGTATATGTATACTAGTGTGATAGGATATATCCCAAGTATGTATATGTATACTAGTGTGATAGGATATATCCCCAAGTATGTATATGTATACTGGTGTGATAGGATATACCCCCAAGTGTGTATATGTATACTGGTTTGATAGGATATATCCCCCAAGTATGTATATGTATACTGGTGTGATAGGATATATCCACCAAGTATGTATATGTATACTGGTGTGATAGGATATACTCCCAAATGTGTATATGTATACTGGTTTGATAGGATATACCCCAAGTATGTATATGTATACTAGTGTGATAGGATATATCCCAAGTATGTATATGTATACTGGTGTGATATGATATACCCCAAGTGTGTATATGTATACTGGTATGATAGGATTTATCCCCCAAGTATTTATATCTGTACTGGTGTGATAGGATATACCCCAAGTATGTATATGTATACTGGTATGATAGGATATATCCCCCAAGTATGTATATGTATACTGGTATGATAGGATATATCCCCCAAGTATATATATGTATACTGGTGTGATCATATATATCCCCCAAGTGTATATGTATTCTGGTATGCTAGGATATATCCCCAAGTATGTATATGTATACTAGTGTGATAGGATATATCCCCCAAATATGTATATGTATACTGGTATGATATGATATATCCCCCAAGTATGTATATGTATACTGGTGTGATAGGATATACCCCCAAGTATGTATATGTATACTAGTGTGATTGGATATATCCCCAAGTGTGTATATGTATACTGGTGTGATAGGATATACCCCCAAGTGTGTATATGTATACTAGTGTGATAGGATATATCCCCCAAGTATGTATATGTATACTGGTGTGATAGGATACACCCCCAAGTGTGTATATGTATACTGGTTTCATAGGATATACCCCAAGTATGTATATGTATACTAGTGTGATAGGATATATCCCAAGTATGTATATGTATACTGGTGTTATAGGATATACCCCCAAGTGTGTATATGTATACTGGTGTGATAGGATATACCCCCAAGTGTGTATATGTATACTGGTTTGATAGGATATACCCCAAGTATGTATATGTATACTAGTGTGATAGGATATATCCCAAGTATGTATATGTATACTGGTGTGATATGATATACCCCAAGTGTGTATATGTATACTGGTATGATAGGATTTATCCCCCAAGTATTTATATCTGTACTGGTGTGATAGGATATACCCCAAGTATGTATATGTATACTGGTATGATAGGATATATCCCCCAAGTATGTATATGTATACTGGTATGATAGGATATATCCCCGAAGTATATATATGTATACTGGTGTGATCATATATATCCCCCAAGTGTATATGTATTCTGGTATGCTAGGATATATCCCCAAGTATGTATATGTATACTAGTGTGATAGGATATATCCCCCAAATATGTATATGTATACTGGTATGATATGATATATCCCCCAAGTATGTATATGTATACTGGTGTGATAGGATATACCCCCAAGTATGTATATGTATACTAGTGTGATTGGATATATCCCCAAGTGTGTATATGTATACTGGTGTGATAGGATATACCCCCAAGTGTGTATATGTATACTAGTGTGATAGGATATATCCCCCAAGTATGTATATGTATACTGGTGTGATAGGATACACCCCCAAGTGTGTATATGTATACTGGTTTCATAGGATATACCCCAAGTATGTATATGTATACTAGTGTGATAGGATATATCCCAAGTATGTATATGTATACTAGTGTTATAGGATATATCCCCAAGTATGTATATGTATACTGGTGTGATAGGATATACCCCCAAGTGTGTATATGTATACTGGTTTGATAGGATATATCCCCCAAGTATGTATATGTATACTGGTGTGATAGGATATATCCCCCAAGTATGTATATGTATACTGGTGTGATAGGATATACCCCCAAATGTGTATATGTATACTGGTATGATAGGATATATCCCCCAAGTATTTATATGTGTACTGGTGTGATAGGATATACCCCAAGTATGTATATGTATACTGGTATGATAGGATATATCCCCCAAGTATGTATATGTAGACTGGTATGATAGGATATATCCCCCAAGTATATATATGTATACTGGTGTGATCATATATATCTCCAAAGTATGTATATTTATACTGGTGTGATAGTATGTATCCCCAAGTATGTATATTTATACTGGTGTGATAGGATATATCCCCCAAGTGTATATGTATACTAATGTGATAGGATATATCCCCCAAGTGTATATGTATACTGGTGTGATAGGATATATCCCCAAGTATTTATATTTATACTGGTGTGATAGGATATATCCCCCAAGTGTGTATATGTATACTGGTATGCTAGGATATATCCCCCAAGTGTGTATATGTATACTAGTGTGATAGGATATATCACCCAAGTATGTAAATGTATACTGGCGTGGTAGGATATATACCCCAAGTATGTATATGTATACTAGTGTGATAGGATATATCCCCCAAGTATGTATATGTATACTGGTATGATAGGATATATCCCCCAATTATGTATATGTATACTGGTATGATAGGATATATCCCCCAAGTATGTATATGTATACTGGTATGATACGATATATCCCCCAAGTGTATATGTATACTGGTGTGATAGGATATACCCCAAGTATGTATATGTATACTGGTGTGATAGGATATACCCCCAAGTATGTATATGTATACTGGTATGATAGGATATACCCCAAGTATGTATATGTATACTGGTGTGATAGGATATACCCCCAAGTATGTATATGTATACTGGTGTGATAGGATATACCCCAAGTGTGTATATGTATACTGGTTTGATAGGATATACCCCAAGTATGTATATGTATACTAGTGTGATAGGATATATCCTCAAGTGTGTATATGTATACTGGTGTGATAGGATATACCCCCAAGTGTGTATATGTATACTAGTGTGATAGCATATATCCCCCAAGTATGTATATGTATACTGGTGTGATAGGATACACCCCAAGTGTGTATATGTATACTGGTTTGATAGGATATACCCCAAGTATGTATATTTATACTGGTGTGATAGGATATATCCCCCAAGTGTATATGTATACTGGTATGCTAGGATATATCCCCCAAGTATGTAAATGTATACTGGCGTGGTAGGATATATCCCCCAAATGTATATGTATTCTAGTATGCTAGGATATATCCCCAAGTATGTAAATGTATACTGGCGTGGTAGGATATATACCCCAAGTATGTATATGTATACTGGTGTGATAAGATATATCCCCCAAGTGTATATGTATTCTAGTATGCTAGGATATATCCCCCAAGTATGTATATGTATACTAGTGTGATATGATATATCCCCCAAGTATGTATATGTATACTGGTATGATACGATATATCCCCCAAGTATGTATATGTATACTGGTATGATAGGATATATGCCACAAGTATGTATATGTATACTGGTGTGATAGGATATACCCCCAAGTGTGTATTTGTATACTAGTGTGATAGGATACACCCCCAAGTGTGTATATGTATACTGGTGTGATAGGATATACCCCCAAGTGTGTATATGTATACTGGTGTGATAGGATATACCCCCAAGTGTGTATATGTATACTGGTTTGATAGGATATACCCCAAGTATGTATATGTATACTAGTGTGATAGGATATATCCTCAAGGGTGTATATGTATACTGGTGTGATAGGATATACCCCCAAGTGTGTATATGTATACTGGTGTGATAGGATATACCCCCAAGTGTGTATATGTATACTGGTGTGATAGGATATATCCCCCAAGTATGTATATGTATACTGGCGTGATAGGATACACCCCCAAGTGTGTATATGTATACTGGTTTGATAGGATATACCCCACGTATGTATATGTATACTAGTGTGATAGGATATATCCCAAGTATGTATATGTATACTGGTGTGATAGGATATACCCCAAGTATGTATATGTATACTAGTGTGATAGGATATATCCTCAAGTGTGTATATGTATACTGGTGTGATAGGATATACCCCCAAGTGTGTATATGTATACTGGTGTGATAGGATATACCCCCAAGTGTGTATATGTATACTGGTGTGATAGGATATATCCCCCAAGTATGTATATGTATACTGGCGTGATAGGATACACCCCCAAGTGTGTATATGTATACTGGTTTGATAGGATATACCCCACGTATGTATATGTATACTAGTGTGATAGGATATATCCCAAGTATGTATATGTATACTAGTGTGATAGGATATATCCCCAAGTATGTATATGTATACTGGTGTGATAGGATATACCCCCAAGTGTGTATATGTATACTGGTTTGATAGGATATATCCCCCAAGTATGTATATGTATACTGGTGTGATAGGATATATCCCCCAAGTATGTATATGTATACTGGTGTGATAGGATATACCTCCAAGTGTGTATATGTATACTGGTTTGATAGGATATACCCCAAGTGTGTATATGTATACTGGTGTGATAGGATATATCCCCCAAGTATGTATATGTATACTGGTGTGATAGGATATATCCCAAGTATGTATATGTATACTGGTTTGATAGGATATACCCCAAGTATGTATATGTATACTAGTGTGATAGGATATATCCCAAGTATGTATATGTATACTGGTGTGATAGGATATACCCCAAGTGTGTATATGTATACTGGTGTGATAGGATATATCCCCTAAGTATGTATATGTATACTGGTATGCTAGGATATATCCCCCAAGTATGTAAATGTATACTGGCGTGGTAGGATATATCCCCCAAATGTATATGTATTCTAGTATGCTAGGATATATCCCCAAGTATGTAAATGTATACTGGCGTGGTAGGATATATACCCCAAGTATGTATATGTATACTGGTGTGATAAGATATATCCCCCAAGTGTATATGTATTCTAGTATGCTAGGATATATCCCCCAAGTATGTATATGTATACTAGTGTGATATGATATATCCCCCAAGTATGTATATGTATACTGGTATGATACGATATATCCCCCAAGTATGTATATGTATACTGGTATGATAGGATATATGCCACAAGTATGTATATGTATACTGGTGTGATAGGATATACCCCCAAGTGTGTATTTGTATACTAGTGTGATAGGATATACCCCCAAGTGTGTATATGTATACTGGTGTGATAGGATATACCCCCAAGTGTGTATATGTATACTGGTGTGATAGGATATACCCCCAAGTGTGTATATGTATACTGGTTTGATAGGATATACCCCAAGTATGTATATGTATACTAGTGTGATAGGATATATCCTCAAGGGTGTATATGTATACTGGTGTGATAGGATATACCCCCAAGTGTGTATATGTATACTGGTGTGATAGGATATACCCCCAAGTGTGTATATGTATACTGGTGTGATAGGATATATCCCCCAAGTATGTATATGTATACTGGCGTGATAGGATACACCCCCAAGTGTGTATATGTATACTGGTTTGATAGGATATACCCCACGTATGTATATGTATACTAGTGTGATAGGATATATCCCAAGTATGTATATGTATACTGGTGTGATAGGATATACCCCAAGTATGTATATGTATACTGTGTGATAGGATATATCCCCAAGTGTGTATATGTATACTGGTGTGATAGGATATACCCCAAGTGTGTATATGTATACTGGTGTGATAGGATATATCCCCAGGTGTATATGTATACTGGTGTGATAGGATATATCCCCCAAGTATGTATATGTATACTGGTGTGATAGGATATACCCCCAAGTGTGTATATGTATACTGGTTTGATAGGATATACCCCAAGTATGTATATGTATACTGGTGTGATAGGATATATCCCAAGTATGTATATGTATACTGGTGTGATAGGATATATCCCCAAGTATGTATATGTATACTGGTGTGATAGGATATACCCCCAAGTGTGTATATGTATACTGGTTTGATAGGATATATCCCCCAAGTATGTATATGTATACTGGTGTGATAGGATATATCCCCCAAGTATGTATATGTATACTGGTGTGATAGGATATACCTCCAAGTGTGTATATGTATACTGGTTTGATAGGATATACCCCAAGTGTGTATATGTATACTGGTGTGATACGATATATCCCCCAAGTATTTATATGTGTACTGGTGTGATAGGATATATCCCAAGTATGTATATGTATACTGGTTTGATAGGATATACCCCAAGTATGTATATGTATACTAGTGTGATAGGATATATCCCAAGTATGTATATGTATACTGGTGTGATATGATATACCCCAAGTGTGTATATGTATACTGGTATGATAGGATATATCCCCTAAGTATGTATATGTATACTGGTATGCTAGGATATATCCCCCAAGTATGTAAATGTATACTGGCGTGGTAGGATATATCCCCCAAATGTATATGTATTCTAGTATGCTAGGATATATCCCCAAGTATGTAAATGTATACTGGCGTGGTAGGATATATACCCCAAGTATGTATATGTATACTGGTGTGATAAGATATATCCCCCAAGTGTATATGTATTCTAGTATGCTAGGATATATCCCCCAAGTATGTATATGTATACTAGTGTGATATGATATATCCCCCAAGTATGTATATGTATACTGGTATGATACGATATATCCCCCAAGTATGTATATGTATACTGGTATGATAGGATATATGCCACAAGTATGTATATGTATACTGGTGTGATAGGATATACCCCCAAGTGTGTATTTGTATACTAGTGTGATAGGATATACCCCCAAGTGTGTATATGTATACTGGTGTGATAGGATATACCCCCAAGTGTGTATATGTATACTGGTGTGATAGGATATACCCCCAAGTGTGTATATGTATACTGGTTTGATAGGATATACCCCAAGTATGTATATGTATACTAGTGTGATAGGATATATCCTCAAGTGTGTATATGTATACTGGTGTGATAGGATATACCCCCAAGTGTGTATATGTATACTGGTGTGATAGGATATACCCCCAAGTGTGTATATGTATACTGGTGTGATAGGATATATCCCCCAAGTATGTATATGTATACTGGCGTGATAGGATACACCCCCAAGTGTGTATATGTATACTGGTTTGATAGGATATACCCCACGTATGTATATGTATACTAGTGTGATAGGATATATCCCAAGTATGTATATGTATACTAGTGTGATAGGATATATCCCCAAGTATGTATATGTATACTGGTGTGATAGGATATACCCCCAAGTGTGTATATGTATACTGGTTTGATAGGATATATCCCCCAAGTATGTATATGTATACTGGTGTGATAGGATATATCCCCCAAGTATGTATATGTATACTGGTGTGATAGGATATACCCCCAAGTGTGTATATGTATACTGGTTTGATAGGATATACCCCAAGTGTGTATATGTATACTGGTGTGATACGATATATCCCCCAAGTATTTATATGTGTACAGGTGTGATAGGATATATCCCCCAAGTATGTATATGTATACTGGTTTGATAGGATATACCCCAAGTATGTATATGTATACTAGTGTGATAGGATATATCCCAAGTATGTATATGTATACTGGTGTGATATGATATACCCCAAGTGTGTATATGTATACTGGTATGATAGGATATATCCCCTAAGTATGTATATGTATACTGGTATGATAGGATATATCCCCCAAGTATATATATGTATACTGGTGTGATAGGATATATCCCCCAAGTATGTATATGTATACTGGTGTGATAGGATATATCCCCCAAATGTGTAGGTATACTGGTGTGATAGAATATATCCCCCAAGTGTATAGGTATACTGGTGTGATAGGATATATCCCCCAAGTATGTATATGTATACTGGTATGATAGGATATATCACCCAAGTATGTATATGTATACTTGTGTGATAGTATGTATCCCCCAAGTATGTATATGTATACTGGTATGATAGGATATATCCCCCAAGTATGTATATGTATACCGGTATGATAGGATATATCCCCCAAGTGTGTAGGTATACTGGTGTGGTAGGATATATCCCCCAAGTGTGTAGGTATACTGGTGTGGTAGGATATATCCCCCAAGTGTGTAGGTATACTAGTGTGATAGAATATATGCCCCAAGTATGTATATGTATACTGGTATGATAGGATATATCCCCCAAGTGTGTAAGTATACTAGTGTGATAGTATATATCCCACAAGTATGTATATGTAACTGGTGTGATAGGATATATCCCCCAAGTGTATATGTATACTAGTGTGATAGGATATATCCCCGAGTGTATATGTATACTGGTGTGATAGGATATATCCCCCAAGTATGTATATGTATACTGGTATGATAGGATATATCCCCCAAGTATGTATATGTATACTAGTATGATAGGATATATCCCCCAAGTATGTATATGCATACTGGTATGATAGGATATATCCCCCAAGTATGTATTTGTATACTGGTATGATAGGATATATCCCCCAAGTATATATATGTATACTGGTATGATAGGATATATCCCCCAAGTGTGTAGGTATACTGGTGTGGTAGGATATATCCCCCAAGTGTGTAGGTATACTGGTGTGATAGGATATACCCCCAAGTGTGTATATGTATACTGGTCTGATAGGATATATCCCGAAGTATGTATATGTATACTGGTGTGATAGGATATACCCCAAGTGTGTATATGTATACTAGTGTGATAGGATATACCCCCAAGTGTGTATATGTATACTGGTGTGATAGGATATACCCCCAAGTGTGTATATGTATACTGGTTTGATAGGATATACCCCAAGTATGTATATGTATACTAGTGTGATAGGATATATCCCCAAGTGTGTATAGGTATACTGGTGTGATAGGATATACCCCCAAGTGTGAATATGTATCCTAGTGTGATAGGATATATCCCCAAGTATGTATATGTATACTGGTGTGATAGGATATATCCCCCAAGTATGTATATGTATACTGGTGTGATAGGATATATCCCCCAAGTATGTATATGTATACTGGTGTGATAGGATATACCCCCAAGTGTGTATATGTATACTGGTTTGATAGGATATACCCCAAGTATGTATCTGTATACTAGTGTGATAGGATACATCCAAGTATGTATATGTATACTGGGGTTATATGATATGCACCAAGTGTGTATATGTATACTGGTATGATAGGATATATCCCCCAAGTATTTATATGTGTACTGGTGTGATAGGATATACCCCAAGTATGTATATGTATACTGGTTTGATAGGATATACCCAAGTATGTATATGTATACTAGTGTGATAGGATATATCCCAAGTATGTATATGTATACTGGTGTGATATGATATACCCCAAGTGTGTATATGTATACTGGTATGATAGGATATATCCCCCAAGTATTAATATGTGTACTGGTGTGATAGGATATACCCCAAATATGTATATATATACTGGTGTGATAGGATATATCCCCAAGTGTTTATATGTATCTGATGTGATAGGATATATCTCCCAAGTGTATATGTATACTAGTGTGATAGGATATATCCCCAAGTGTATATGTATACTGGTGTGATAGGATATATCCCCAAGTATGTATATTTATACTGGTGTGATAGGATATATCCCCCAAGTGTATATGTATACTGGTATGCTAGGATATATCCCCCAAGTATGTATATGTGTACTGGTATGATAGGATATACCCCCAAGTATGTATATGTATACTGGTATGATAGGATATATCCACCAAGTATGTATATGTATACTGGTATGATAGGATATATCCCCCAAGTATGTAAATGTATACTGGCGTGGTAGGATATATACCCCAAGTATGTATATGTATACTGGTGTGATAGGATATATCCCCCAAGTGTATATGTATTCTAGTATGCTAGGATATATCCCCAAGTATGTATATGTATACTAGTGTGATAAGATATATCCCCAAGTATGTATATGTATACTGGTATGATAGGATATATCCCCCAAGTATGTATATGTATACTGGTGTGATAGGATATATCCCCCAAGTATGTATATGTATACTGGTATGATAGGATATATCCCCCAAGTATTAATATGTGTACTGGTGTGATAGGATATACCCCAAATATGTATATATATACTGGTGTGATAGGATATATCCCCAAGTGTTTATATGTATCTGATGTGATAGGATATATCTCCCAAGTGTATATGTATACTAGTGTGATAGGATATATCCCCAAGTGTATAGGTATACTGGTGTGATAGGATATATCCCCAAGTATGTATATTTATACTGGTGTGATAGGATATATCCCCCAAGTGTATATGTATACTGGTATGCTAGGATATATCCCCCAAGTATGTATATGTATACTGGTATGATAGGATATATCCCCCAAGTATGTAAATGTATACTGGTGTGATAGGATATATCCCCCAAGTGTATATGTATTCTAGTATGCTAGGATATATCCCCAAGTATGTATATGTATACTAGTGTGATAAGATATATCCCCAAGTATGTATATGTATACTGGTATGATAGGATATATCCCCCAAGTATGTATATGTATACTGGTATGATAGGATATATCCCCCAAGTATGTATATGTATACTGGTATGATAGGATATATGCCACAAGTATGTATATGTATACTGGTGTGATAGGATATACTCCCAAGTGTGTATATGTATACTGGTATGATAGGATATATCCCGAAGTATGTATATGTATACTGGTGTGATAGGATATACCCCCAAGTATGTATATGTATACTGGTATGATAGGATATACCCCAAGTATGTATATGTATACTGGTGTGATAGGATATACCCCCAAGTATGGATATGTATGCTGGTGTGATAGGATATACCCCAAGTATGTATATGTATACTAGTGTGATAGGATATACCCCCAAGTGTGTATATGTATACTGGTGTGATAGGATATACCCCCAAATGTGTATATGTATACTGGTTTGATAGGATATATCCCCAAGTATGTATATGTATACTGGTGTGATAGGATATACCCCCAAGTGTGTATATGTATACTGGTATGATAGGATATATCCCCCAAGTATGTATATGTATACTGGTGTGATAGGATATACCCCCAAGTGTGTATATGTATACTGGTTTGATAGGATATACCCCAAGTATGTAACTGTATACTAGTGTGATAGGATACATCCAAGTATGTATATGTATACTGGTGTGATATGATATGCCCCAAGTGTGTATATGTATACTGGTATGATAGGATATATCCTCCAAGTATTTATATGTGTACTGGTGTGATAGGATATACCCCAAGTATGTATATGTATACTGGTTTGATAGGATATACCCAAGTATGTATATGTATACTAGTGTGATAGGATATATCCCAAGTATGTATATGTATACTGGTGTGATATGATATACCCCAAGTGTGTATATGTATACTGGTATGATAGGATATATCCCCCAAGTATTTATATGTGTACTGGTGTGATAGGATATACCCCAAGTATGTATATGTATACTGGTGTGATAGGATATATCCCCCAAGTGTATATGTATACTGGTGTGATAGGATATATCCCCAAGTATGTATATGTATACTAGTGTGATAAGATATATCCCCAAGTATGTATATGTATACTGGTATGATAGGATATATCCCCCAAGTATGTATATGTATACTGGTGTGATAGGATATATCCCCCAAGTATGTATATGTATACTGGTATGATAGGATATATCCCCCAAGTATTAATATGTGTACTGGTGTGATAGGATATACCCCAAGTATGTATATATATACTGGTGTGATAGGATATATCCCCAAGTGTGTATATGTATACTGGTGTGATAGGATATATCCCCCAAGTGTATATGTATACTGGTGTGATAGGATATATCCCCAAGTATGTATATGTATACTGGTGTGATAGGATATATCCCCAAGTGTATATGTATACTGTGTGATAGGATATATCCCCCAAGTTATGTATACTGGTATGATAGGATATATCCCCCAAGTATGTATATGTATACTGGTATGATAGGATATATCCCCCAAGTATGTATATACTGGTGTGATAGGATATATCCCCCAAGTGTATATGTATCTGTTGTAGGATATATCCCAAGTATGTATATGTATACTAGTGTGATAAGATATATCCCCAAGTATGTATATGTATACTGGTGTGATAGGATATACCCCCAAGTGTGTATATGTATACTGGTGTGATAGGATATATCCCCAAGTATGTATATGTATACTGGTGTGATAGGATATACCCCCAAGTGTGTATATGTATACTGGTATGATAGGATATATCCCCAAGTATGTATATGTATACTGGTGTGATAGGATATACCCCCAAGTATGTATGTATACTGGTGTGATAGGATATACCCCAAGTATGTATATGTATACTGGTGTGATAGGATATATCCCCCAGTATGTATATGTATACTGGTGTGATAGGATATACCCCAAGTATGTATATGTATACTGGTGTGATAGGATATATCCCCCAAGTGTGTATATGTATACTGGTGTGATAGGATATACCCCCAAGTGTGTATATGTATACTGGTTTGATAGGATATATCCCCAAGTATGTATATGTATACTGGTGTGATAGGATATACCCCAAGTGTGTATATGTATACTGGTATGATAGGATATATCCCCCAAGTATGTATATGTATACTGGTGTGATAGGATATACCCCAAGTATGTATATGTATACTGGTTTGATAGGATATACCCAAGTATGTATATGTATACTAGTGTGATAGGATATATCCCAAGTATGTATATGTATACTGGTGTGATATGATATACCCCAAGTGTGTATATGTATACTGGTATGATAGGATATATCCCCCAAGTATTTATATGTGTACTGGTGTGATAGGATATACCCCAAGTATGTATATGTATACTGGTTTGATAGGATATACCCAAGTATGTATATGTATACTAGTGTGATAGGATATATCCCAAGTATGTATATGTATACTGGTGTGATATGATATACCCCAAGTGTGTATATGTATACTGATATGATAGGATATATCCCCCAAGTATTTATATGTGTACTGGTGTGATAGGATATACCCCAAGTATGTATATGTATACTGGTTTGATAGGATATACCCAAGTATGTATATGTATACTAGTGTGATAGGATATATCCCAAGTATGTATATGTATACTGGTGTGATAGGATATATCCCCAAGTATTAATATGTGTACTGGTGTGATAGGATATTCCCCAAATATGTATATATATACTGGTGTGATAGGATATATCCCCAAGTGTTTATATGTATCTGATGTGATAGGATATATCTCCCAAGTGTATATGTATACTAGTGTGATAGGATATATCCCCAAGTGTATATGTATACTGGTGTGATAGGATATATCCCAAGTATGTATATTTATACTGGTGTGATAGGATATATCCCCCAAGTGTATATGTATACTGGTATGCTAGGATATATCCCCCAAGTATGTATATGTGTACTGGTATGATAGGATATATCCCCCAAGTATGTATATGTATACTGGTATGATAGGATATATCCACCAAGTATGTATATGTATACTGGTATGATAGGATATATCCCCCAAGTATGTAAATGTATACTGGCGTGGTAGGATATATACCCCAAGTATGTATATGTATACTGGTGTGATAGGATATATCCCCCAAGTGTATATGTATTCTAGTATGCTAGGATATATCCCCAAGTATGTATATGTATACTAGTGTGATAAGATATATCCCCAAGTATGTATATGTATACTGGTATGATAGGATATATCCCCCAAGTATGTATATGTATACTGGTGTGATAGGATATATCCCCCAAGTATGTATATGTATACTGGTATGATAGGATATATCCCCCAAGTATTAATATGTGTACTGGTGTGATAGGATATACCCCAAATATGTATATATATACTGGTGTGATAGGATATATCCCCAAGTGTTTATATGTATCTGATGTGATAGGATATATCTCCCAAGTGTATATGTATACTAGTGTGATAGGATATATCCCCAAGTGTATAGGTATACTGGTGTGATAGGATATATCCCCAAGTATGTATATTTATACTGGTGTGATAGGATATATCCCCCAAGTGTATATGTATACTGGTATGCTAGGATATATCCCCCAAGTATGTATATGTATACTGGTATGATAGGATATATCCCCCAAGTATGTAAATGTATACTGGTGTGATAGGATATATCCCCCAAGTGTATATGTATTCTAGTATGCTAGGATATATCCCCAAGTATGTATATGTATACTAGTGTGATAAGATATATCCCCAAGTATGTATATGTATACTGGTATGATAGGATATATCCCCCAAGTATGTATATGTATACTGGTATGATAGGATATATCCCCCAAGTATGTATATGTATACTGGTATGATAGGATATATGCCACAAGTATGTATATGTATACTGGTGTGATAGGATATACTCCCAAGTGTGTATATGTATACTGGTATGATAGGATATATCCCGAAGTATGTATATGTATACTGGTGTGATAGGATATACCCCCAAGTATGTATATGTATACTGGTATGATAGGATATACCCCCAAGTATGTATATGTATACTGGTGTGATAGGATATACCCCCAAGTATGGATATGTATGCTGGTGTGATAGGATATACCCCAAGTATGTATATGTATACTAGTGTGATAGGATATACCCCCAAGTGTGTATATGTATACTGGTGTGATAGGATATACCCCCAAATGTGTATATGTATACTGGTTTGATAGGATATATCCCCAAGTATGTATATGTATACTGGTGTGATAGGATATACCCCCAAGTGTGTATATGTATACTGGTATGATAGGATATATCCCCAAGTATGTATATGTATACTGGTGTGATAGGATATACCCCCAAGTGTGTATATGTATACTGGTTTGATAGGATATACCCCAAGTATGTAACTGTATACTAGTGTGATAGGATACATCCAAGTATGTATATGTATACTGGTGTGATATGATATGCCCCAAGTGTGTATATGTATACTGGTATGATAGGATATATCCCCCAAGTATTTATATGTGTACTGGTGTGATAGGATATACCCCAAGTATGTATATGTATACTGGTTTGATAGAATATACCCAAGTATGTATATGTATACTAGTGTGATAGGATATATCCCAAGTATGTATATGTATACTGGTGTGATATGATATACCCCAAGTGTGTATATGTATACTGGTATGATAGGATATATCCCTCAAGTATTAATATGTGTACTGGTGTGATAGGATATACCCCAAATATGTATATTTATACTGGTGTGATAGGATATACCCCCAAGTATGGATATGTATGCTGGTGTGATAGGATATACCCCAAGTATGTATATGTATACTAGTGTGATAGGATATACCCCCAAGTGTGTATATGTATACTGGTGTGATAGGATATACCCCCAAATGTGTATATGTATACTGGTTTGATAGGATATATCCCCAAGTATGTATATGTATACTGGTGTGATAGGATATACCCCCAAGTGTGTATATGTATACTGGTATGATAGGATATATCCCCCAAGTATGTATATGTATACTGGTGTGATAGGATATACCCCCAAGTGTGTATATGTATACTGGTTTGATAGGATATACCCCAAGTATGTAACTGTATACTAGTGTGATAGGATACATCCAAGTATGTATATGTATACTGGTGTGATATGATATGCCCCAAGTGTGTATATGTATACTGGTATGATAGGATATATCCTCCAAGTATTTATATGTGTACTGGTGTGATAGGATATACCCCAAGTATGTATATGTATACTGGTTTGATAGGATATACCCAAGTATGTATATGTATACTAGTGTGATAGGATATATCCCAAGTATGTATATGTATACTGGTGTGATATGATATACCCCAAGTGTGTATATGTATACTGGTATGATAGGATATATCCCCCAAGTATTTATATGTGTACTGGTGTGATAGGATATACCCCAAGTATGTATATGTATACTGGTTTGATAGGATATACCCAAGTATGTATATGTATACTAGTGTGATAGGATATATCCCAAGTATGTATATGTATACTGGTGTGATATGATATACCCCAAGTGTGTATATGTATACTGGTATGATAGGATATATCCCCCAAGTATTTATATGTGTACTGGTGTGATAGGATATACCCCAAGTATGTATATGTATACTGGTGTGATAGGATATATCCCAAGTATGTATATGTATACTGGTGTGATAGGATATATCCCCAAGTATGTATATGTATACTGGTGTGATAGGATATACCCCCAAGTGTGTATGTATACTGGTATGATAGGATATACCCCAAGTATGTATATGTATACTGGTGTGATAGGATATATCCCAAGTATGTATATGTATACTGGTGTGATAGGATATATCCCCAAGTATGTATATGTATACTGGTGTGATAGGATATACCCCAAGTTGTATATGTATATGGTGTGATAGGATATACCCCAAGTATGTATATGTATACTGGTGTGATAGGATATATCCCAAGTATGTATATGTATACTGGTGTGATAGGATATATCCCCAAGTATGTATATGTATACTGGTGTGATAGGATATCCCCCAAGTTGTATTGTATACTGGTTGTAGGATATATCCCAAGTATGTATATGTATACTGGTGTGATAGGATATACCCCAATTGTAGTATACTGGTTGTAGGATAATCCCCTGTTATGTGTAGTATACTGTGTGATAGGATATACCCCCAATGTTAGTATACTGTTGTGGTTGTTTTTGTTTGTGTGTTCCAAGTATGTATATGTATACTGGTGTGATAGGATATATCCCCCAAGTATGTATATGTATACTGGTATGATAGGATATATCCCCCAAGTATGTATATGTATACTGGTGTGATAGGATATATCCCCAAGTATGTATATGTATACTGGTGTGATAGGATATATCCCCCAAGTATGTATATGTATACTGGTGTGATAGGATATATCCCCCGAGTATGTATATGTATACTGGTATGATAGGATATATCCCCCAAGTATGTATATGTATACTGGTATGATAGGATATATCCCCCAAGTGTGTAGGTATACTGGTGTGATAGGATAAATCCCCCAAGTGTGTAGGTATACTGGTGTGATAGGATATATCCCCCAAGTGTGTAGGTATACTAGTGTGATAGGATATATGCCCCAAGTATGTATATGTATACTAGTGTGATAGTATGTATCCCCCAAGTATGTATATGTATACTGGTGTGATAGGATATATCCCCCAAGTATGTATATGTATACTGGTGTGATAGGATATATCCCCCAAGTATGTATATGTATACTGGTATGATAGGATATATCCCCCAAGTATGTATATGTATACTGGTATGATAGGATATATCCCCCAAGTATGTATATGTATATTGGTGTGATAGGATATATCACCCAATTGTGTAGGTATACTGGTGTGATAGGATAAATCCCCCAAGTGTGTAGGTATACTGGTGTGATAGGATATATCCCCCAAGTGTGTAGGTATACTAGTGTGATAGGATATATCCCCCAAGTGTGTAGGTATACTAGTATGATAGGATATATGCCCCAAGTATGTATATGTATACTAGTGTGATAGTATGTATCCCCCAAGTATGTATATGTATACTGGTGTGATAGGATATATCCCCCAAGTATGTATATGTATATTGGTATGATAGGATATATCCCCCAAGTATGTATATGTATACTGGTGTAATAGGATATATCCCCAAATATGTATATGTATACTGGTATGATAGGATATATCCCCCAAGTATGTATATGTATATTGGTGTGATAGGATATATCACCCAATTGTGTAGGTATACTGGTGTGATAGGATAAATCCCCCAAGTGTGTAGGTATACTGGTGTGATAGGATATATCCCCAAGTGTGTAGGTATACTAGTGTGATAGGATATATGACCCAAGTATGTATATGTATACTAGTGTGATAGGATATATGCCCCAAGTATGTATATGTATACTGGTGTGATAGGATATATGCCCCAATTATGTATATGTATACTGGTGTGATAGGATATATCCCCCAAGTGTGTAGGTATACTGGTGTGATAGGATATATGCCTCAAGTATGTATATGTATACTGGTGTGATAGGATATATCCCCCAAGTGTGTAGGTATACTAGTGTGATAGGATATATCCTCCAAGTATGTATATGTATACTGGTGTGATATGATATATCCCCCAAGTGTGTATATGTATACTGGTGTGATAGGATATATCCCCCAAGTGTGTAGGTATACTAGTGTGATAGGATATATCCTCCAAGTATGTATATGTATACTGGTGTGATAGGATATATCCTCCAAGTGTGTAGGTATACTAGTGTGATAGGATATATCCTCCAAGTATGTATATGTATACTGGTGTGATATGATATATCCCCCAAGTGTGTATATGTATACTGGTGTGATAGGATATATCCCTCAAGTGTGTAGGTATACTAGTGTGATAGGATATATCCTCCAAGTATGTATATGTATACTGGTGTGATATGATATATCCCCAAGTATGTATATGTATACTGGTATGATAGGATATATCCCCAAGTGTGTAGGTATACTAGTGTGATAGGATATATTCCACAAGTATGTATATGTATACTGGTATGATAGGATATATCCCCAAGTATGTATATGTATACTGGTATGATAGGATATATCCCCCAAGTATGTATATGTATACTGGTGTGATAGGATATATCCCCCAAGTATGTATATGTATACTGGTGTGATAGGATATATCCCCCAAGTATGTATATGTATACTGGTATGATAGGATATATCCCCCAAGTATGTATATGTATACTAGTGTGATAGGATATATACCCAAGTAAGTATATGTATACTAGTGTGATAGGATATATGCCCCAAGTGTGTAGGTATACTGGTGTGATAGGATATATCCCCCAAGTATGTATATGTATACTGGTGTGATAGGATATATCCCCCAAGTGTGTAGGTATACTGGTGTGATAGGATATATCCCCAAGTGTATATGTATACTAGTTTGATAGGATATATCCCACAAGTATGTATATGTATACTGGTATGATAGGATATATCCCCAAGTGTGTATAAGTATACTGGTGTGATAGGATATATCCCACAAGTGTGTAGGTATACTGATGTGATAGGATATATCCCCAAGTTTGTAGGTATACTAGTGTGATAGGATATATCCCCCAATTATGTATATGTATACTGGTGTGATAGTATGTATCCCCCAAGTATGTATATGTATACTGGTATGATAGGATATATCCCCCAAGTATGTATATGTATACTGGTATGATATGATATATCCCCAAGTATGTATATGTATACTAGTATGATAGGATATATCCCCCAAGTATGTATATGTATACTGGTATGATAGGATAATATCCCCAAGTGTGTAGGTATACTGGTGTGATAGGATATATCCCCCAAGTGTGTAGGTATACTAGTGTGATAGAATATATGCCCCAAGTATGTATATGTATACTGGTATGATAGGATATATCCCCCAAGTGTGTATGTATACTAGTGTGATAGGATATATCCCCCAAGTATGTATATGTATACTGGTGTGATAGGATATATCACCAAGTGTGTATATGTATACTGGTATGCTAGGATATATCCCCCAAGTATGTATATGTATACTAGTGTGATAGGATATATCCCCAAGTATGTAAATGTATACGGGTGTCGTAGGATATATCCCCAAATATGTATATTTATACTGGTGTGGTAGGATATATACCCAAGTATGTATATTTATACTGGTATGATAGGATATATCCCCCAAGTATGTATATGTATACTGGTATGCTAGGATATATACCCAAGTATGTATATTTATACTGGTATGATAGGATATATCCCCCAAGTATGTATATTTATACTGGTGTGATAGTATGTATACCCCAAGTATGTTTATGTATACTGGTGTGATAGTATGTATCCCCCAAGTATGTATATGTATACTGGTATGATAGGATATATCCCCCAAGTATGTATATGTATACTGGTGTGATAGGATATATCCCCCAAGTGTATATGTATACTAGTGTGATAGGATATATGCCCCAAGTATGTATATGTATACTAGTGTGATAGGATATATCCCCAAGTATGTATATGTATACTGGTGTGATAGGATATATCCCCCAAGTGTATATGTATACTGGTGTGATAGGATATATCCCCCAAGTGTGTAGGTATACTGGTGTGTAGGATATATCACCAAGTATGTATATGTATACTGGTGTGATAGGATATATCCCCCAAGTATGTATATGTATACTGGTGTGATAGGATATATCCCCCAAGTATGTATATGTATACTGGTGTGATAGGATATATCCCCCAAGTATGTATATGTATACTGGTATGATAGGATATATCCCCCAAGTATGTATATGTATACTGGTGTGATAGGATATATCCCCCAAGTATGTATATGTATACTGGTGTGATAGGATATATCCCCCAAGTATGTATATGTATACTGGTATGATAGGATATATCCCCCAAGTATGTATATGTATACTAGTGTGATAGGATATATCCCCCAAGTATGTATATGTATACTGGTGTGATAGGATATATCCCCCAAGTATGTATATGTATACTGGTGTGATAGGATATATCCCCCAAGTATGTATATGTATACTGGTGTGATAGGATATATCCCCCAAGTATGTATATGTATACTGGTGTGTAGGATATATCCCCAAGTATGTATATGTATACTGGTATGATAGGATATATCCCCCAAGTATGTATATGTATACTGGTATGATAGGATATATCCCCCAAGTATGTATATGTATACTGGTATGATAGGATATATCCCCAAGTATGTATATGTATACTGGTGATAGGATATATCCCCCAAGTATGTATATGTATACTGGTATGATAGGATATATCACCAAGTATGTATATGTATACTGGTATGATAGGATATATCCCCAAGTATGTATATGTATACTGGTATGATAGGATATATCCCCAAGTATGTATATGTATACTGGTATGATAGGATATATCCCACAAGTATGTATATGTATACTGGTATGATAGGATATATCCCCCAAGTGTGTATATGTATACTGGTGTGATAGGATATATCCCCCAAGTATGTATATGTATACTGGTGTGATAGGATATATCCCCCAAGTATGTATATGTATACTGGTGTGGTAGGATATATCCCCAAGTATGTATATGTATACTGGTATGATAGGATATATCCCCAAGTATGTATATGTAACTAAGTATGTATATGTATACTGGTGTGATAGGATATATCCCCCAAGTATGTATATGTATACTGGTATGATAGGATATATCCCCCAAGTATGTATATGTATACTGGTGTGATAGGATATATCCCCAAGTATGTATATGTATACTGGTATGATAGGATATATCCCCCAAGTATGTATATGTATACTGGTGTGATAGGATATATCCCCCAAGTATGTATATGTATACTGGTGTGATAGGATATATCCCCCAAGTATGTATATGTATACTGGTATGATAGGATATATCCCCCAAGTATGTATATGTATACTGGTATGATAGGATATATCCCCCAAGTATGTATATGTATACTGGTGTGATAGGATATATCCCCAAGTATGTATATGTATACTGGTGTGATAGGATATATCCCCCAAGTGTATATGTATACTGGTGTGATAGGATATATCCCCCAAGTGTGTAGGTATACTGGTGTGTAGGATATATCCCCAAGTATGTATATGTATACTGGTGTGATAGGATATATCCCCCAAGTATGTATATGTATACTGGTGTGATAGGATATATCCCCCAAGTATGTATATGTATACTGGTGTGATAGGATATATCCCCCAAGTATGTATATGTATACTGGTATGATAGGATATATCCCCCAAGTATGTATATGTATACTGGTGTGATAGGATATATCCCCCAAGTATGTATATGTATACTGGTATGATAGGATATATCCCCCAAGTATGTATATGTATACTGGTATGATAGGATATATCCCCCAAGTATGTATATGTATACTGGTGTGATAGGATATATCCCCCAAGTATGTATATGTATACTGGTGTGATAGGATATATCCCCCAAGTATGTATATGTATACTGGTGTGATAGGATGTATCCCCCAAGTATGTATATGTATACTGGTGTGATAGGATATATCCCCCATGTATGTATATGTATACTGGTGTGTAGGATATATCCCCAAGTATGTATATGTATACTGGTATGATAGGATATATCCCCAAGTATGTATATGTATACTGGTATGATAGTATATTTCCCCCAAGTATGTATATGTATACTGGTATGATAGGATATATCCCCCAAGTATGTATATGTATACTGGTATGATAGGATATATCCCCAAGTATGTATATGTATACTGGTGATAGGATATATCCCCCAAGTATGTATATGTATACTGGTATGATAGGATATATCACCAAGTATGTATATGTATACTGGTATGCTAGGATATATCCCCAAGTATGTATATGTATACTGGTATGATAGGATATATCACCAAGTATGTATATGTATACTGGTATGATAGGATATATGCCACAAGTATGTATATGTATACTGGTATGATAGGATATATCCCCCAAGTGTGTATATGTATACTGGTGTGATAGGATATATCCCCCAAGTATGTATATGTATACTGGTGTGATAGGATATATCCCCCAAGTATGTATATGTATACTGGTGTGGTAGGATATATACCCAAGTATGTATATGTATACTGGTATGATAGGATATATCCCCAAGTATGTATATGTATACTAATATGTATATGTATACTGGTGTGATAGGATATATCCCCCAAGTATGTATATGTATACTAGTATGAGAGGATATATCCCCCAAGTATGTATATGTATACTGGTATGATAGGATATATCCCCCAATTATGTATATGTATACTGGTGTGATAGGATATATCCCCAAGTATGTATATGTATACTGGTATGATAGGATATATCCCCCAAGTATGAATATGTATACTGGTATGCTAGGATATATCCCCCAAGTATGTATATGTATACTAGTGTGATAGGATATATCCCCCAAGTATGTATATGTATACTGGTATGATAGGATATATCCCCCAAGTATGTATATGTATACTGGTGTGATAGGATATATCCCCAAGTATGTATATGTATACTGGTGTGATAGGATATATCCCCCAAGTATGTATATGTATACTGGTATGATAGGATATATCCCCCAAGTATGTATATGTATACTAGTGTGATAGGATATATCCCCAAGTATGTATATGTATACTGGTGTGATAGGATATATCCCCCAAGTATGTATATGTATACTGGTATGATAGGATATATCCCCCAAGTATGTATATGTATACTGGTGTGATAGGATATATCCCCCAAGTGTGTAAGTATACTGGTGTGATAGGATATATCCCCAAGTATGTATATGTATACTGGTGTGATAGGATATATCCCCCAAGTATGTATATGTATACTGGTGTGATAGGATATATCCCCCAAGTGTGTATAGTATACTGGTGTGATAGGATATATCCCCAAGTATGTATATGTATACTGGTGTGATAGGATATATCCCCCAAGTATGTATATGTATACTGGTGTGATAGGATATATCCCCCAAGTGTGTATATGTATACTGGTGTGATAGGATATATCCCCAAGTATGTATATGTATACTGGTGTGATAGGATATATCCCCCAAGTATGTATATGTATACTGGTGTGATAGGATATATCCCCCAAGTGTGTATATGTATACTGGTGTGATAGGATATATCCCCAAGTATGTATATGTATACT
>CM026399.1:55458495-55519962 GCA_014843695.1 Archivesica marissinica
ATACGTACTATATGGTTAACATGATATAACATACGTACTATATGGTTAACATGATGTAACATACGTACTATATGGTTAACATGATGTAGCACACGTACTATATGGTTAACATGATATAACATACGTACTATATGGTTAACATGATATAACATACGTACTATATGGTTAACATGATATAACATACGTACTATATGGTTAACATGATATAACATACGTACTATATGGTTAACATGATATAACATACGTACTATATGGTTAACATGATGTAACATACGTACTATATGGTTAACATGATGTAGCACACGTACTATATGGTTAACATGATGTAACATACGTACTATATGGTTAACATGATATAGCACACGTACTATATGGTTAACATGATATAACACACATACTATATGGTTAACATGATATAACACACGTACTATATGGTTAACATGATATAACACACGTACTATATGGTTAACATGATATAACATACGTACTATATGGTTAACATGATATAACATACGTACTATATGGTTAACATGATATAACATACGCACTATATGGTTAACATGATATAACATATGTACTATATGGTTAACATGATGTAACATACGTACTATATGGTTAACATGATGTAGCACACGTACTATATGGTTAACATGATATAACATACGTTCTATATGGTTAACATGATATAACATACGTACTATATGGTTAACATGATATAACATACGTACTATATGGTTAACATGATATAACATACGTACTATATGGTTAACATGATGTAACATACGTACTATATGGTTAACATGATATAACATACGTACTATATGGTTAACATGATATAACATACGTACTATATGGTTAACATGATATAACATACGTACTATATGGTTAACATGATATAACATACGTACTATATGGTTAACATGATGTAACATACGTACTATATGGTTAACATGATGTAGCACACGTACTATATGGTTAACATGATATAACATACGTTCTATATGGTTAACATGATATAACATACGTACTATATGGTTAACATGATATAACATACGTACTATATGGTTAACATGATATAACATACGTACTATATGGTTAACATGATGTAACATACGTACTATATGGTTAACATGATATAACATACGTACTATATGGTTAACATGATATAACATACGTACTATATGGTTAACATGATATAACATACGTACTATATGGTTAACATGATATAACATACGTACTATATGGTTAACATGATGTAACATACGTACTATATGGTTAACATGATGTAGCACACGTACTATATGGTTAACATGATATAACATACGTACTATATGGTTAACATGATATAACATACGTACTATATGGTTAACATGATATAACATACGTACTATATGGTTAACATGATATATCATACGTACTATATGGTTAACATGATATAACATACGTACTATATGGTAACATGATGTAACATACGTACATATGGTTAACATGATTACACACGTACTATATGGTTAACATGATATAACATACGTACTATATGGTTAACATGATGATCATACGTACTATATGGTTAACATGATATAACATACGTACTATATGGTTAACATGATATAACATACGTACTATATGGTTAACATGATGTAACATATGTACTATATGGTTAACATGATGTAGCATACGTACTATATGGTTAACATGATGTAACATACGTACTACATTGTTAACATGATGTAGCACACGTACTATATGGTTAACATGATATGACACACATACTATATGGTTAACATGATATAACACACGTACTATATGGTTAACATGATATAACACACGTACTATATGGTTAACATGATATAACATACGTACTATATGGTTAACATGATATAACATACGTACTATATGGTTAACATGATATAACATACGTACTATATGGTTAACATGATATAACATACGTACTATATGGTTAACATGATATAACATACGTACTATATGGTTAACATGATGTAACATACGTACTATATGGTTAACATGATGTAGCACACGTTATATGGTTAACATGATAAAACATACGTACTATATGGTTAACATGATATAACATACGTACTATATGGTTAACATGATATAATACGTACTATATGGTTAACATGATATAACATACGTACTATATGGTTAACATGATATAACATACGTACTATATGGTTAACATGATATAACATACGTACTATATGGTTAACATGATATAACATACGTACTATATGGTTAACATGATATAACATACGTACTATATGGTTAACATGATATAACATACGTACTATATGGTTAACATGATGTAACATACGTACTATATGGTTAACATGATGTAGCACACGTACTATATGGTTAACATGATATAACATACGTACTATATGGTTAACATGATATAACATACGTACTATATGGTTAACATGATATAACATACGTACTATATGGTTAACATGATATAACATACGTACTATATGGTTAACATGATATAACATACGTACTATATGGTTAACATGATGTAACATACGTACTATATGGTTAACATGATTAACACACGTACTATATGGTTAACATGATATAACATACGTACTATATGGTTAACATGATATAACATACGTACTATATGGTTAACATGATGTAACATACGTACTATATGGTTAACATGATATAACATACGTACTATATGGTTAACATGATATAACATACGTACTATATGGTTAACATGATGTAACATACGTACTATATGGTTAACATGATGTAGCACACGTACTATATGGTTAACATGATATAACAACTACTATATGGTTAACATGATATAACATACGTACTATATGGTTAACATGATATAACACACGTACTATATGGTTAACATGATATAACATACGTACTATATGGTTAACATGATATAACATACGTACTATATGGTTAACATGATATAACATACGTACTATATGGTTAACATGATATAACATACGTACTATATGGTTAACATGATATAACATACGTACTATATGGTTAACATGATATAACATACGTACTATATGGTTAACATGATGTAACATACGTACTATATGGTTAACATGATGTAGCACACGTACTATATGGTTAACATGATAAAACATACGTTCTATATGGTTAACATGATATAACATACGTACTATATGGTTAACATGATATAACATACGTACTATATGGTTAACATGATATAACATACGTACTATATGGTTAACATGATGTAACATACGTACTATATGGTTAACATGATATGACATACGTACTATATGGTTAACATGATATAACATACGTACTATATGGTTAACATGATATAACATACGTACTATATGGTTAACATGATATAACATACGTACTATATGGTTAACATGATGTAACATACGTACTATATGGTTAACATGATATAACACGTACTATATGGTTAACATGATATAACATACGTACTATATGGTTAACATGATATAACATACGTACTATATGGTTAACATGATATAACATACGTACTATATGGTTAACATGATGTAACATACGTACTATATGGTTAACATGATGTAGCACACGTACTATATGGTTAACATGATATAACATACGTACTATATGGTTAACATGATATAACATACGTACTATATGGTTAACATGATGTAACATACGTACTATATGGTTAACATGATATAACATACGTACTATATGGTTAACATGATATAACATACGTACTATATGGTTAACATGATGTAACATATGTACTATATGGTTAACATGATGTAGCACACGTACTATATGGTTAACATGATGTAGCATACGTACTACATGGTTAACATGATGTAGCACACGTACTATATGGTTAACATGATATAACACACGTACTATATGGTTAACATGATATAACATACGTACTATATGGTTAACATGATATAACATACGTACTATATGGTTAACATGATATAACATACGTACTATATGGTTAACATGATATAACATACGTACTATATGGTTAACATGATATAACATACGTACTATATGGTTAACATGATATAACATACGTACTATATGGTTAACATGATGTAACATACGTACTATATGGTTAACATGATATAACATACGTACTATATGGTTAACATGATATAACATACGTACTATATGGTTAACATGATATAACATACGTACTATATGGTTAACATGATATAACATACGTACTATATGGTTAACATGATATAACATACGTACTATATGGTTAACATGATATAACATACGTACTATATGGTTAACATGATATAACATACGTACTATATGGTTAACATGATATAACATACGTACTATATGGTTAACATGATGTAACATACGTACTATATGGTTAACATGATATAACATACGTACTATATGGTTAACATGATATAACATACGTACTATATGGTTAACATGATATAACATACGTACTATATGGTTAACATGATATAACATACGTACTATATGGTTAACATGATATAACATACGTACTATATGGTTAACATGATATAACATACGTACTATATGGTTAACATGATATAACATACGTACTATATGGTTAACATGATATAACATACGTACTATATGGTTAACATGATATAACATACGTACTATATGGTTAACATGATGTAACATACGTACTATATGGTTAACATGATATAACATACGTACTATATGGTTAACATGATATAACATACGTACTATATGGTTAACATGATATAACATACGTACTATATGGTTAACATGATATAACATACGTACTATATGGTTAACATGATATAACATACGTACTATATGGTTAACATGATGTAACATACGTACTATATGGTTAACATGATATAACATACGTACTATATGGTTAACATGATATAACATACGTACTATATGGTTAACATGATGTAACATACGTACTATATGGTTAACATGATATAACATACGTACTATATGGTTAACATGATATAACATACGTGCTATATGGTTAACATGATGTAACATATGTACTATATGGTTAACATGATGTAGCATACGTACTATATGGTTAACATGATGTAGCATACGTACTACATGGTTAACATGATGTAGCACACGTACTATATGGTTAACATGATATGTCACACATACTATATGGTTAACATGATATAACACACGTACTATATGGTTAACATGATATAACACACGTACTATATGGTTAACATGATATAACATACGTACTATATGGTTAACATGATATAACATACGTACTATATGGTTAACATGATATAACATACGTACTATATGGTTAACATGATATAACATACGTACTATATGGTTAACATGATATAACATACGTACTATATGGTTAACATGATGTAACATACGTACTATATGGTTAACATGATGTAGCACACGTACTATATGGTTAACATGATATAACATACGTACTATATGGTTAACATGATATAACATACGTACTATATGGTTAACATGATATAACATACGTACTATATGGTTAACATGATATAACATACGTACTATATGGTTAACATGATGTAACATACGTACTATATGGTTAACATGATATAACATACGTACTATATGGTTAACATGATATAACATACGTACTATATGGTTAACATGATATAACATACGTACTATATGGTTAACTTGATATAGCATACGTACTATATGGTTAACATGATGTAACATACGTACTATATGGTTAACATGATGTAACATACGTACTATATGGTTAACATGATATAACATACGTACTATATGGTTAACATGATATAACATACGTACTATATGGTTAACATGATATAACATACGTACTATATGGTTAACATGATATAACATACGTACTATATGGTTAACATGATATAACATACGTACTATATGGTTAACATGATGTAACATACGTACTATATGGTTAACATGATGTAGCACACGTACTATATGGTTAACATGATATAACATACGTACTATATGGTTAACATGATATAACATACGTACTATATGGTTAACATGATGTAACATACGTAATATATGGTTAACATGATATAACATACGTACTATATGGTTAACATGATATAACATACGTGCTATATGGTTAACATGATGTAACATATGTACTATATGGTTAACATGATGTAGCACACGTACTATATGGTTAACATGATGTAGCATACGTACTACATGGTTAACATGATGTAGCACACGTACTATATGGTTAACATGATATAACACACATACTATATGGTTATCATGATATAACACACGTACTATATGGTTAACATGATATAACACACGTACTATATGGTTAACATGATATAACATACGTACTATATGGTTAACATGATATAACATACGTACTATATGGTTAACATGATATAACATACGCACTATATGGTTAACATGATATAACATATGTACTATATGGTTAACATGATGTAACATACGTACTATATGGTTAACATGATGTAGCACACGTACTATATGGTTAACATGATATAACATACGTTCTATATGGTTAACATGATATAACATAGGTACTATATGGTTAACATGATATAACATACGTACTATATGGTTAACATGATATAACATACGTACTATATGGTTAACATGATGTAACATACGTACTATATGGTTAACATGATATGACATACGTACTATATGGTTAACATGATATAACATACGTACTATATGGTTAACATGATATAACATACGTACTATATGGTTAACTTGATATAGCATACGTACTATATGGTTAACATGATGTAACATACGTACTATATGGTTAACATGATGTAGCACACGTACTATATGGTTAACATGATATAACATACGTACTATATGGTTAACATGATATAACATACGTACTATATGGTTAACATGATATAACATACGTACTATATGGTTAACATGATATGTCATACGTACTATATGGTTAACATGATATAACATACGTACTATATGGTTAACATGATGTAACATACGTACTATATGGTTAACATGATGTAGCACACGTACTATATGGTTAACATGATATAACATACGTACTATATGGTTAACATGATATAACATACGTACTATATGGTTAACATGATGTAACATACGTAATATATGGTTAACATGATATAACATACGTACTATATGGTTAACATGATATAACATACGTGCTATATGGTTAACATGATGTAACATATGTACTATATGGTTAACATGATGTAGCACACGTACTATATGGTTAACATGATGTAGCATACGTACTACATGGTTAACATGATGTAGCACACGTACTATATGGTTAACATGATATAACACACATACTATATGGTTAACATGATATAACACACGTACTATATGGTTAACATGATATAACACACGTACTATATGGTTAACATGATATAACATACGTACTATATGGTTAACATGATATAACATACGTACTATATGGTAAACATGATATAGCATACGTACTATATGGTTAACATGATGTAACATACGAACTATATGGTTAACATGATGTAGCACACGTACTATATGGTTAACATGATATAACATACGTACTATATGGTTAACATGATATAACATACGTACCATATGGTTAACATGATGTAACATACGTAATATATGGTTAACATGATATAACATACGTACTATATGGTTAACATGATATAACATACGTGCTATATGGTTAACATGATGTAACATATGTACTATATGGTTAACATGATGTAGCACACGTACTATATGGTTAACATGATGTAGCATACGTACTACATGGTTAACATGATGTAGCACACGTACTATATGCTTAACATGATATAACACACGTACTATATGGTTAACATGATATAACACACGTACTATATGGTTAACATGATATAACACACGTACTATATGGTTAACATGATATAACATACGTACTATATGGTTAACATGATATAACATACGTACTATATGGTTAACATGATATAACATACGTACTATATGGTTAACATGATATAACACACGTACTATATGGTTAACATGATGTAACATACGTACTATATGGTTAACATGATATAACATACGTACTATATGGTTAACATTATAATACATACGTACTATATTGTTAACATGATATAACATACGTACTATATGGATAACATGATATAACATACGTACTATATGGTTAACATGATATAACATACGCACTATATGGTTAACATGATATAACATATGTACTATATGGTTAACATGATGTAACATACGTACTATATGGTTAACATGATGTAGCACACGTACTATATGGTTAACATGATATAACATACGTTCTATATGGTTAACATGATATAACATACGTACTATATGGTTAACATGATATAACATACGTACTATATGGTTAACATGATATAACATACGTACTATATGGTTAACATGATGTAACATACGTACTATATGGTTAACATGATATGACATTCGTACTATATGGTTAACATGATATAACATACGTACTATATGGTTAACATGATATAACATACGTACTATATGGTAAACATGATATAACATACGCACTATATGGTTAACATGATATAACACACGTACTATATGGTTAACATGATATAACATACGCACTATATGGTTAACATGATATGACATATGTACTATATGGTTAACATGATGTAACATACGTACTATATGGTTAACATGATGTAGCTCACGTACTATATGGTTAACATGATATAACACACGTTCTATATGGTTAACATGATATAACATACGTACTATATGGTTAACATGATATAACATACGTACTATATGGTTAACATGATATAGCATGCGTACTATATGGTTAACATGATATAACATACGTACTATATGGTTAACATGATGTAGAATGCGTACTATATGGTTAACATGATATGACATACGTACTATATGGTTAACATGATATAACATACGTACTATATGGTTAACATGATATAACATACGTACTATATGGTTAACATGTTATAACACACGTACTATATGGTTAACATGATATAGCATGCGTACTATATGGTTAACATGATATAACATACGTACTATATGGTTAACATGATGTAGAATGCGTACTATATGGTTAACATGATATAACATACGTACTCTATGGTTAACATGATATAACATACGTACTATATGATTAACATGATATAACATACGTACTATATGGTTAACATGATATAACATACGTACTGTATGGTTAACATGATATAACACACGTACTATATGGTTAACATGATGTAACATACGTACTATATGGTTAACATGATAGAACATACGTACTATATGGTTAACATGATATAACATACGTACTATATGGTTAACATGATGTAACATACGTACTATATGGTTAACATGATGTAACATACGTACTATATGGTTAACATGATGTAACATACGTACTATATGGTTAACATGATATAACATACCTGGTGGTTGTCAGTTAAGTGTAAGATTGAGCATTCAAGAACCGCCGTCTCACCCACCACTACTGTAACATTTACCGCTGGCACACCAAAACTCGGTTCCGCTGCAAACACTGCAACATAAGTCAGGATTAGTTTATTATTATGTTCCTATCCATGTAAGCCTTTTCATAGATTGTTAATGTCGGTTTTACAGACTCAAGCATAATCTCGACGGTCGACAACAGAACACTATTTGTCGGAGGATGGCTTCAGACACGGGCAACCAATTATATTGTCCATGAACATGTTCCCCTAATTAATTTGTTTTATTTATTACATACTGTTGGATAGTATGATTGACACATAGTTGTATAGAGCCCCGTTTTGCTATTTATTCAGTATTGATGGATATCCATAATTCGATTTTTGGATATCCATAATTCGATAATTGGATATCCAACATTCGAATAATGGATATACAAAAAAAATCGAATTATGGATATGCAATACTCGAATTATGAATATCCATAAATTCTGAATAAATAGCCAAAACGGCACGCATGGAATTATGGATATCCATGTATAACGAATAAATAGCAAAACGGTGCCCCATATAATGTATTCCATTATCAGTGGAACGTACTCTTACAGTCATTGACTTTTACTCTCTACTGTTCGAGTATTTGATTGTGAAAGTATTCGATTGAGAATGTATTAGAGTAAAAAAAATGGGAAGGTATTCGAGTGTTGGATTGGGAATGTATTCGAGTGTTGGATTGGGAATGTATTCGAGTGTTGGATTGGGAATGTATTCGAGTGATGGATTGGGAATGTATTCGAGGGTTGGATTTGGAACGTACTCGAGTGATGGATTGGGAACGTAGTCGAATGTTGGATTGGGAACGTAGTCGAGTGTTGGATTGGGAACGTAGTCGAGTGTTGGATTAGGAATGTATTCGAGTGTTGGATTGGGAACGTACTCGAGTGATGGATTGGGAACGTATACGAGTGTTGGATTGGGAATGTATTCGAGTGTTGGATTAGTAGTGTATTCGAGTGTTGGATTGGGAACGTATTCGAGCGTTGGATTAGTAGTGTATTCGAGAGTTGGATTGGGAAGGTATTCGAGTGTTGGATTGGGAATGTATTCGAGTGTTGGATTAGTCGTGTATTCGAGTGTTGGATTAGGAAGGTATTCGAGTGTTGGATTGGGAATGTATTCGAGTGTTGGATTGGGAGTGTATTCGAGTGTTGGATTGGGAATGTATTCGAGTGTTGGATTAGTAGTGTATTCGAGTGTTGGATTGGGAATGTATTCGAGTGTTGGATTGGGAACGTACTCGAGTGATGGATTGGGAACGTATACGAGTGTTGGATTGGGAATGTTTTCGAGTGTTGGATTAGTAGTGTATTCGAGTGTTGGATTGGGAACGTATTCGAGTGTTGGATTAGTAGTGTATTCGAGAGTTGGATTGGGAAGGTATTCGAGTGTTGGATTGGGAATGTATTCGAGTGTTGGATTAGTCGTGTATTCGAGTGTTGGATTAGGAAGGTATTCGAGTGTTGGATTGGGAATGTATTCGAGTGTTGGATTGGGAGTGTATTCGAGTGTTGGATTGGGAATGTATTCGAGTGTTGGATTAGTAGTGTATTCGAGTGTTGGATTGGGAATGTATTCGAGTGTTGGATTGGGAACGTACTCGAGTGATGGATTGGGAACGTATACGAGTGTTGGATTGGGAATGTTTTCGAGTGTTGGATTAGTAGTGTATTCGAGTGTTGGATTGGGAACGTATTCGAGTGTTGGATTAGTAGTGTATTCGAGAGTTGGATTGGGAAGGTATTCGAGTGTTGGATTGGGAATGTATTCGAGTGTTGGATTAGTCGTGTATTCGAGTGTTGGATTAGGAAGGTATTCGAGTGTTGGATTGGGAATGTATTCGAGTGTTGGATTGGGAGTGTATTCGAGTGTTGGATTGGGAATGTATTCGAGTGTTGGATTAGTAGTGTATTCGAGTGTTGGATTGGGAACGTATTCGAGTGTTGGATTGGGAGTGTATTCGAGTGATGGATTGGGAGTGTATTCGAGTGTTGGATTGGGAACGTATACGAGTGTTGGATTGGGAACGTATTCGAGTGATGGATTAGTAGTGTATTCGAGTGTTGGATTGGGAACGTGCTCGAGTGTTGGATTGGGAACGTATACGAGTGTTGCATTGGGAACGTATTCGAGTGATGGATTAGTAGTGTATTCGAGTGTTGGATTGGGAACGTACTCGAGTGTTGGATTGGGATCGTACACGAGTGATGGATTAGTAGTGTATTCGAGTGTTGGATTGGGAACATATTCGAGTGATGGATTAGTAGTGTGTTCGAGTGTTGGATTGGGAACGTACTCGAGTGTTGGATTGGGAACGTATTCGAGTGTTGGATTGGAAACGTTTTCGAGTGTTGGATTGGGAACGTATACGAGTGTTGGATTGGGAATGTATACGAGTGTTGGATTGGGAATGTATTCGAGTGTTGGATTGGGAACGTATTCGAGTGTTGGATTGGGAAAGTATTCGAGTGATGGATTGGGAATGTATACGACTGTTGGATTGGGAATGTATACGAGTGTTGGATTGGTAGTGTATTCGAGTGTTGGATTGGGAACGTACTCGAGTGTTGGATTGGGAACGTATTCGAGTGTTGGATTGGAAACGTTTTCGAGTGTTGGATTGGGAACGTATACGAGTGTTGGATTAGTAGTGTATTCGAGTGTTGGATTGGGAACGTACTCGAGTGATGGATTAGTAGTGTGTTCGAGTGTTGGATTGGGAACGTACTCGAGTGTTGGATTGGGAACGTATTCGAGTGTTGGATTGGAAACGTTTTCGAGTGTTGGATTGGGAACGTATACGAGTGTTGGATTGGGAATGTATACGAGTGTTGGATTGGGAATGTATTCGAGTGTTGGATTGGGAACGTATTCGAGTGTTGGATTGGGAAAGTATTCGAGTGATGGATTGGGAATGTATACGAGTGTTGGATTGGTAGTGTATTCGAGTGTTGGATTGGGAACGTACTCGAGTGTTGGATTGGGAACGTATTCGAGTGTTGGATTGGAAACGTTTTCGAGTGTTGGATTGGGAACGTATACGAGTGTTGGATTGGGAATGTATACCAGTGTTGGATTGGTAGTATATTCGAGTGTTGGATTGGGAACGTATACGAGTGTTGGATGGGGAATGTATACGAGTGTTGGATTGGGAATATATTCGAGTGTTGGATTGGGAATGTATACGAGTGTTGGATTGGAAACGTATTCGAGTGTGGGATTGGTAGTGTATTCGAGTGTTGGATTGGTAGTGTAGTTGAGTGTTGGATTGGAAATGTGTTCTAGTGTTGGATTGGGAATTAATACGAGTGTTGGATTGGGAATGTGTTCGAGTGTTGGATTGGGAACGTATTCGAGTGTTGGATTGGGAAAGTACTCGAGTGTTGGATTGGGAATGTATTCGAGTGATGGATTGGGAACGTATTCGAGTGTTGGATTGGGAAAGTACTCGAGTGATGGATTGGGAACGTATTCGAGTGTTGGATTGGGAACGTATTCGAGTGATGGATTGGGAACGTATTCGAGTGTTGGATTGGGAAAGTACTCGAGTGTTGGATTGGGAATGTATTCGAGTGATGGATTGGGAATGTATTCGAGTGATGGATTGGGAACGTATTCGAGTGTTGGATTGGGAATGTATACGAGTGTTTAATTGGGAACGTATTCGAGTGTTGGATTGGGAATGTATACGAGTGTTTAATTGGGAACGTATTCGAGTGTTGGATTGTTTGTGTTATTAGAATATTTGATATGGAAAGTAACCGAGTATTCGATTGGGAAAGTAGTCGAGTGATATATTTGGAATGTATTGGATTATATGACAGTCTGCTTAGAGGCCCCTGTATTAGAGGCCCCGTATTAGAGGCCCCTGTATTGTAGCATGTTATAAAAATCGCCGATATCAGTATACATTTTACAAACTATGTAGTTTACAAAGTAATTTATTCGATGTAGCTTATATATATATACATAATAAACAGGACTTCACATGTGTAGATAGGTAGGAGAACAATCCGGTTCCCGGTCATCAAGTGCAGTTTATTTCTTCTCACGAACCAAGGAATAATTCCAAATTGTGTATCCCTCGGCTGAACGTTTTAGAATGACTTCATGAGTCAGACATGAACAGTGCTAACATTTACATGCACACATACTTAGGACAAAGCTATAATGCGAGTAGCTCATATAAAGCAGCTCTGTGAAGGGAAACGGGTTAACCGATTGATGACCTGGCACAGATATATGCATGTATCCAACTAATGCGTGACTGTAAACATTCCTAAGAGCATGAAAGACTGTGTCACTCGTTAACAGCTATTGGTGTCAGTGAAAAGCAATAGAACTTCGTAATACTGTGTGTCACTACTGCGTTCCCATATAATTGACGTCCCCTGGAATAATTATTCATTTAAATGAGTTTGTGGTGTTGGTCATCGGACTAATGAATATGTTAATATATAGAAAATAAGTCGCCAACCAACATATAAACTTACACCTGAATATAATCTTACACAATAACGTATACATATAATTGTATACATTACCAATAACGTATACATATAATCCTATACAATAACATATGCATATAATCCTATACAATAACATATACATATAATCCTATACAATAACGTATACATATAATCCTATACAATAACGTATACATATAATCCTATACAATAACGTATACATATAATCCTATACAATAACATATACATATAATCCTATACAATAACGTATACATATAATCCTATACAATAACGTATACATATAATCCTATACAATAACATATACATATAATCCTATACAATAACATATAATCCTATACAATAACATATACATATAATCCTATACAATAACATATAATCCTATACAATAACATATACATATAATCCTATACAATAACATATACATATAATCCTATACAATAACGTATACATATAATCCTATACAATAACATATAATGCTATACAATAACATATGCATATAATCCTATACAATAACATATACATATAATCCTATACAATAACATATAATCCTATACAATAACATATAATCCTATACAATAACGTATACATATAATCCTATACAATAACATTTACATATAATCCTATACAATAACATATACATATAATCCTATACAATAACATATAATCCTATACAATAACATATAATCCTATACAATAACATATACTCCTATACAATAACATATAATCTTATACAATAACATATAATCCTATACAATAACATATAATCCTATACAATAACATATAATCTTATACAATAACATATAATCCTATACAATAACATATAATCCTATACAATAACATATAATCCTATACAATAACATATAATCCTATACAATAACATATAATCTAATACAATAACATATACTCCTATACAATAACATATAATCTTATACAATAACATATACTCCTATACAATAACATATAATCCTATACAATAACATATAATCCTATACAATAACATATAATCCTATACAATAACATATACTCCTATACAATAACATATAATCCTATACAATAACATATAATCCTATACAATAACATATAATCCTATACAATAACATATAATCCTATACAATAACATATAATCTTATACAATAACATATACTCCTATACAATAACATATAATCTTATACAATAACATATACTCCTATACAATAACATATAATCCTATACAATAACATATAATCCTATACAATAACATATAATCCTATACAATAACATATAATCCTATACAATAACATATAATCCTATACAATAACATATACTCCTATACAATAACATATAATCCTATACAATAACATATAATCCTATACAATAACATATACATATAATCCTATACAATAACATATACATATAATCCTATACAATAACATATAATCCTATACAATAACATATAATCCTATACAATAACATATATCCTATACAATAACATATAATCCTATACAATAAATATAATCCTATACAAAAATATAATCCTATACAATAACATATAATCCTATACAATAACAAATATAATCCTATACAATAATATAATCCTATACAATAACAATAATCCTATACAATAACATATAATCCTATACAATAACATATAATCCTATACAATAACATATACATATAATCCTATACAATAACATATAATCCTATACAATAACATATAATCCTATACAATAACATATACATATAATCCTATACAATAACATATAATCCTATACAATAACATATAATCCTATACAATAACATATACATACAATATGTATACAATAAAGTAGACACAGTTTGTATAACATTTAACGGTAGCCTGGTAGTTTTCTCCATTTGGCTAATATTCATCTCATAAAGTGAAATTCATTATTAACTAAACAAATTCACATAACACGTGTGAAGTATGATTTATGTAACACAATTCATTTCATGTTTCTGCCAGTTTTGATTCTTGGATCATCACATTGTACTGGGGATATTAGCCATTTACTTCGTTCAGACCTTCAGGAACTTCCGTCAAACGGTGCAGTCGTGATGTCGATACAAATTAATTGTTTTCCTTCCAAATTATACACATCTATGAACAAAACGTGGCATCATACGAAATATGATTGATTGCTTAGAATCTTTGGGGCAACATAATCATAAATGAATGCAGCAGCGTGCTAAACACGGGCTAAAGCGTCACATTAGTCTCATCCCAGAGATACACACCATTTTCTTTCCCGAAAAAATTGATCTATAATTGCGCGCGAAACTAGATCAATCTGTATGTATTGAATACGACCTTAAAGGAAACATAATATGTATATTCATGCACGTGATTGAAATTTGACAATGCGAAGAACGCATGCTCTACTACGATATCTACATATTGGAATCTTAATGAAGTGATAATAACACTTTAACATACAACATGTTGACTTAAATGACACAAACGTGTATGTGTTATTATCTTCTGTATTCTTTTAATTATTCAAAACAGATTATATAACAATATTTCTTCTTCTTTTTCCTTCTCCATATCAATCATTTTCTGATTAGTTGATGCCATCCTCATTTCATTTATTATTTGTCCCCGACAAGGAACGCACAGCACTGGCAATGGCGGTTTCTCGGCGAGTTCTATTGACGGCTCGCTAAACCACTCGGGCTGTGCCTAACCATTGCACATGTTCGAGAGATGAAAGCTTGTATGTGTGGTATTTATTCCCAGGTTCTATTAATCATGCCATGTGGGAGAACTTTGTTCAAATTTGTTCTTTAATATAGATATGTCGGTATGTAAATGCACAGTGGTACCCGGCTTCACACATGAGAACAGCTAATACATTCATAGCCTGCTTGCTAAAGGGCTCTGTCATTCTGGGTACAATTCGAGGTTCGATCCTCATTACATCACACATAAAATCATTAGGCTAATATCGGGTCCCCCCGTGTGCGATGCTTTACAGCGCGTACCTGGACCAGGAGAACCCTTAGCTTGAATTGGGTTTTGTATGTATCATTAAGCTACCCTTCAAAACAAAACATATCCAATATCTTGAGAGGCGTCGTTCTTGTGGACAACTGAGAGCAACGATAAATATAAACATAAAACATAAACTTACAATACTAGCTGTGTTGACCGAGGTCAGTCATTTATATTTGACCTCATGTCTGCATAATAAACTGATGAGTGTTCTACAAGTGTTAATAGTTTTGGATAATTACGAAATCGGCGAATTTGACCATGTTGTAGGACCCTCAAATGTGAAAATTGTCACAACTGTCATTTTCTATCTGTTTCCATTGCCCACTCGTCAATGATTCCAATATTCAAGGGTAAGTAAGTCAGTATAGAATTAGCGTACTCTGGGTGCCAGTCTGTCGATTTTTCACTTTTTAACTTCTGGCAAAATGTTGATATGTTCAGAAACTCAATACGGCCCAATTAATAGTATCGGTGTTAAAATATATTTATTTGACTGAACATGCAAAATATATCGACGCATCGAGCTGAAGCATGATTTAATAGCATTCTGTTGCGTGTTTCGGTAGGCTGATGTAACTGTCACGTGACTGATACAGCAGATGAATATAAACAAGCAAATCATTGGAAGAATATTTCCACAGAAACTATTGCGATGTATGAGCAATTCGGGTAGCTATCCGAATTTAAAAACTCTACACCTAACCTAACCTTTCTGTACCATTTCTGATTAAGACCAATACATATGTTTACTCAATGATGTACTAGGCCCTATATCAAAATAAGATATTCAACAAGTTATGATGGATAATAAAAAATAACAAATACGCTGTGCATAAGTATTCAGTTCCCCATATAAATGGGTGCCGACCGACAGCGTTGCACAGACGGATCTGTAGTCCTGTGGTAACACACTGGACTGGTAATCCAGGGATCGCAGGTTTGATCCCCCGTCTGGCCCTAATAAAATTAACAGTCTTTCAGATGGGACGTTAAACCGAGGTCTCGGTCTGGAATGGGTCTCTGTCTGTATCATTGCACTATCCTCCAAAATCTAAAATGACTAATCTCTTCAGGAGGCGTCGCTCATATGGGCAACCGGTAGCGACGATAAATAAACGTAAAACACACTCACAAACTGTTGCGATAGCTGTATTGAGCAGCAATGTCACGTGATGAAGCTAAAACTACCAACAAGAGTGTTTTGAAAGTTGTTTTCACGATTTAAGAAAGAAATAATATACGGCAAGTGCTATTAACATTCTATACTGGTCATTGTATGTGGGATTAACGCCGAGCATAGGTTCCACAACTCTACCACTATGCTTCCGAGGAACACTGGGCAAGAAGTCGCAACGTATTGTCGAAGAACTATTACGGAATGTGTCTACAGGTCGCGCCCTACACTCCATTGTCTGTGAGATGAAGAGGGTACTGATAGAGTCAGTGCGTGTCTGTGAGATGATGATGATACTGATAGAGCCAGTGTGTGTCTGTGAGATGATGATGACACTGATAAAGCCAGTGCGTGTCTGTGAGATGATGATGACACTGATAGAGCCAGTGCGAGTCTGTGAGATGATGATGATGACACTGATAGAGCCAGTGCTTGTATGTGAGATGACGAGGACACCGTTAGAGCCAGTGCGAGTCTGTGAGATGATGATGCTGACACTGATAGAGCCATTGCGTGTCTTTGAGATGACGAGGACACTGTTAGAGCCAGTGCGAGTCTGTGAGATGATGATGATGACACTGATAGAGCCAGTGCGAGTCTGCGAGGTGACGAGGACGACATTGATAGAGCCAGTGCGTGTCTGTGAGATGATGATGATACTGATAGAGCCAGTGCGTGTGTGTGAGATGACGAGGACACTGATAGAGCCAGTGAGTGTGTGAGATGACGAGGACACTGATAGAGCCAGTGCGTGTCTGTGAGATGACCAGGACACTGATAGAGCCAGCGCGAGTGTGCGAGATGATGAGGACACTGATAGAGCCAGTGCGTGTCTGTGAGATGATGAGGACACTGATAGAGCCAGTGCGTGTCTGTGAGATGATGAGGACACTGATAGAGCCAGAGCGTGTCTGTGAGATGACGAGGACACTGCTAGAGCCAGTGCATGTCTGTGAGATGATGAGGACACTGATAGAGCCAGTGGGTGTCTGTGATATGATGAGGGTACTGATAGAGCCAGTGCGTGTCTGTGAGATGATGAGGGTACTGATAGAGCCAGTGCGTGTCTGTGACATGACGAGGGAACTGATAGTGCCAGTGCGTGTCTGCGAGATGATGAGTGTACTCATAGAGCCAGTGTGTGTCTGTGAGATGATGAGGGAACTGATAGAGCAAGTGTGTGTCTGCGAGATGATGAGGACACTGATAGAGCCAGTGCATGTCTGTGAGATGACATGGGTACATATAGAACCAGTGCATGTCTGTGACATGACGAGGACACTGATAGAGCAAGTGCGTGTCTGTGAGATGACGAGGGTACTGATATAGCCAGTGTGTGTCTGTGAGATGATGCGGGTACTGATAGAACAAGTGCGTGTCTGTGAGATGACGAGGGTACTGATAGAGCAAGTGCGTGTCTGTGAGATGACGAGGACACTGATAGAGCAAATGCGTGTCTGTGAGATGATGAGAAAACTGATAGAGCCAGTGCGTCTGTGTGAGACGATTAGGGTACTGATAGAGCCAGTGCGTGTCTGTGAGATGACGAGGGTACTGATAGAGCCAGTGCGTGTATGTGAGATGATGAGGGTACTGATAGAGCCAGTGCGTGTCTGTGAGATGACGAGGACACTGATAGAGCCAGTGCGTGTCTGTGAGATGACGAGGACACTGATAGAGCCAGTGCGTGTCTGTGAGATGACGAGGACACTGAGAGCCAGTATATGTCTGTGAGATGACGAGGTCACTGATAGAGCCAGTGCGTGTGTGTGAGATGACGAGGACACTGATAGAGTCAGTGAATGTCTGTGAGATGATGAGGACACTAATATAGCCAGTGCGTGTCTGTGAGATGATAAGGGTACTGATAGAGACAGTGCATGTCTGTGAGATAATGATTGTACTGATAGAGCCAGTGTATGTCTGTGTGATGATGAGGACACTGATAGAGCCAGTGCATGTGTGTGAGATGACGAGGACACTGATAGAGCCAGTGAGTGTATGTGCGATGAGGAGGACACTGATAGAGCCAGTGTGTGTCTGTGAGATGATGAGGGTACTGATAGAGCCAGTGCGTGTCTGTGAGATTACGAGGACACTCATAGAGCCAGTATGTGTGTGTGAGATGACGAGGACACTGATAGAGCCAGTGAGTGTCTGTGATCTGATGAGGACACTGATAGAGCCAGTGGGTGTCTGTGAGATGATGAGGGTACTGATAGAGCCAGTGCGTGTCTGTGAGATGATGAGGGTACTGATAGAGCCAATGCGTGTCTGTGAGATGATGAGGGTACTGATAGAGCCAGTGCGTGTCTGTGAGATGATGTGGGTACTGATAGAGCCAGTGCGTGTGTGTGAGATGATGAGGACACTGATAGAGCCAGTGCGTATGTGTGAGTGGATGAGGACACTGATAGAGCCAGTGCGTGTGTGTGAGATGACGAGGAGACTGATAGAGCCAGTGCGTGTGTGTGAGATGACGAGGAAACTGCTAGAGCCAGTGCGTGTGTGTGAGATGACGAGGACACTAATAGAGCCAGTGAATGTCTGTGAGATGATGAAGACACTTATAGAGCCAGTGCGTGTCTGTGAGATGATGAGGGTACTGATAGAGCCAGTGCATGTCTGTGAAATAATGATTGTACTGATAGAGCCAGTGTATGTCTGTGAGATGATGAGGACACTGATAGAGCCAGTGCATGTGTGTGAGATGACGAGGACACTGATAGAGCCAGTGAGTGTCTGTGAGCTGAGGAGGACATTGATAGAGCCAGTGTGTGTCTCTGAGATGATGAGGGTACTGATAGAGCCAGTGCGTGTCTGTGAGATTACGAGGTCACTCATAGAACCAGTATGTGTCTGTGAGATGATGAGGACAATGATAGAGCCAGTGTGTGTCTGTGAGATGATGATGACACTGATAGAGCCAGTGAGTGTGTGAGATGAGGAGGACACTGATAGAGCCAGTGAGTGTGTGTGTGAGATGACGAGGACACTGATAGAGCCAGTGAGTGTGTGAGATGAGGAGGACAATGATAGAGCCAGTGCCTGTCTGTGAGATGACGAGGACACTGGTAGAGGTAGTATGTGTCTGTGAGATGACGAGGAAACTGCTAGAGCCAGTGCGTGTGTGTGAGATGACGAGGATACTGATATAGCCAGTGAATGTATGTGAGATGATGAGGGTACTGATAGAGCCAGTATGTGTCTGTGAGATGATGAGGACACTGATAGAGCCAGTGTGTGTCTGTGAGATGAGGAGGACACTGATAGAGCCAGTGTGTGTCTGTGAGATGATGAGGACACTGATAGAACCAGTGTGTGTCTGCGAGATGATGAGTGTACTCATAGAGCCAGTGTGTGTCTGCGAGATGATGAGTGTAATCATAGAGCCAGTATGTGTCTGTGAGATGATGAGGGTACTGATAGAGCCAGAGCATGTGTGTGAGATGACGAGGACACTGATAGAGCCAGTGCATGTGTGTGAGATGACGAAGACACTGATAGAGCCAGTGAGTATCTGTGAGATGATGATGGTACTGATAGAGCCAGTGAATGTGTGTGAGATGACGAGGACACTGATAGAGCCAGTGAGTATCTGTGAGATGATGATGGTACTGGTAGAGCCAGTGCGTGTGTGTGAGATGACGAGGACACTGATATAGCCAGTGCGTGTGTGTCAGATGACGAGGACACTGATAGAGCCAATGGATGTCTGTGAGATGATTAGGGTACTGATAGAACCAGTGCGTGTCTGTGAGATGATGAGGGTACTGATAGAGCCAGTGCGTGTCTGTGAGATGAGGAGGGTACTAATAGAGGCAGTGCGTGTCTGTGAGATGATGAGGGTACTGATAGAGCCATTACGTGTCTGTGAGATGAGGAAGGTACTGATAGAGCCAGTGTGTGTCTGTGAGATGATGAGGGTACTGATAGAGCCAGTGCATGTGTGTGAGATGACGAGGACACTGATAGAGCCAGTGCATGTGTGTGAGATGACGAGGACACTGATAGAGCCAGTGAGTATCTGTGAGATGATGATGGTATTGGTAGAGCCAGTGCATGTGTGTGAGATGACGAGGACACTGATAGAGCCAGTGAGTATCTGTGAGATGATGATGGTACTGGTAGAGCCAGTGCGTGTGTGTGAGATGACGAGGACACTGATATAGCCAGTGCGTGTGTGTCAGATGACGAGGACACTGATAGAGCCAGTGGATGTCTGTGAGATGATTAGGGTACTGATAGAGCCAGTGCGTGTCTGTGAGATGATGAGGGTACTGATAGAGCCAGTGCGTGTCTGTGAGATGAGGAGGGTACTAATAGAGGCAGTGCGTGTCTGAGATGATGATGGTACTGATAGAGCCAGTACGTGTCTGTGAGATGACGAGGGTACTGGTAGAGCCAGTGTGTGTGTGTGAGATGATGAGGGTACTGATAGAGGCAGTGCGTGTCTGTGAGATTATGAGGGTACTGATAGAGCCAGTGTGTGTCTGTGAGATGATGAGGGTACTGATAGAGGCAGTGCGTGTCTGTGAGATGATGAGGGTACTGATAGATGCATTGCATGTGTGTGGGATGACGTGGACACTGATAGAGCCAGTGAGTGTCTTTGAGCTGAGGAGGACATTGATAGAGCCAGTGTGTGTCTCTGAGATGATGAGGGTACTGATAGAGCCAGTGCGTGTCTGTGAGAGTCACTCATAGAGCCAGTATGTGTCTGTGAGATGATGAGGACAATGATAGAGCCAGTGTGTGTCTGTGAGATGATGATGACACTGATAGAGCCAGTGAGTGTGTGAGATGAGGAGGACACTGATAGAGCCAGTGCATGTGTTTGAGAGGACGAGGACACTGATAGAGCCAGTGCATGTGTGTGAGATGACGAGGACACTGATAGAGCCTGTGAGTATCTGTGAGATGATGATGGTACTGGTAGAGCCAGTGCATGTGTGTGAGATGACGAGGACACTGATAGAGCCAGTGAGTATCTGTGAGATGATGATGGTACTGGTAGAGCCAGTGCGCGTGTGTGAGATGACGAGGACACTGATATAGCCAGTGCGTGTGTGTCAGATGACGAGGACACTGATAGAGCCAGTGGATGTCTGTGAGATGATTAGGGTACTGATAGAGCCAGTGCGTATCTGTGAGATGAGGAGGGTACTGATAGAGGCAGTGCGTGTCTGTGAGATGATGAGGGTACTGATAGAGCCAGTACGTGTCTGTGAGATGACGAGGGTACTGATAGAGCCAGTGTGTGTGTGTGTGAGATGATGAGGGTACTGATAGAGGCAGTGCGTGTCTGTGAGATGATGAGGGTACTGATAGAGGCAGTGCGTGTCTGTGAGACGATGAGGGTACTGATAGAGGCAATGCGTGTCTGTGTGATGATGAGGGTACTGATAGAGGCAGTGTGTGTGTGTGAGATGATTAGGGTACTGATAGAGCCAGTGCGTGTCTGTGAGATGATGAGGGTACTGATAGAGCCAGTGCGTGTCTGTGAGATGATGAGGGTACTGATAGAGGCAGTGCGTGTCTGTGAGATGATGAGGGTACTGATAGAGGCAGTGCATGTGTGTGGGATGACGTGGACACTGATAGAGCCAGTGAGTCTCTGTGAGATGATGATGGTACTGGTAGAGCCAGTGCGTGTGTGTGAGATGACGAGGACACTGATATAGCCAGTGAGTGTGTGTCAGATGACGAGGACACTGATAGAGCCAATGGATGTCTGTGAGATGATTAGGGTACTGATAGAGCCAGTGCGTATCTGTGAGATGATGAGGGTACAGATAGAGCCAGTACGTGTCTGTGAGATGACGAGGGTACTGATATAGCCAGTGTGTGTGTGTGTGAGATGATGAGGGTACTGATAGAGGCAGTGCGTGTCTGTGAGATGATGAGGGTACTGATAGAGGCAATGCGTGTCTGTGAGATGATGAGGGTACTGATAGAGGCAGTGTGTGTGTGTGTGAGATGATGAGGGTACTGATAGAGCCAGTGCGTGTCTTTGAGATGATGAGGGTACTGATAGAGCCAGTGTGTGTCTGTGAGATGATGAGGGTACTGATAGAGCCAGTGCGTGTCTGTGAGATGATGAGGGTACTGATAGAGCCAGTGCGTGTCTGTGAGATGATGAAGGTACTGATAGAGCAAGTGCGTGTCTGTGAGATGATGAGGGTACTGATAGAGGCAGTGCATGTGTGTGGGATGACGTGGACACTGATAGAGCCAGTGAGTGTCTGTGAGCTGAGGAGGACATTGATAGAGCCAGTGTGTGTCTCTGAGATGATGAGGGTACTGATAGAGCCAGTGCGTGTCTGTGAGATTACGAGGTCACTCATAGAGCCAGTATGTGTCTGTGAGATGATGAGGACAATGATAGAGCCAGTGTGTGTCTGTGAGATGATGATGACACTGATAGAGCCAGTGAGTGTGTGAGATGAGGAGGACACTGATAGAGCCAGTGAGTGTGTGAGATGAGGAGGACAATGATAGAGCCAGTGCGTGTCTGTGAGATGACGAGGAAACTGATAGAGGCAGTATGTGTCTGTGAGATGATGAGGGTACTGATAGAGCCAGTGTGTGTCTGTGAGATGATGAGGACACTGATAGAGCCAGTGTGTGTCTGTGAGATGAGGAGGACACTGATAGAGCCAGTGTGTGTGTGTGAGATGATGAGGGTACTGATAGAGGCAGTGCGTGTCTGTGAGATGATGAGGGTACTGATAGAGGCAGTGCGTGTCTGTGAGATGATGAGGGTACTGATAGAGGCAATGCGTGTCTGTGAGATGATGAGGGTACTGATAGAGCCAGTGCGCGTGTGTGAGATGACGAGGACACTGATATAGCCAGTGCGTGTGTGTCAGATGACGAGGACACTGATAGAGCCAGTGGATGTCTGTGAGATGATTAGGGTACTGATAGAGCCAGTGCGTGTCTGTGAGATGATGAGGGTACTGATAGAGCCAGTGCGTGTCTGTGAGATGAGGAGGGTACTGATAGAGGCAGTGTGTGTCTGTGAGATGATGAGGGTACTGATAGAGCCAGTGCATGTGTGTGAGATGACGAGGACACTGATAGAGCCAGTGCATGTGTGTGAGATGACGAGGACACTGATAGAGCCAGTGAGTATCTGTGAGATGATGATGGTACTGGTAGAGCCAGTGCGTGTGTGTGAGATGACGAGGACACTGATATAGCCAGTGAGTATCTGTGAGATGATGATGGTACTGGTAGAGCCAGTGCGTGTGTGTGAGATGACGAGGACACTGATATAGCCAGTGCGTGTGTGTCAGATGACGAGGACACTGATAGAGCCAGTGGATGTCTGTGAGATGATTAGGGTACTGATAGAGCCAGTGCGTATCTGTGAGATGAGGAGGGTACTGATAGAGGCAGTGCGTGTCTGTGAGATGATGAGGGTACTGATAGAGCCAGTACGTGTCTGTGAGATGACGAGGGTACTGATAGAGCCAGTGTGTGTGTGTGAGATGATGAGGGTACTGATAGAGGCAGTGCGTGTCTGTGAGATGATGAGGGTACTGATAGAGGCAATGCGTGTCTGTGAGATGATGAGGGTACTGATAGAGGCAGTGTGTGTGTGTGAGATGATGAGGGTACTGATAGAGCCAGTGCGTGTCTGTGAGATGATGAGGGTACTGATAGAGCCAGTGTGTGTCTGTGAGATGATGAGGGTACTGATAGAGGCAGTGCGTGTCTGTGAGATGATGAGGGTACTGATAGAGCCAGTGCGTGTCTGTGAGATGATGAGGGTACTGATAGAGGCAGTGCATGTGTGTGGGGTGACGTGGACACTGATAGAGCCAGTGAGTCTCTGTGAGATGATGATGGTACTGGTAGAGCCAGTGCGTGTGTGTGAGATGACGAGGACACTGATATAGCCAGTGAGTGTGTGTCAGATGACGAGGACACTGATAGAGCCAATGGATGTCTGTGAGATGATTAGGGTACTGATAGAGCCAGTGCGTGTCTGTGAGATGATGAGGGTACAGATAGAGCCAGTACGTGTCTGTGAGATGACGAGGGTACTGATATAGCCAGTGTTGGTTGAGATGAAGGACTGATAGAGCAGTGTGTGTCTGTGAGATGATGAGGGTACTGATAGAGGCAGTGCGTGTCTGTGAGATGATGAGGGTACTGATAGAGGCAGTGAAGAGGACTGATAGAGCCAGTGGTGTCTGTGAGATGATGAGGGTACTGATAGAGCCAGTGGTGTCTGTGAGATGATGAGGGTACTGATAGAGCCAGTGCGTGTCTGTGAGATGATGAGGGTACTGATAGAGCCAGTGTGTGTCTGTGAGATGATGAGGGTACTGATAGAGCAGTGCGTGTCTGTGAGATGATGAGGACTGATAGAGCCAGTGCGTGTCTGTGAGATGATGAGGGTACTGATAGAGCCAGTGCGTGTCTGTGAGATGATGAGACTGTAGAGCCAGTGGTTGTGAGTGAGAGGACACTGATAGAGCCAGTGGTGTCTTGAGATGATGAGGGTACTGATAGAGCCAGTGCTGTTGTGAGATACGAGGCACTATAGAGCCATGTGTCTGTGAGATGAGAGGACAAAACAAAAGGTACTGATAGAGCATGCGTGTCTGTGAGATGATGAGGGTACTGATAGAGCCAGTGCTGTTGTGAGATGAGAGGACTGATAGAGCCAGTGGTGTCTGTGAGATGAGAGGACTGATAGAGCCAGTTGTTGTGAGATGAGAGGACTGATAGAGCAGTGCGTGTCTGTGAGATGAGAGGACTGATAGAGCAGTGGTGTCTGTGAGATGATGAGGGTACTGATAGAGGCAGTGCATGTGTGTGGGGTGACGTGGACACTGATAGAGCCAGTGAGTCTCTGTGAGATGATGATGGTACTGGTAGAGCCAGTGCGTGTGTGTGAGATGACGAGGACACTGATATAGCCAGTGAGTGTGTGTCAGATGACGAGGACACTGATAGAGCCAATGGATGTCTGTGAGATGATTAGGGTACTGATAGAGCCAGTGCGTGTCTGTGAGATGATGAGGGTACAGATAGAGCCAGTACGTGTCTGTGAGATGACGAGGGTACTGATATAGCCAGTGTGTGTGTGTGTGAGATGATGAGGGTACTGATAGAGGCAGTGCGTGTCTGTGAGATGATGAGGGTACTGATAGAGGCAATGCGTGTCTGTGAGATGATGAGGGTACTGATAGAGGCAGTGTGTGTGTGAGATGATGAGGGTACTGATAGAGCCAGTGCGTGTCTTTGAGATGATGAGGGTACTGATAGAGCCAGTGTGTGTCTGTGAGATGATGAGGGTACTGATAGAGACAGTGCGTGTCTGTGAGATGATGAGGGTACTGATAGAGCCAGTGCGTGTCTGTGAGATGATGAGGGTACTGATAGAGGCAGTGCGTGTCTGTGAGATGATGAAGGTACTGATAGAGCAAGTGCGTGTCTGTGAGATGATGAGGGTACTGATAGAGGCAGTGCATGTGTGTGGGATGACGTGGACACTGATAGAGCCAGTGAGTGTCTGTGAGCTGAGGAGGACATTGATAGAGCCAGTGTGTGTCTCTGAGATGATGAGGGTACTGATAGAGCCAGTGCGTGTCTGTGAGATTACGAGGTCACTCATAGAGCCAGTATGTGTCTGTGAGATGATGAGGACAATGATAGAGCCAGTGTGTGTCTGTGAGATGATGATGACACTGATAGAGCCAGTGAGTGTGTGAGATGAGGAGGACACTGATAGAGCCAGTGAGTGTGTGAGATGAGGAGGACAATGATAGAGCCAGTGCGTGTCTGTGAGATGACGAGGAAACTGATAGAGGCAGTATGTGTCTGTGAGATGATGAGGGTACTGATAGAGCCAGTGTGTTTCTGTGAGATGATGAGGACACTGATAGAGCCAGTGTGTGTCTGTGAGATGAGGAGGACACTGATAGAGCCAGTGTGTGTGTGTGAGATGATGAGGGTACTGATAGAGGCAGTGCGTGTCTGTGAAATGACGAGGGTACTGATAGAGCCAGTGTGTGTGTGTGAGATGATGAGGGTACTGATAGAGGCAGTGCGTGTCTGTGAGATGATGAGGGTACTGATAGAGGCAGTGCGTGTCTGTGAGATGATGAGGGTACTGATAGAGGCAATGCGTGTCTGTGAGATGATGAGGGTACTGATATAGGCAGTATGTGTGTGTGAGATGATGAGGGTACTGATAGAGCCAGTGCGTGTCTGTGAGATGATGAGGGTACTGATAGAGCCAGTGTGTGTCTGTGAGATGATGAGGGTACTGATAGAGCCAGTGCGTGTCTGTGAGATGATGAGGGTACTGATAGAGCCAGTGCGTGTCTGTGAGATGATGAGGGTACTGATAGAGGCAGTGCGTGTCTGTGAGATGATGAGGGTACTGATAGAGCCAGTGCGTGTCTGTGAGATGATGAGGGTACTGATAGAGCCAGTGCATGTGTGTGAGATGACGAGGACACTGATAGATCCAGTGCATGTGTGTGAGATGACGAGGACACCGATAGAGCCAGTGAGTATCTGTGAGATGATGATGGTACTGGTAGAGCCAGTGCATGTGTGTGAGATGACGAGGACACTGATAGAGCCAGTGAGTATCTGTGAGATGATGATGGTACTGGTAGAGCCAGTGCGTGTGTGTGAGATGACGAGGACACTGATATAGCCAGTGCGTGTGTGTCAGATGACGAGGACACTGATAGAGCCAGTGGATGTCTGTGAGATGATTAGGGTACTGATAGAGCCAGAGCGTGTCTGTGAGATGATGAGGGTACTGATAGAGCCAGTGCGTGTCTGTGAGATGAGGAGGGTACTGATAGAGGCAGTGCGTGTCTGTGAGATGATGAGGGTACTGATAGAGCCAGTACGTGTCTGTGAGATGACGAGGGTACTGATAGAGCCAGTGTGTGTGTGAGATGATGAGGGTACTGATAGAGCCAGTGCGTGTCTGTGAGATGATGAGGGTACTGATAGAGCCAGTGCGTGTCTGTGAGATGATGAGGGTACTGATAGAGCCAGTGCGTGTCTGTGAGATGATGAGGGTACTGATAGAGCCAGTGTGTGTCTGTGAGATGATGAGGGTACTGATAGAGCCAGTGCGTGTCTGTGAGATGATGAGGGTACTGATAGAGCCAGTGCGTGTCTGTGAGATGATGAGGGTACTGATAGAGGCAGTGCGTGTCTGTGAGATGATGAGGGTACTGATAGAGCCAGTGCGTGTCTGTGAGATGATGAGGGTACTGATAGAGGCAGTGCATGTGTGTGGGATGACGTGGACACTGATAGAGCCAGTGAGTGTCTGTGAGCTGAGGAGGACATTGATAGAGCCAGTGTGTGTCTCTGAGATGATGAGGGTACTGATAGAGGCAGTGCGTGTCTGTGAGATTACGAGGTCACTCATAGAGCCAGTATGTGTCTGTGAGACAATGAGGACAATGATAGAGCCAGTGTGTCTGTGAGATGATGATGACACTGATAGAGCCAGTGAGTGTGTGAGATGAGGAGGACACTGATAGAGCCAGTGGGTGTGTGAGATGAGGAGGACAATGATAGAGCCAGTGCGTGTCTGTGAGATGACGAGGAAACTGATAGAGCCAGTGAGTGTGTGAGATGAGGAGGACAATGATAGAGCCAGTGCGTGTCTGTGAGATGACGAGGAAACTGATAGAGGCAGTATGTGTCTGTGAGATGAGTAGGAAACTGCTAGAGCCAGTGCGTGTGTGTGAGATGACGAGGATACTGATATAGCCAGTGAATGTCTGTGAGATGATGAGGGTACTGATAGAGCCAGTGTGTGTCTGTGAGATGATGAGGACACTGATAGAGCCAGTGTGTGTCTGTGAGATGATGAGGACACTGATAGAGCCAGTGTGTGTCTGTGAGATGAGGAGGACACTGATAGAGCCAGTGTGTGTCTGTGAGATGATGAGGACACTGATAGAACCAGTGTGTGTCTGCGAGATGATGAGGGTACTGATAGAGCCAGTACGTTTCTGCGAGATGATGAGTGTACTCATAGATCAAGTGTTTGTCTGCGAGATGATGAGTGTAATCATAGAGCCAGTGTGTGTCTGTGAGATGGTGAGGGTACTGATAGAGCCAGTGCATGTGTGTGAGATGACGAGGACACTGATAGAGCCAGTGCATGTGTGTGAGATGACGAGGACACTGGTTGAGCCAGTGAGTATCTGTGAGATGATGATGGTACTGGTAGAGCCAGTGCATGTGTGTGAGATGACGAGGACACTAATAGAGCCAGTGCATGTGTGTGAGATGACGAGGACACTGATAGAGCCAGTGAGTATCTGTGAGATGATGAGGGTACTGATAGAGCCAGTGCGTGTATGTGAGATGAGGAGGGTACTGATAGAGGCAGTGCGTGTCTGTGAGATGATGAGGGTACTGATAGAGCCAGTACGTGTCTGTGAGATGACGAGGGTACTGATAGAGCCAGTGTGTGTGTGTGAGATGATGAGGGTACTGATAGAGGCAGTGCGTGTCTGTGAGATGATGAGGGTACTGATAGAGGCAGTGCGTGTCTGTGAGATGATGAGGGTACTGATAGAGGCAATGCGTGTCTGTGAGATGATGAGGGTACTGATAGAGGCAGTGTGTGTGTGAGATGATGAGGGTACTGATAGAGCCAGTGCGTGTCTGTGAGATGATGAGGGTACTGATAGAGCCAGTGTGTGTCTGTGAGATGATGAGGGTACTGATAGAGCCAGTGCGTGTCTGTGAGATGATGAGGGTACTGATAGAGCCAGTGCGTGTCTGTGAGATGATGAGGGTACTGATAGAGGCAGTGCGTGTCTGTGAGATGATGAGGGTACTGATAGAGCCAGTGCGTGTCTGTGAGATGATGAGGGTACTGATAGAGGCAGTGCATGTGTGTGGGATGACGTGGACACTGATAGAGCCAGTGAGTGTCTGTGAGCTGAGGAGGAAATTGATAGAGCCAGTGTGTGTCTCTGAGATGATGAGGGTACTGATAGAGCCAGTGCGTGTCTGTGAGATTACGAGGTCACTCATAGAGCCAGTATGTGTCTGTGAGACAATGAGGACAATGATAGAGCCAGTGAGTGTGTGAGATGAGGAGGACACTGATAGAGCCAGTGAGTGTGTGAGATGAGGAGGACAATGATAGAGCCAGTGCGTGTCTGTGAGATGACGAGGAAACTGATAGAGGCAGTATGTGTCTGTGAGATGAGGAGGAAACTGCTAGAGCCAGTGCGTGTGTGTGAGATGATGAGGATACTGATATAGCCAGTGAATGTCTGTGAGATGATGAGGGTACTGATAGAGCCAGTGTGTGTCTGTGAGATGATGAGGACACTGATAGAGCCAGTGTGTGTCTGTGAGATGATGATGACACTGATAGAACCAGTGTGTGTCTGCGAGATGATGAGGGTACTGATAGAGCCAGTACGTGTCTGCGAGATGATGAGTGTACTCATAGAGCAAGTGTGTGTCTGCGAGATGATGAGTGTAATCATAGAGCCAGTGTGTGTCTGTGAGATGATGAGGGTACTGATAGAGCCAGTGCATGTGTGTGAGATGACGAGGACACTGATAGATCCAGTGCATGTGTGTGAGATGACGAGGACACTGATAGAGCCAGTGAGTATCTGTGAGATGATGATGGTACTGGTAGAGCCAGTGCATGTGTGTGAGATGACGAGGACACTAATAGAGCCAGTGCATGTGTGTGAGATGACGAGGACACTGATAGAGCCAGTGAGTATCTGTGAGATGATGATGGTACTGGTAGAGCCATTGCATGTGTGTGAGATGACGAGGACACTGATAGAGCCAGTGAGTATCTGTGAGATGATGATGGTACTGGTAGAGCCAGTGCGTGTGTGTGAGATGACGAGGACACTGATATAGCCAGTGCGTGTGTGTCAGATGACGAGGACACTGATAGAGCCAGTGGATGTCTGTGAGATGATTAGGGTACTGATAGAGCCAGTGCGTGTCTGTGAGATGATGAGGGTACTGATAGAGCCAGTGCGTGTCTGTGAGATGAGGAGGGTACTGATAGAGGCAGTGCGTGTCTGTGAGATGATGAGGGTACTGATAGAGCCAGTGCGTGTCTGTGAGATGACGAGGGTACTGATAGAGCCAGTGCGTGTCTGTGAGATGATGAGGGTACTGATAGAGCCAGTGCGTGTCTGTGAGATGATGAGGGTACTGATAGAGGCAGTGCGTGTCTGTGAGATGATGAGGGTACTGATAGAGCCAGTGCGTGTGTGTGAGATGATGAGGATACTGATAGAGCCAGTGCGTGTCTGTGAGATGATGAGGGTACTGATAGAGCCAGTGTGTGTCTGTGAGATGATGAGGGTACTGATAGAGCCAGTGCGTGTCTGTGAGATGATGAGGGTACTGATAGAGGCAGTGCGTGTCTGTGAGATGATGAGGGTACTGATAGAGCCAGTGCGTGTCTGTGAGATGATGAGGGTACTGATAGAGGCAGTGCATGTGTGTGGGATGACGTGGACACTGATAGAGCCAGTGAGTGTCTGTGAGCTGAGGAGGACATTGATAGAGCCAGTGTGTGTCTCTGAGATGATGAGGGTACTCATAGAGCCAGTATGTGTCTGTGAGACAATGAGGACAATGATAGAGCCAGTGAGTGTGTGAGATGAGGAGGACACTGATAGAGCCAGTGAGTGTGTGAGATGAGGAGGACAATGAATAGAGCCAGTGCGTGTCTGTGAGATGACGAGGAAACTGATAGAGGCAGTATGTGTCTGTGAGATGAGGAGGAAACTGCTAGAGCCAGTGCGTGTGTGTGAGATGACGAGGATACTGATATAGCCAGTGAATGTCTGTGAGATGATGAGGGTACTGATAGAGCCAGTGTGTGTCTGTGAGATGATGAGGACACTGATAGAGCCAGTGTGTGTCTGTGAGATGATGATGACACTGATAGAACCAGTGTGTGTCTGCGAGATGATGAGGGTACTGATAGAGCCAGTACGTGTCTGCAAGATGATGAGTGTACTCATAGAGCAAGTGTTTGTCTGCGAGATGATGAGTGTAATCATAGAGCCAGTGTGTGTCTGTGAGATGATGAGGGTACTGATAGAGCCAGTGCATGTGTGTGAGATGACGAGGACACTGATATATCCAGTGCATGTGTGTGAGATGACGAGGACACTGATAGAGCCAGTGAGTATCTGTGAGATGATGATGGTACTGGTAGAGCCAGTGCATGTGTGTGAGATGACGAGGACACTAATAGAGCCAGTGCATGTGTGTGAGATGACGAGGACACTGATAGAGCCAGTGAGTATCTGTGAGATGATGATGGTACTGGTAGAGCCATTGCATGTGTGTGAGATGACGAGGACACTGATAGAGCCAGTGAGTATCTGTGAGATGATGATGGTACTGGTAGAGCCAGTGCGTGTGTGTGAGATGACGAGGACACTGATATAGCCAGTGCGTGTGTGTCAGATGACGAGGACACTGATAGAGCCAGTGGATGTCTGTGAGATGATTAGGGTACTGATAGAGCCAGAGCGTGTCTGTGAGATGATGAGGGTACTGATAGAGCCAGTGCGTGTCTGTGAGATGAGGAGGGTACTGATAGAGGCAGTGCGTGTCTGTGAGATGATGAGGGTACTGATAGAGCCAGTACGTGTCTGTGAGATGACGAGGGTACTGATAGAGCCAGTGTGTGTGTGTGAGATGATGAGGGTACTGATAGAGGCAGTGCGTGTCTGTGAGATGATGAGGGTACTGATAGAGGCAATGCGTGTCTGTGAGATGATGAGGGTACTGATAGAGGCAGTGTGTGTGTGTGAGATGATGAGGGTACTGATAGAGCCAGTGCGTGTCTGTGAGATGATGAGGGTACTGATAGAGCCAGTGTGTGTCTGTGAGATGATGAGGGTACTGATAGAGCCAGTGCGTGTCTGTGAGATGATGAGGGTACTGATAGAGCCAGTGCGTGTCTGTGAGATGATGAGGGTACTGATAGAGGCAGTGCGTGTCTGTGAGATGATGAGGGTACTGATAGAGCCAGTGCGTGTCTGTGAGATGATGAGGGTACTGATAGAGGCAGTGCATGTGTGTGGGATGACGTGGACACTGATAGAGCCAGTGAGTGTCTGTGAGCTGAGGAGGACATTGATAGAGCCAGTGTGTGTCTCTGAGATGATGAGGGTACTGATAGAGCCAGTGCGTGTCTGTGAGATTACGAGGTCACTCATAGAGCCAGTATGTGTCTGTGAGACAATGAGGACAATGATAGAGCCAGTGTGTCTGTGAGATGATGATGACACTGATAGAGCCAGTGAGTGTGTGAGATGAGGAGGACACTGATAGAGCCAGTGAGTGTGTGAGATGAGGAGGACAATGATAGAGCCAGTGCGTGTCTGTGAGATGACGAGGAAACTGATAGAGCCAGTGAGTGTGTGAGATGAGGAGGACAATGATAGAGCCAGTGCGTGTCTGTGAGATGACGAGGAAACTGATAGAGGCAGTATGTGTCTGTGAGATGAGTAGGAAACTGCTAGAGCCAGTGCGTGTGTGTGAGATGACGAGGATACTGATATAGCCAGTGAATGTCTGTGAGATGATGAGGGTACTGATAGAGCCAGTGTGTGTCTGTGAGATGAGAGGACACTGATAGAGCCAGTGTGTGTCTGTGAGATGATGAGGACACTGATAGAGCCAGTGTGTGTCTGTGAGATGAGGAGGACACTGATAGAGCCAGTGTGTGTCTGTGAGATGATGAGGACACTGATAGAACCAGTGTGTGTCTGCGAGATGATGAGGGTACTGATAGAGCCAGTGCGTGTCTGCGAGATGATGAGTGTAATCATAGAGCCAGTGTGTGTCTGTGAGATGATGAGGGTACTGATAGAGCCAGTGCATGTGTGTGAGATGACGAGGACACTGATAGAGCCAGTGCATGTGTGTGAGATGACGAGGACACTGATAGAGCCAGTGAGTATCTGTGAGATGATGATGGTACTGGTAGAGCCAGTGCATGTGTGTGAGATGACGAGGACACTGATAGAGCCAGTGAGTATCTGTGAGATGATGATGGTACTGGTAGAGCCAGTGCGTGTGTGTGAGATGACGAGGACACTGATATAGCCAGTGCGTGTGTGTCAGATGACGAGGACACTGATAGAGCCAGTGGATGTCTGTGAGATGATTAGGGTACTGATAGAGCCAGTGCGTGTCTGTGAGATGATGAGGGTACTGATAGAGCCAGTCGTGTTGTGAGATGAGAGGACTGATAAGCCAGTGGTTAGAGCATGCGTGTGTGTGAGATGATGAGGGTACTGATAGAGCCAGTGCGTGTCTGTGAGATGATGAGGGTACTGATAGAGCCAGTGCGTGTCTGTGAGATGATGAGGGTACTGATAGAGCAGTGCGTGTCTGTGAGTAGAGGACTTAAGCATGTGTCTGTGAGATGATAGGACTGATAAGCAGTGCGTGTCTGTGAGATGATGAGGGTACTGATAGAGCCAGTGTGTGTCTGTGAGATGATGAGGGTACTGATAGAGCCAGTGCGTGTCTGTGAGATGACGAGGGTACTGATAGAGCCAGTGCGTGTCTGTGAGATGATGAGGGTACTGATAGAGCCAGTGTGTGTCTGTGAGATGATGAGGGTACTGATAGAGGCAGTGCGTGTCTGTGAGATGATGAGGGTACTGATAGAGGCAATGCGTGTCTGTGAGATGATGAGGGTACTGATAGAGGCAGTGCGTGTGTGTGAGATGATGAGGGTACTGATAGAGCCAGTGCGTGTCTGTGAGATGATGAGGGTACTGATAGAGCCAGTGCGTGTGTGTGAGATGACGAGGACACTGATAGAGCCAGTGAGTGTCTGTGAGATGATGAGGACACTGATAGAGCCAGTGTGTGTCTGTGAGATGATGAGGGTACTGATAGAGCCAGTGCGTGTGTGTGAGATGACGAGGACACTTAGAGCCAGTGTGTTGTGAGATGAGAGGACAGATAGAGCCAGTGTGTTGTGAGATGATATGAACTGATAGAGCAGTGAGTGTTGAGATGAGAGGACACGATAGAGCCAGTGGTTGTGAGATGAGAGGACACGATAGAGCCAGTGCGTGTCTGTGAGATGATGAGGACACTGATAGAGCCAGTGTGTGTCTGTGAGATGATGAGGGCACTGATAGAGCCAGTGTGTGTCTGTGAGATGATGAGGACACTGATAGAGCCAGTGTGTGTCTGTGAGATGATGAGGACACTGATAGAGCCAGTGTGTGTCTGTGAGATGATGAGGACACTGATAGAGCCAGTGTGTGTCTGTGAGATGATGAGGACACTGATAGAGCCAGTGTGTGTCTGTGAGATGATGAGGATACTGATAGAACCAGTGTGTGTCTGTGAGATGATGAGGACAATGATAGAGCCAGTGTGTGTGTGTGAGATGATGAGGACACTGATAGAACCAGTGTGTGTCTGTGAGATGATTAGGTCTGATAGAGCCAGTGTTTGTGAGATGAGAGGACACTGATAGAGCCAGTGCCTGTCTGGAGATGATGAGGGTACAGATAGAGCCAGTGAGTGTCTGTGAGATGATGAGGGTACTGATATAGCCAGTGCGTGTCTGTGAGATGATGAGGACACTGATAGAGCCAGTGTGTGTCTTGAGATGATGAAGGTACTATAGACCAGTGGTGTCTGTGAGATGAGAGGAACGAAACCAGTTTTGAGATGAGAGACTATAGAGCACAAAAACTGTAGAGCCAGTGCGTGTTGTGAGATGAGAGGACTGAAACAGTCTGTGAGATGAGAGGCATGATAGAGCCAGTGCTGTCTGTGAGATGAGGTACAAACAGTCTGTCTGTGAGATACTGATAGAGCCAGTGTGTCTGTGAGATGATGAGGACGATAGAGCAGTGCTGTTGTGAGATGAGAGGACTGATAGAGCAGTGTTCTGTGAGTGAGGTATAGAGCCAGTTTGTGTGTGAGATGACGAGGACACTGATAGAGCCAGTGCGTGTCTGTGAGATGATGAGGGTACTGATAGAGCCAGTGCGTGTCTGTGAGATGATGAGGGTACTGATAGAGCCAGTGCGTGTCTGTGAGATGATGAGGGTACTGATAGAGCCAGTGCGTGTCTGTGAGATGATGAGGGTACTGATAGAACCAGTGTGTGTCTGTGAGATGATGAGGACACTGATAGAGCCAGTGCGTGTCTGTGAGATGATGAGGGTACTGATAGACCATGGTGTTGTGAGATGAGAGCACTGATAGAGCCAGTGCGTGTCTGTGAGATGATGAGGACACTGATAGAGCCAGTGCGTGTCTGTGAGATGATGAGGACACTGATAGAGCCAGTGCTTGTCTGTGAGATGATGAGGGTACTGATAGAACCAGTGTGTGTCTGTGAGATGATGAGGACACTGATAGAGCCAGTGCTTGTCTGTGAGATGATGAGGGTACTGATAGAACCAGTGTGTGTCTGTGAGATGATGAGGACACTGATAGAGCCAGTGCTTGTCTGTGAGATGATGAGGACACTGATAGAGCCAGTGCGTGTCTGTGAGATGATGAGGGTACTGATATAGCCAGTGAGTGTCTGTGAGACGATGAGGACACTGATACAGCCTGTGTGTGTCTGTGAGATGATGAAGGTACTGATATAACCAGTGTGTGTCTTTGAGATGACGAGGACACTGATAGAGCCAGTGCTTGTCTGTGAGATGATGAGGGTATTGATAGAGCCAGTGTGTGTCTGTGAGATGATGAGGGTATTGATAGAGCCAGTGTGTTTCTGTGAGATGATGAAGGTACTGATATAACCAGTGTGTGTCTGTGAGATGACGAGGACACTGATAGAGCCAGTGTGTGTATGTGAGATGATGAGTACACTGATAGAGCCAGTGTGTGTCTGTGAGATGATGAAGGTACTGATATAACCAGTGTGTGTCTGTGAGATGACGAGGGAACTGATAGAGCCAGTGCGTGTCTGTGATATGATGAGGGTATTGATAGAGCCAGTGCGTGTCTGTGAGATGACGAGGGTACTGATAGAGCCAGTGCGTGTCTATGAGATGATGAGGGTATTGATAGAGCCAGTGTGTGTCTGTGAGATGATGAGGGTACTGATAGAGCCAGTGCGTGTCTGTGAGATGATGAGGGTACTGATAGAGGCAGTGCGTGTCTGTGAGATGACACGGGTACATATAGAACCAGTGCGTGTCTGTGAGATGATGAGGGTACTGATAGAGCCAGTGCGTCTCTGTGAGATGATGAGGGTACTGATAGAGGCAGTGCGTGTCTGTGAGATGATGAGGGTACTGATAGAGCCAGTGCGTTTCTGTGAGATGAGGAATGTACTGATAGATCCAGTGAGTGTCTGTGAGATGAGGAGAACACTGATAGAGCCCGTGCCTGTCTGTGAGATGATGAGGGTACTGATAGAACCAGTGTGTGTCTGTGAGATGATGAGGACACTGATAGAGCCAGTGTGTGTCTGTGAGATGATGAGGGTACTGATAGAGCCAGTGCATGTGTGTGAGATGACGATGACACTGATAGAGGCAGTGCGTGTCTGTGAGATGACGAGGACACTGATAGAGCCAGTGTGTGTCTGTGAGATGATGAGGGTACTGATAGAGCCAGTGCGTGTCTGTGAGATGATGAGGACACTGATAGAGCCACTGCATGTGCGGGAGATGACGAGGGAACTGATAGTGCCAGTGCGTGTCTGTGAGATATATATATATTCTTTATTTATCCTCCAGTATTGAAGAGCATACAATTCACATTTTACAAGAACAATTACAACAGTGAAATATATTACAATGTTATAAGGAAATTAAGTAACAGAAATAAACGCTTATATACATATTCTATATATAATCGCAACAGGCGATGTGTAGTACCATATAATAACACACACGTATACATATATACACACACCAAGCATATGTATATATACATAATACACGCATACACACACATGTATATATATACATACATATACATACATACGTATACATACACACATGCGTATACATATATTATACCAATACAAACATATACATATCACTGTAATATTGTATTACTCGCTTATACTACATGTATAAAGCATACCGAAAATAAATTCAATTGTTACAGTATCTCTTACATTACTGCAAGTGTTATCCCCTTACCGAAACGAAACTATAAGAGAGGTATGTGCAGAGTAGCGTAGATAGGGATGCTGGTACATATATTTGCTTTAGTACTGTCTCATAACCAATTCATGTAATAGGCAGATTGTAAAAACACTTTAAAGCTTGCTACTCTCTGATCGTCTGTCAATTGAAATGCTGTAAAGCCACGGAACATTTCAATGAGTTGCAGATCTGGTGAGAGTGAGCAGAGACTTTTAAAGGTACTGGTACCTAGAGACTTAGAGAGTTTCATCCAGAGTGTTGTTCTCCATTTGTCATTAAATGGGCAAAACAACAGTATATGTCTGCTAATCTCGTCTGTGACCAAGTGACATTTCATACACTGTATATCGTATTTATGAGAGAAAAACCTACACATTAGGATAAAGACGGATGTACAATGTGGCTGTAGGTATGTGTATTCTCTACAGAAATTCCATAGGTTACAAGTTTCATATTCTGACTGGACTAGGGAGAAAGTATTTAAACTTGCATCGCAAAGTAACCTACTATTCCAGTCGAATACTACCTGGGTTTTTACTGCCAGTTTAACGTTATATTTCCATACACCTACGCTTGGGAATATACCATCGTGTAAGTAATCTAAGAAAAACTGTGTCAGATTATATTTTCCTAGAATTCTATATATATCGGGGATAAAACCTTTTGCAATTTTGGGAGATGTCATGAATGATGTGGTTCTATGCACAAACACGTCTTTGATTTTAAACTTGGTATCTAATCGACAGAGTTGACCAAATAGTAGAAGTTTCCGTTTATCTATCAGCTGGACTATAGGATATATACCGAGACAGCTTAATGCTATATCCGTTCTAGTAGATGTAGGGATAGATTGAATACGTTTGATACATTGTCTATGCAGTTTTCGCAAGGGGAGTAACTGGGTATCGGTGACACCGTTCCACAATTCGCTCCCATATAATGCTTTTGGTAGTACAATGGATTCGTATATTATTTTACAAGTTGCAGGATGCAGGCAGTTTCTATAAATACCACAGTCTACAATGCTGAAGAAGGATTTACGCAACCGATCACAACTAGCTATATTTTCACTTAAATCTAGGTCTTTATTACATTGGACGCCTAGATGGAGGTAACTGCTGGTTTCATGAAAGGTTTCATCACCCAGTTTCCAGTATCTCTCTGTACTCATGGTGTCATTGAATACAATAGTATTGCATTTGGTAGCGTTGTAGAGATACCGTTCACGTTTAGAGTTCATATAACACAAGTTGATTAACGTATCTAGACCATGCTTAGTGTTCGATAATACAACCATGTCATCGGCGGAGGTAGGGCATCCACAACTCAAGTCTCCAATCCTGAAGCAATATGGGCTTCTTTCTACTTCATTCATTAGTTCGTTTATGAAGACGAGGTAGAGGAACGGACTCATACATTGACCTTGGCGGGTTCCCTGTAGGATAGGGAACCACTCAGACATGTAACCATTGGACTTAACGCAACTTAAGCAGTTATCAAAAAATGACATGATAGCTTTGAAAAGCATAACATGGATACCAGTTTTGTATAGTTTGACAAGCAACGATGCAATCCAAGTCCTGTCGAAGGCTTGTCTAGCGTCCAGGAAGCAAGCATAAATGGGAGAATGGTGTTCCATACCATAATTTACACATTCTCTTAACATGAATGACGTCATTAGGCAGTTTACTTTCTTCTGAAAACCACCCTGAGATGCATTGAATGTTACTTTTTTGTCCTGTTCAATAAAACTTAATAGGACCTTCTCATATAGTTTGAGAATGACTGAGCACAATGAAATCGCTCTGTAGCTATTTGGATCAGTTTTCTTTTTGTTACCGCCCTTATATAATGTTACTATTTTTCATTTCAGACGGTGTATATGCATATGTAATCATGTAATTAAACAGTTGGGTTATGACTTTTATTAATAGTGAACCACTATATATGACATTTTCATAGCATATATCGTCATTTCCACTGGCCTTTCCTTTTTTACAAGATCGAAGTGCTGTCTGTACCATTTCAACACTAACAACATGTTTACTACTGGTTTGTGGAGAAACTATGGACTTAATAGTTAATAATTCGGTTTCCACAGAATGTTTATGTTCCTCGCTAAAACTTGGGTCGGCCGAAGGAGAATACAAGTCACAGAAGTACTTTCCCCATTCATAATTTATATCCTGGGGGTTATTATAGGTGGTGCCACCAAAGCACATTTCAAATCCCTTGTTGTCTATTGTTTTGTTTCTACGTTTATTTATTAACCGCCAAAATTCGTTGTTGTCACATTCAGCGGCCGTGTCAACTTGTGCGTCTTGCTCATTTAAGTATGTCAACACTGCCAATCGATGAGCAGAGCGGAATTTTCTCTTATACATCTTATATTGTTTAAAATACACGGAATCGTCATTCGTTGGCCTGTGGTGTTTTATCCATTCAGTGCGTTTTATGACCATTTCTTTATGTAAACGTGTGAGAAGATCATTCCAATAGGGTTTGATGTATGATTTAAATTTAACCTTTGGTATGAACAATTGAGTTGCAAGGTTTACAATGACAACGATTCCTGAGTATAAATCGTCTATATCCGAGGTGTGTCTGACAGGGAAATCGAGTGCGCAAGACAAAACATCGCTGCATTCTAAAAAGTGCATATATTGGTCAACATGTTCTTGTTTAACATTGTGCCAATTGATAATATTTGGGGAAATGACACGAGTCTCAGGACCATGACTCGTCTGTATAGATAAAGAACAAATGATTGGACGATGGGTTGAAACATTTAGTGCGCTATCTTCTAGGATTTGACAGTCCACTATGGTGCTTAAGATTCTATCTGATATCACAACATGATCTATCAACGTTTCTCTGTTTGTGTTATATGGAACGTTACTGTATTTAGCCCCACGGCATATGTTCAGAGTATTTATTGGTATAAGGGAGTACTTGCTCAATAATTCTAATAATAGTGTGCCTCTAGAATCTATATTAAAATATGTAGATAAACGTTCAGTGCCTAGTTCGGTATTATAATCCCCCATTATAATCAATGAGCCTTTATCTTCATACATACATATCATGTTCCCCAGGTCTTCCAAACAATTTCTGTATATATTCATACTATGATTCTTACATGGTAAGATGATGAGTGTACTCATAGAGCCAGTGTGTGTCTGTGAGATGATGAGGGTACTGATAGAGCCAGTGCATGTGTGTGAGATGACGAGGACACTGATATAGCTAGTGCATGTGTGTGATATGACGAGGTCACTGATAGAGCCAGTGAGTATCTATGAGATGATGATGGTACTGGTAGAGCCAGTGCATGTGTGTGAGATGACGAGGACACTGATAGAGCCAGTGCGAGTGTGTGAGATGACGAGGACACTGATATAGCCAGTGCGTGTGTGTCAGATGGCGAGGACACTGATAGAGCCAGTGGATGACTGTGAGATGATTAGGGTACTGATAGAGCCAGTGCGTGTCTGTGAGATGATGAGGGTACTGATAGAGCCAGTGCGTGTCTGTGAGATGAGGAGGGTACTGATAGAGGCGATGCGTGTCTGTGAGATGATGAGGGTACTGATAGAGGCAGTGCGTGTCTGTGAGATGAGGAGGGTACTGATAGAGGCAGTGCGTGTCTGTGAGATGAGGAGGGTACTGATATAGCCAGTACGTGTCTGTGAGATGATGAGGGTACTGATAGAGCCAGTGTGTTTCTGTGAGATGATGAGGAAACTGAGAGACCCAGTATATGTCTGTGAGATGATGAGGAAACTGAGAGAGCCAGTATATGTCTGTGAGATGACGAGGACACTGATAGAGGCAGTATGTGTATGTGAGATGACGAGGACAGTGATAGAGCCAGTGTGTGTATTTGAGATGATGAGAGTACTGATAGAGCCAGAGCGTGTCTGTGAGATGATTAGGTTTCTGATAGAGCCAGTGAGTGTCTATGAGATGATGAATGTACTGATAGAGCCAGTGCGTGTCTGTGAGATGATGAGGGTATTGATAGAGCCAGTGTGTGTCTGTGAAATGATGAGGGTACTGATAGAGCCAGTGCGTGTCTGTGAGATGATGAGGGTACTGATAGAGCCAGTGCATGTTTGTGAGATGACGATGACACTGATAGAGGCAGTGCGTGTCTGTGAGATGATGAGGATACTGATAGAGCCGGTACGTGTATGTGATATGACGGGGGTACTGATAGAGCTAGTAAGTGTCTGTGAGATGATGAGGACACTGATAGAGCCAGTTCGTGTCTGTGAGATGATGAAGACACCGATAGAGCCAGTGCGTGTCTGTGAGATGATGAGGACACTGATATAGCTAGTGTGTGCCAGTGAGATGATGAGGACACTGATAGAGCCAGTGTGTGTTTGAGAGATGACGAGGACACTGATAGAGCCAGTGTGTGTCTGTGAGATGATGAGGACACTGATAGAGCCAGTGTGTGTCTGTGAGATGATGAGGACACTGATAGAGCCAGTATTTGTCTGTGAGATGATGAGGACACTGATAGAGCCAGTGTGTGTATGTGAGATGATGCGGACACTGATAGAACCAGTGTGTGTTTGTGAGATGATGAGGACAATGATAGAGCCAGTGTGTGTGTGTGAGATGATGAGGACACTGATAGAGCCAGTGTGTGTCTGTGAGATGATGAGGACACTGATAGAGCCAGTGTGTGTCTGTGAGATGATGAGGACACTGATAGAGCCAGTATGTGTCTGTGAGATGATGAGGACACTGATAGAGCCAGTGTGTGTCTGTGAGATGATGCGGACACTGATAGAACCAGTGTGTGTTTGTGAGATGATGAGGACAATGATAGAGCCAGTGTGTGTGTGTGAGATGATGAGGACACTGATAGAAACAGTGTGTGTCTGTGAGATGATTAGGTTTCTGATAGAGCCAGTGCCTGTCTGTGAGATGATGAGGACAATGATAGAGCCAGTGTGTGTGTGTGAGATGATGAGGACACTGATAGAACCAGTGTGTGTCAGTGAGATGATTAGGTTTCTGATAGAGCCAGTGTGTATCTGTGAGATGAGGACACTGATAGAGCCAGTGCCTGTCTGTGAGATGATGAGGGTACTGATAGAGCCAGTGAGTGTCTGTGAGATGATGATGGTACTGATATAGCCAGTGAGTGTCTGTGAGATGATAAGGGTACTGATAGAGCCAGTGCGTGTCTGTGAGATGATGAGGACACTGATAGAGCCACTGCATGTGTGTGAGATGATGAGGGAACTGATAGTGCCAGTGCGTGTCTGTGAGATGATGAGTGTACTCATAGAGCCAGTGCATGTCTGTGAGATGATGAGTGTACTCATAGAGCCAGTGCGTGTCTGTGAGATGATGAGTGTACTCATAGAGCCAGTGTGTGTCTGTGAGATGATGAGGGTACTGATAGAGCCAGTGCATGTGTGTGAGATGACGAGGACACTGATAGAGCTAGTGCATGTGTGTGATATGACGAGGTCACTGATAGAGCCAGTGAGTATCTATGAGATGATGATGGTACTGGTAGAGCCAGTGCATGTGTGTGAGATGACGAGGACACTGATAGAGCCAGTGCGTGTGTGTGAGATGACGAGGACACTGATATAGCCAGTGCGTGTGTGTCAGATGGCGAGGACACTGATAGAGCCAGTGGATGACTGTGAGATGATTAGGGTACTGATAGAGCCAGTGCGTGTCTGTGAGATGATGAGGGTACTGATAGAGCCAGTGCGTGTCTGTGAGATGAGGAGGGTACTGATAGAGCCAGTGTGTGTCTGTGAGATGATGAGGGTACTGATAGAGGCAATGCGTGTCTGTGAGATGATGAGGGTACTAATAAAGGCAGTGCATGTCTGTGAGATGAGGAGGGTACTGATAGAGGCAGTGCGTGTCTGTGAGATGAGGAGGGTACTGATATAGCCAGTACGTGTCTGTGAGATGATGAGGGTACTGATAGAGCCAGTGTGTGTCTGTGAGATGATGAGGAAACTGAGAGAGCCAGTATATGTCTGTGAGATGATGAGGAAACTGAGAGAGCCAGTATATGTCTGTGAGATGACGAGGACACTGATAGAGGCAGTATGTGTATGTGAGATGACGAGGACACTGATAGAGCCAGTGTGTGTATTTGAGATGATGAGATTACTGATAGAGCCAGAGCGTGTCTGTGAGATGATTAGGTTTCTGATAGAGCCAGTGAGTGTCTATGAGATGATGAATGTACTGATAGAGCCAGTGCGTGTCTGTGAGATGATGCGGACACTGATAGAACCAGTGTGTGTTTATGAGATGATGAGGACAATGATAGAGCCAGTGTGTGTGTGTGAGATGATGAGGACACTGATAGAACCAGTGTGTGTCTGTAAGATGATTAGGTTTCTGATAGAGCCAGTGTGTATCTGTGAGATGAGGAGGACACTGATAGAGCCAGTGCCTGTCTGCGAGATGATGAGGGTACAGATAGAGCCAGTGAGTGTCTGTGAGATGATGAGGGTACTGATATAGCCAGTGAGTGTCTGTGAGATGATGAGGACACTGATAGAGCCAATGTGTGTCTATGAGATGATGAAGGTACTTATAGAACCAGTGTGTGTCTGTGAGATGACGAGGACACTGAGAGAGCCAGTATATGTCTGTGAGATGACGAGGTCACTGATAGAGGCAGTATGTGTCTGTGAAATGACGAGGACACTGCTAGAGCCAGTGCGTGTGTGTGAGATGACGAGGACACTGATAGAGCCAATGAATGTCTGTGAGATGATGAGGACAATGATAGAGCCAGTGCATGTCTGTGAGATGATAAGGGTACTGATATAGCCAGTGCATGTCTGTGAGATAATGATTGTACTGATAGAGCCAGTGTATGTCTGTGAGATGATGAGGACACAGATAGAGCCAGTGCATGTGTGTGAGATGACGAGGACACTGATAGAGTCAGTGAGTGTCTGTGAGCTGAGGAGGACACTCATAGAGCCAGTATTTGTGTGTGAGATGACGAGGACACTGATAGAGCCAGTGCGTGTCTGTGAGATGATGAGGGTACTGATAGAGCCAGTGCGTGTCTGTGAGATGATGAGGGTACTGATAGAGCCAGTGCGTGTCTGTGAGATGATGAGGGTACTGATAGAGCCAGTGCGTGTGTGTGAGATGATGAGGACACTGTTAGAGCCAGTGCGTATGTGTGAGTGGACGAGGACACTGATAGAGCCAGTGCGTGTGTGTGAGACGACGAGGACACTGATAGAGCCAGTGCGTGTGTGTGAGATGACGAGGACACAGCTAGAGCCAGTGCGTGTGTGTGAGATGACGAGGACACTGATAGGGCCAGTGCGTGTCTGTGAGATGATGAGGGTACTGATAGAGCCAGTGCATGTCTGTGAAATAATGATTGTACTGATAGAGCCAGTGTATGTCTGTGAGATGATGAGGACACTGATAGAGCCAGTGCAAGTGTGTGAGATGACGAGGACACTGATAGAGCCAGTGAGTGTCTGTGAGATGATGAGGGTACTGATAGAGCCAGTGCGTGTCTGTGAGATTACGAGGTCACTCATAGAGCCATTATGTGGTGTCTGTGAGATGATGAGGACAATGATATAGCAACTTGTGCGTGTCTGTGAGATGACTAGGGTACTGATAGAGCCAGTGTGTGTCTGTGAGATGATGCAGGTACTGATAGAACAAGAGCATGTCTGTGAAATGACGAGGGTACTGATAGAGCCAGTGTGTGTCTGTGAGATGATACGGGTACTGATAGAGCCAGTGTGTGTCTGTGAGATGATGAGGACACTGATTGAATCAGTGCGTGTCTGTGAGATGATTAGGGTACTGATAGAGTAAGTGCGTGTCTGTGAGATGATGAGGGTACTGATAGAGCCAGTGCGTGTGTGTGAGATGACGAGGACACTGATAGAGCCAGTGCGTGTGTGTGAGATGACGAGGACACTGATAGAGCCAGTGCGTGTGTGTGAGATGACGAAGACACTGATAGAGCCAGTGAATGTCTGTGAGATGATGAGGACACTGATAGAGACAGTGTGTGTCTGTGAGATGATGAGGGTACTGATAGAGACAGTGCGTGTGTGTGAGATGACGAGGACACTGCTAGAGCCAGTGCGTGTATGTGAGATGACGAGGACACCGATAGAGCCAGTGAATGTCTGTGAGATGATGAGGACACTGATAGAGCCAGTGTGTGTCTGTGAGATGATGAGGACACTGATAGAGCCAGTGAGTGTCTGTGAGATGATTATGGTACTGATAGAGCCAGTGCGTGTCTGTGAGATGATGAGGATACTGATATAGCCAGTGTGTGTCTGTGAGATGATGAGGGTACTGATGTGTGATGACGAGGACACTGATAAGAGCCAATGCGTGTCTGTGAGAGGATGTGGGTACTGATAGAGTCAGTGCGTGTCTGTGAGATGATGAGGGTACTGATAGATCCAGTGAGTGTCTGTGAGATGACGAGGACACTGATAGAGCCAGTGCGTGTCTGTTAGATGATGAGGGTACTGATAGAGCCAGTGCGTGTCTGTGAGATGACGAGGACACTGATAGAGCCAGTGCGTGTCTGTGAGCTGAGGAGGACACTGATAGAGCCAGTGCGTGTTTGTGAGATGATGAGGGTACTAATAGATACAGTGCGAGTCTGTGAGATGACGAGGACACTGATAGAGCCAGTATGTGTCTGTGAGATGACGAGGACACTGATAGAGCCAGTGCGTGTCTGTAAGATGACGAGGACACTGAGAGGGCCAGTATATGTCTGTGAGATGACGAGGACACTGATAGAGCTAGTGCGTGTGTGTGAGATGACGAGGACACTGATAGAGCCAGTGAATGTCTGTGAGATGATGAGGACACTGATAGAGCCAGTGCGTGTCTGTGAGATGATAAGGCTACTGATAGAACCAGTGCATGTCTGTGAGATAATTATTGTACTGATAGAACCAGTGTATGTCTGTGAGATGACGAGGACACTGATAGAACCAGTGCGTGTGTGTGAGATGACTAGGACACTGATAGAGCCAGTGAGTGTCTGTGATCTGATGAGGACACTGATAGAGCCAGTGCGTTTCTGTGAGATGATGAGGGTACTGATAGAGCCAATGCGTGTGTGTGAGATAACTAGGACACTGATAGAGCCAGTGAGTGTCTGTGATCTGATGAGGACACTGATAGAGCCAGTGCGTGTCTGTGAGATGATGCGGGTACTGATAGAGCCAGTGCGTGTCTGTGAGATGATGAGGGTACTGATAGAACCAGTGCGTGTCTGTGAGATGATGAGGGTATGTGATAGAGCCAGTGCGTGTGTGTTAGATGACGAGGAAATTGCTAGAGCCAGTACGTGTGTGTGAGATAACGAGGACACTGATAGAGCCAGTGAATGTCTGTGAGATGATGAGGACACTGATAGAGCCAGTGTGTGTCTGTGAGATGATGAGGGTACTGATATAACCAGTATGTGTCTGTGAGATGACGAGGACACTGATAGAGGCAGTATGTGTCTGTGAGATGACGAGGACACTGCTAGAGCCAGTGCGTGTGTGTGAGATGACGAGGACACTGATAGAGCCAGTGCATGTCTGTGAGATGATGAGGACACTGATAGAGCCAGTGCGTGTCTGTGAGATGATGAGGGTACTGATAGAGCCAGTGCGTGTCTGTGAGATGATGAGGGTACTGATAGAGCCATTGCGTGTCTGTGAGATGATGAGGGTACTGATAGAGCCAGTGCGTGTGTGTGAGATGACGAGGACACTGCTAGAGCCAGTGCGTATGTGTGAGATGACGAGGACACTGATAAAGCCAGTGCGTGTGTGAGATGACGAGGACACTGATAGAGCCAGTGCGTGTATGTGTGATGATGCAGGTACTGATAGAACCAGTGTGTGTCTGTGAGATGAGGAGGACACTGATAGAGCCAGCGCCTGTCTGTGAGAAGATGAGGGTACTGATAGTGCCAGTGCGTGTCTGTGAGAGGATGAGAGTATTGATAGAGCCAGTGTGTGTCTGTGAGATGACGAGGACACTGATAGAGCCAGTCCGTGTGTGTGAGATGAGGAGGGTACTGATAGAGCCAGTGCGTGTATGTGAGATGATGAGGACACTGATAGAACCAGTGTGTGTCTGTGATATGATTAGGTTTCTGATAGAGCCAGTGCGTGTCTGTGAGATGATGAAGGTACTGATAGAGCCAGTGTGTATCTGTGAGATGAGGAGGACACTGATAGAGCCAGTGCGTGTCTGTGAGATGATGAGGGTACTCATAGAGCCATTATGTGTCGGTGAGATGACGAGGACAATGATAGAGCCAGTGCGTGTGTGAGAGATGACGAGGACACTGCTAGAGCCAGTGCGTGTGTGTGAGATGACGAGGACACTGATATAGCCAGTGAATGTCTGTGAGATGATGAGGACACTGATAGAGCCAGTGTGTGTCTGTGAGATGATGAGGGTACTGATATAACCAGTATGTGTCTGTGAGATGACGAGGACACTGTTAGAGCCAGTTCGTGTTTGTGAGATGACGAGGAAACTGATAGAGCCAGTGAATGTCTGTGAGATGATGGGGACACTGATAGAGCCAGTGCGTGTCTGTGAGATGATGAGGGTACTGATAGAACCAGTGCGTGTCTGAGAGGTGATGAGGATACTGATAGAACCAGTGTGTCTGTGAGATGAGGAGGACACTGATAGAGCCAGTGCCTGTCTGTGAGATGATGACGACACTGATAGAGCCAGTGTGTGTCTGTGAGATGATAGAACCAGTGCGTGTCTGTGAGATGACGAGGGTACTGATAGAGCCAGTGCGTGTCTGTGAGATGATGAGGACACTGATATAGCCAGTGTGTGTCTGTGAGATGACGAGGGTAATGATAGAGCCAGTGCATGTCTGTGAGATGACGAGGACTCTGATAGAGCCAGTGCGTGTCTGTGAGATGACGAGGACAATGAGAGAGCCAGTATATGTCTGAGATGTCGAGGACACTGATAGAGGCAGTATGTGTCTGTGAGATGATGAGGGTACTGATAGAGCCAGTGCGTGTCTGTGAGATTACGAGGACACTGCTAGAGCCAGTGCGTGTGTGGGAGATGATGAGGACACTGATAGAGCCAGTGCGTGTCTGTGAGATGATGAGGGTACTGATAGAGCCAGTGCGTGTCTGTGAGATTACGAGGTCACTCATAAGCAGTAGTGTCTATGAGATGAAGAGGACACTGATAGAGCCAGTATGTGTGTGTGAGATGACGAGGACACTGATAGAGCCAGTGAGTTCTGTGAGATGATGAGGACACTGATAGAGCCAGTGCGTGTCTGTGAGATGATGAGGGTACTGATAGAGCCAGTGCATGTCTGTGAGATGATGAGGGTACTGATAGAGCCAGTGTGTGTCTGTGATCTGATGAGGACACTGATAGAGCCAGTGCGTGTCTGTGAGATGATGAGGGTACTGATAGAGCCAGTGCGTGTCTGTGAGATGATGAGGTACTGATAGAGCCAGTGCGTGTGTGTGAGATGACGAGGACACTGATAGAGCCAGTGCGTGTGTGTGAGATGACGAGGACACTGATAGAGCCAGTGCGTGTATGTGAGATGATGAGGTACTGATAGACCAGTGTGTGTCTGTGAGATGAGGAGGACACTGATAGAGCCAGTGCCTGTCTGTGAGATGATGAGGGTACTGATAGAGCCAGTGTGTGTCTGTGAGATGATGAGGGTACTGATAGAGCCAGTGCATGAGTGTGAGATGACGAGGACACTGAAAGAGCCAGTGCATGTTTGTGAGATGACGAGGAAACTGATAGAGCCAGTGAGTATCTGTGAGATGACGATGGTACTGATAGAGCCAGTGCATGTATGTGAGATGACGAGGACACTGATAGAACCAGTGAGTATCTGTGAGATGACTAGGTACTGATAGAGCCAGTGCCTTTCTGTGAGATACGATGACAATGATATAGCCAGTGCATGTCTGTCAGATGACGAGGACACTGATAGAGCCAGTGCGTGTCTGTGAGATGATGAGGGTACTGATAGAACCAGTGTGTGTCTGTGAGATGAGGAGGACACTGATAGAGCCAGTGCGTTTCTGTGATATGATTAGGACACCGATAGAGCCAGAGCGTGTCTGTGAGATGATGAAGACACTGATAGAGCCAGTGCTTGTCTGTGAGATGATGATGACACTGATAGAGCCAGTGCGTGCCTGTGAGATGATGATGACACTGATAGAACCAGTGTGTGTCCGTGAGATGATGAGGACACTGATAGAGCCAGTGCCTGTCTGTGAGATGATGAGGACACTGATAGAGCCAGTGCCTGTCTGTGAGATGATGAGGGTACTGATAAAGCCAGTGAGTGTATGTGAGATGATGAGGGTACTGATAGAACCAGTACGTGTCTGTGAGATGACGATGACACTGATAGAGGCAGTGCGTGTCTGTGAGATGATGAGGAAATGATAGAGGCAGTGTGTGTCTGTGAGATGACGAGGGTACTGATAGAGCCAGTGCGTGTCTGCGAGATGATGAGTGTACTGTAGAGCCAGTGCGTGTCTGTGAGATGACGAGGACACTGATAGAGCCAGTGCGTGTTTGTGAGATGACGAGGACACTGATAGAGCCAGTGAATGTCTGTGAGATGATGAGGACACTGATAGAGCCAGTGAGGTATCTGTGAGATGATTAGGTTTCTGATAGAGCCAGTGCGTGTCTGTGAGATGATGACGGTACTGATAGAGCCAGTGCGTGTCTGTGAGATGATGAAGGTACTGATAGAGCCAGTGTGTGCCTGTGAGATGAGGAGGACACTGATAGAGCCAGTGCCTGTCTGTGAGATGATGAGGGTATTGATAGATCCAGTTTGTGTCTGTGAGATGATGAGGGTACTGATAGAGCCAGTGTGTGTCTGTGAGATGATGAGGGTACTGATAGAGGCAGTGCGTGTCTGTGAGATGATGAGGGTACTGATAGATCCAGTGTGTGTCTGTGAGATGATGAGGGTACTGATAGAGGCAGTGCGTGTCTGTGAGATGATGAGGGTACTGATAGAGCCAGTGTGTGTCTGTGAGATGATGAGGGTACTGATAGAACCAGTGCGTGTCTGTGAGATGATGAGGGTACTGATAGAACCAGTGCGTGTCTGTGAGATGATGAGGACACTGATAGAGCCAGTGCTGTCTGTGAGATGATGAGGGTACTGATAGAGCCAGTGCGTGTCTGTGAGATGATGAGGGTACTGATAGAACCAGTGCGTGTCTGTGAGATGACGAGGACACTGATAGAGCAGTGCGTGTCTGTGAGATGATGAGGATACTGATAGAGCCAGTGAGTGTCTGTGAGATGATGAGGGTACTGATAGAGCCAGTGCGTGTCTGCGAGATGATGAGTGTACTCTAGAGCCAGTGCGTGTCTGTGAGATGACGAGGACATGTGAGATGACGAGACACTGATAGAGCCAGTGATGCTGTGAGATGAGAGGACACTGATAGAGCCAGTGCGTGTCTGTGAGATGATGACGGTACTGATAGAGCCAGTGCGTGTCTGTGAGATGATGAAGGTACTGATAGAGCCAGTGTGTGCCTGTGAGATGATGAGGACACTGATAGAGCCAGTGCCTGTCTGTGAGATGATGAGGGTATTGATAGAGCCAGTGTGTGTCTGTGAGATGATGAGGGTACTGATAGAGCCAGTGTGTGTCTGTGAGATGATGAGGGTACTGATAGAGGCAGTGCGTGTCTGTGAGATGATGAGGGTACTGATAGAGCCAGTGTGTGTCTGTGAGATGATGAGGGTACTGATAGAGGCAGTGCGTGTCTGTGAGATGATGAGGGTACTGGTAGAGCCAGTGTGTGTCTGTGAGATGATGAGGGTACTGATAGAACCAGTGCGTGTCTGTGAGATGATGAGGGTACTGATAGAGCCAGTGCGTGTCTGTGAGATGATGAGGACACTGATAGAACCAGTGTGTGTCTGTGAGATGATTAGGTTTCTGATAGAGCCAGTGCGTGTCTGTGAGATGATGAGGACAATGATAGAGCCAGTGTGTGTGTGAGAGATGATGAGGACACTGATAGAACCAGTGTGTGTCTGTGAGATGATTAGGTTTCTGATAGAGCCAGTGCGTGTCTGTGAGATGATGACGGTACTGATAGAGCCAGTGCGTGTCTGTGAGATGATGAAGGTACTGATAGAGCCAGTGTGTGCCTGTGAGATGAGGAGGACACTGATAGAGCCAGTGCCTGTCTGTGAGATGATGAGGGTATTGATAGATCCAGTTTGTGTCTGTGAGATGATGAGGGTACTGATAGAGCCAGTGTGTGTCTGTGAGATGATGAGGGTACTGATAGAGGCAGTGCGTGTCTGTGAGATGATGAGGGTACTGATAGATCCAGTGTGTGTCTGTGAGATGATGTGGGTACTGATAGAGGCAGTGCGTGTCTGTGAGATGATGAGGGTACTGATAGAGCCAGTGTGTGTCTGTGAGATGATGAGGGTACTGATAGAACCAGTGTGTGTCTGTGAGATGATGAGGACACTGATAGAGCCAGTGCGTGTCTGTGAGATGATGAGGGTACTGATAGAACCAGTGTGTGTCTGTGAGATGATGAGGACACTGATAGAGCCAGTGCCTGTCTATGAGATGATGAGGGTACTGATAAAGCCAGTGAGTGTCTGTGAGATGATGAGGGTACTGATAGAACAAGTACGTGTCTGTGAGATGACGATGACACTGATAGAGCCAGTGTGTGCCTGTGAGATGAGGAGGACACTGATAGAGCCAGTGCCTGTCTGTGGGATGATGAGGGTATTGATAGATCCAGTTTGTGTCTGTGAGATGATGAGGGTACTGATAGAGCCAGTGTGTGTCTGTGAGATGATGAGGGTACTGATAGAGCCAGTGCGTGTCTGTGAGATGATGAGGGTACTGATAGAGCCAGTGTGTGTCTGTGAGATGATGAGGGTACTGATAGAGCCAGTGCGTGTCTGTGAGATGATGAGGGTACTGATAGAGCCAGTGCGTGTCTGTGAGATGATGAGGGTACTGATAGAGCCGGCTTTGTAATGAGACACTGATAGAGCAGTGCGTGTCTGTGAGATGATGAGGGTACTGATAGAGCCAGTGCGTGTCTGTGAGATGATGAGGACACTGATAGAACCAGTGTGTGTCTGTGAGATGATGAGGACAATGATAGAGCCAGTGTGTGTGTGAGATGATGAGGACACTGATAGAACCAGTGTGTGTCTGTGAGATGATTAGGTTTCTCATAGAGCCAGTGCTTGTCTGTGAGATGATGAGGACACTGATAGAACCAGTGTATGTCTGTGAGTTGATTAGGTTTCTGATAGAGCCAGTGCGTGTCTGTGAGATGATGAAGGTACTGATAGAGCCAGTGTGTGTCTGTGAGATGAGGAGGACACTGATAGAGCCAGTGACTGTCTGTGAGATGACGAGGACATGATAAGCCACTACGTTTCTGTGAGATGATGAGGGTACTGATAGAGCCAGTGTGTGTCTGTGAGATGATGAGGGTACTGATAGAGCCAGTGCGTGTCTGTGAGATGATGAGGGTACTGATAGAGCCAGTGTGTGTCTGTGAGATGATGAGGGTACTGATAGAGCCAGTGCGTGTCTGTGAGATGATGAGGGTACTGATAGAGCCAGTGCGTGTCTGTGAGATGATGAGGACACTGATAGAGCCAGTGTGTGTCTGTGAGATGATGAGGGTACTGATAGAGCCAGTGTGTGTCTGTGAGATGATGAGGGTACTGATAGAGCCAGTGCGTGTCTGTGAGATGATGAGGGTACTGATAGAGCCAGTGCGTGTCTGTGAGATGATGAGGACAATGATAGAACCAGTGTGTGTCTGTGAGATGATGAGGACACTGATAGAGCCAGTGTGTGTGTGTGAGATGATGAGGACACTGATAGAACCAGTGTGTTCTGTGAGATGATAGGTCTGATAGAGCCAGTGCGTGTCTTGAGATGAGAGGACATGATAGAGCCAGGGTGTTGTGAGATGATGAGGACTGATAGAACCAGTGGTGTCTGTGAGATGAAGGTCTGATAGACCAGTGCGTTCTGTGAGATGAGAGGTACTGATAGAGCCAGTGCGTGTCTGTGAGATGATGAAGGTACTGATAGAGCCAGTGTGTGCCTGTGAGATGATGAGGACACTGATAGAGCCAGTGCCTGTCTGTGAGATGATGAGGGTATTGATAGAGCCAGTGTGTGTCTGTGAGATGATGAGGGTACTGATAGAGCCAGTGTGTGTCTGTGAGATGATGAGGGTACTGATAGAGGCAGTGCGTGTCTGTGAGATGATGAGGGTACTGATAGAGCCAGTGTGTGTCTGTGAGATGATGAGGGTACTGATAGAGCCAGTGCTTGTCTGTGAGATGATGAGGGTACTGATAGAGCCAGTGCGTGTCTGTGAGATGATGAGGGTACTGATAGAGCCAGTGCGTGTCTGTGAGATGATGAGGGTACTGATAGAGCCAGTACGTGTCTGTGAGATGATGAGGGTACTGATAGAGCCAGTGTGTGTCTGTGAGATGATGAGTGTACTCATAGAGCCAGTGTGTGTCTGTGAGATGATGAAGGTAATGATATAACCAGTGTGTGTCTGTGAGATGACGAGGACACTGATAGAGCCAGTGCATGTGTGTGAGATGACGAGGACACTGATAGAGCCAGTGAGTATCTGTGAGATGATGATGGTACTGGTAGAGCCAGTGTGTGTGTGTGAGATGACGAGGACACTGATAGAGCCAGTGCGTGTGTGTGAGATGACGAGGACACTGATATAGCCAGTGCGTGTGTGTCAGATGATGAGGACACTGATAGAGCCAGTGCGTGTCTGTGAGATGATGAGGGTACAGATAGAGCCAGTGCATGTCTGTGAGATGATGAGGGTACTGATAGAGCCAGTGTGTGTCTGTGAGATGAGGAAGGTACTGATAGAGCCATTATGTGTCGGTGAGATGAAGAGGACACTGATAGAGCCAGTATGTGTGTGTGAGATGACGAGGACACTGATAGAGCCAGTGCGTGTGTGAGAGATGACGAGGACACTGCTAGAGCCAGTGCGTGTGTGTGAGATGAGGAGGACACTGATATAGCCAGTGAATGTCTGTGAGATGATGAGGACACTGATAGAGCCAGTGTGTGTCTGTGAGATGATGATGGTACTGATATAACCAGTATGTGTCTGTGAGATGACGAGGACACTGTTAGAGCCAGTTCGTGTTTGTGAGATGACGAGGAAACTGATAGAGCCAGTGAATGTCTGTGAGATGATGAGGACACTGATAGAGCCAGTGCGTGTCTGTGAGATGATGAGGGTACTGATAGAACCAGTGCGTGTCTGAGAGGTGATGAGGATACTGATAGAACCAGTGTGCCTGTGAGATGAGGAGGACACTGATAGAGCCAGTGCCTGTCTGTGAGATGATGACGACACTGATAGAGCCAGTGTGTGTCTGTGAGATGATAGAACCAGTGCGTGTCTGTGAGATGACGAGGGTACTGATAGAGCCAGTGCGTGTCTGTGAGATGATGAGGACACTGATATAGCCAGTGTGTGTCTGTGAGATGACGAGGGTAATGATAGAGCCAGTGCATGTCTGTGAGATGACGAGGACTCTGATAGAGCCAGTGCGTGTCTGTGAGATGACGAGGACAATGAGAGAGCCAGTATATGTCTGAGATGACGAGGACACTGATAGAGGCAGTATGTGTCTGTGAGATGAAGAGGACACTGCTAGAGCCAGTGCGTGTGTGGGAGATGATGAGGACACTGATAGAGCCAGTGCGTGTCTGTGAGATGATGAGGGTACTGATAGAGCCAGTGCGTGTCTGTGAGATTACGAGGTCACTCATATAGTCAGTATGTGTCTATGAGATGGAAGAGGACACTGATAGAGCCAGTATGTTTGTGTGAGATGACGAGGACACTGATAGAGCCAGTGAGTGTCTGTGATCTGATGAGGACACTGATAGAGCCAGTGCGTGTCTGTGAGATGATGAGGGTACTGATAGAGCCAGTGTTTGTCTGTGATCTGATGAGGACACTGATAGAGCCAGTGCGTGTCTGTGAGATGATGAGGGTACTGATAGAGCCATTGCGTGTCTGTGAGATGATGAGGGTACTGATAGAGCCAGTGCGTGTGTGTGAGATGACGAGGACACTGATAGAGCCAGTGCGTGTGTGTGAGATGACGAGGACACTGATAGAGCCAGTGCGTGTATGTGCGATGATGCAGGTACTGATAGAACCAGTGTGTGTCTGTGAGATGAGGAGGACACTGATAGAGCCAGTGCCTGTCTGTGAGATGATGAGGGTACTGATAGTGCCAGTGCGTGTCTGTGAGAGGATGAGGGTATTGATAGAGCCAGTGTGTGTCTGTGAGATGATGATGGTACTGATAGAGCCAGTGCATGTGTGTGAGATGACGAGGACACTGATAGAGCCAGTGCGTGTTTGTGAGATGATGAGGGAACTGATAGAGCCAGTGCGTGTGTGTGAGATGAGGAGGGTACTGATAGAGCCAGTGCGTGTATGTGAGATGATGAGGACTCTGATAGAACCAGTGTGTGTCTGTGAGATGACTAGGTGTCTGATAGAGCCAGTGCGTTTCTGTGAGATGATGACAATGATAGAGCCAGTGCATGTCTGTGAGATGATGAGGACACTGATAGAGCCAGTGCGTGTCTGTGAGATGATGAGGGTACTGATAGAACCAGTGTGTGTCTGTGAGATGAGGAGGACACTGATAGAGCCAGTGCGTGTCTGTGATATGATTAGGTTTCTGATAGAGCCAGTGCGTGTCTGTGAGATGATGAAGGTACTGATAGAGCCAGTGTGTGTCTGTGAGATGAGGAGGACACTGATAGAGCCAGTGCGTGTCTGTGAGATGATGAGGGTACTGATAGAACCAGTGTGTGTCTGTGAGATGATGAGGACACTGATAGAGCCAGTGCGTGTCTGTGAGATGATGAGGACATTGATAGAGCCAGTGCCTGTCTGTGAGATGATGAGGGTACTGATAAAGCCAGTGAGTGTATGTGAGATGATGAGGGTACTGATAGAACCAGTACGTGTCTGTGAGATGACGATGACACTGATAGAGGCAGTGCGTGTCTGTGAGATGATGAGGAAATTGATAGAGGCAGTGTGTGTCTGTGAGATGACGAGGGTACTGATAGTGCCAGTGCGTGTCTGCGAGATGATGAGTGTACTCGTAGAGCCAGTGCGTGTCTGTGAGATGACGAGGACACTGCTAGAGCCAGTGCGTGTTTGTGAGATGACGAGGACACTGATAGAGCCAGTGAATGTCTGTGAGATGATGAGGACACTGATAGAGCCAGTGAGTGTATGTGAGATGTTTAGGTTTCTGATAGAGCCAGTGCGTGTCTGTGAGATGATTACGGTACTGATAGAGCCAGTGCGTGTCTGTGAGATGATGAAGGTACTGATAGAGCCAGTGTGTGCCTGTGAGATGATGAGGACACTGATAGAGCCAGTGCCTCTCTGTGAGATGATGAGGGTATTTATAGAGCCAGAGTGTGTCTGTGAGATGATGAGGGTACTGATAGAGCCAGTGTGTGTCTGTGAGATGATGAGGGTACTGATAGAGGCAGTGCGTGTCTGTGAGATGATGAGGGTACTGATAGAGCCAGTGTGTGTCTGTGAGATGATGAGGGTACTGATAGAGGCAGTGCGTGTCTGTGAGATGATGAGGGTACTGATAGAGCCAGTGTGTGTCTGTGAGATGAGGAGGGTACTGATAGAGCCAGTGCGTGTCTGTGAGATGATGAGGGTACTGATAGAACCAGTGTGTGTCTGTGAGATGATGAGGACACTGATAAAGCCAGTGAGTGTCTGTGAGATGATGAGGGTACTGATAGAGCCAGTGTGTGTCTGTGAGATGATGAGGGTACTGATAGAGGCAGTGCGTGTCTGTGAGATGATGAGGGTACTGATAGAGCCAGTGTGTGTCTGTGAGATGAGGAGGGTACTGATAGAGCCAGTGCGTGTCTGTGAGATGATGAGGGTACTGATAGAACCAGTGTGTGTCTGTGAGATGATGAGGACACTGATAAAGCCAGTGAGTGTCTGTGAGATGATGAGGGTACTGATAGAACAAGTACGTGTCTGTGAGATGACGATGACACTGATAGAGGCAGTGCGTGTCTGTGAGATGATGAGGAAATTGATAGAGGCAGTGTGTGTATGTGAGATGACGAGGGTACTGATAGTGCCAGTGCGTTTCTGCGAGATGATGAGTGTACTCGTAGAGCCAGTGCGTGTCTGTGAGATGACGAGGACACTGCTAGAGCCAGTGCGTGTTTGTGAGATGATGAGGACACTGATAGAGCCAGTGAGTGTATGTGAGATGTTTAGGTTTCTGATAGAGCCAGTGCGTGTCTGTGAGATGATGACGGTACTGATAGAGCCAGTGCGTGTCTGTGAGATGATGAAGGTACTGATAGAGCCAGTGTGTGCCTGTGAGATGATGAGGACACTGATAGAGCCAGTGCTTCTCTGTGAGATGATGAGGGTATTGATAGAGCCAGTGTGTGTCTGTGAGATGATGAGGGTACTGATAGAGCCAGTGTGTGTCTGTGAGATGATGAGGGTACTGATAGAGGCAGTGCGTGTCTGTGAGATGATGAGAGTACTGGTAGAGCCAGTGTGTGTCTGTGAGATGATGAGGGTACTGATAGAGGCAGTGCGTGTCTGTGAGATGATGAGGGTACTGATAGAGCCAGTGCGTGTCTGTGAGATGATGAGGACACTGATAGAAACAGTGTGTGTCTGTGAGATGATTAGGTTTCTGATAGAGCCAGTGCGTGTCTGTGAGATGATGAGGACAATGATAGAGCCAGTGTGTGTGTGAGAGATGATGAGGACACTGATAGAACCAGTGTGTGTCTGTGAGATGATGACGGTACTGATAGAGCCAGTGCGTGTCTGTGAGATGATGAAGGTACTGATAGAGCCAGTGTGTGCCTGTGAGATGAGGAGGACACTGATAGAGCCAGTGCCTGTCTGTGAGATGATGAGGGTATTGATAGATCCAGTTTGTGTCTGTGAGATGATGAGGGTACTGATAGAGCCAGTGTGTGTCTGTGAGATGATGAGGGTACTGATAGATCCAGTGTGTGTCTGTGAGATGATGAGGGTACTGATAGAACCAGTGCGTGTCTGTGAGATGATGAGGGTACTGATAGAACCAGTGTGTGTCTGTGAGATGATGAGGACACTGATAGAGCCAGTGCGTGTCTGTGAGATGATGAGGGTACTGATAGAACCAGTGTGTGTCTGTGAGATGATGAGGACACTGATAGAGCCAGTGCCTGTCTATGAGATGATGAGGGTACTGATAAAGCCAGTGAGTGTCTGTGAGATGATGAGGGTACTGATAGAACAAGTACGTGTCTGTGAGATGACGATGACACTGATAGAGCCAGTGTGTGCCTGTGAGATGAGGAGGACACTGATAGAGCCAGTGCCTGTCTGTGGGATGATGAGGGTATTGATAGATCCAGTTTGTGTCTGTGAGATGATGAGGGTACTGATAGAGCCAGTGTGTGTCTGTGAGATGATGAGGGTACTGATAGAGGCAGTGCGTGTCTGTGAGATGATGAGGGTACTGATAGATCCAGTGTGTGTCTGTGAGATGATGAGTGTACTCATAGAGCCAGTGTGTGTCTGTGAGATGATGAAGGTAATGATATAACCAGTGTGTGTCTGTGAGATGACGAGGACACTGATAGAGCCAGTGCATGTGTGTGAGATGACGAGGACACTGATAGAGCCAGTGAGTATCTGTGAGATGATGATGGTACTGGTAGAGCCAGTGTGTGTGTGTGAGATGACGAGGACACTGATAGAGCCAGTGCGTGTGTGTGAGATGACGAGGACACTGATATAGCCAGTGCGTGTGTGTCAGATGATGAGGACACTGATAGAGCCAGTGCGTGTCTGTGAGATGATGAGGGTACTGATAGAGCCAGTGCATGTCTGTGAGATGATGAGGGTACTGATAGAGCCAGTG
>CM026399.1:55520962-55541588 GCA_014843695.1 Archivesica marissinica
GAGACTTTCGTCGACAGCCTGGCAGAGCGCCATAGGCGACTTACCTCGACAATTGAGTGGTGTATAACCTTACGAGTGATTTTTACGTCGTATATATTCCATACACCGCCGGATGTACAATATATTATCAGAAAGAGGCTATGAAAACATTTTCGCTTTTATTTGGTGAAAAAATTTGAAATATTGACAAAATAAGCTTGGTTAGAAGTGTGGAAAGATAATAAACATTTTGCATCAATCCAAAATTGCTTCCTTGAGAAAGAGGGGTCGATATACATGCCGAGAAGTACTGGATATGATAGTAAATGATAGCGACAATGAAGGACCAGCAATGGAAAGTGACTCGGAAATATCACAAACTAGTTCTGACGCCAATGATTTACCTTTTGGACGTTCATCTTCTTCAACGAGCGATATATCAGGTGTGTTTTTTTTGTCATTTTCAAAACGAAAGTAGATTTTATTTTCTGAACGAAAATAGATTGTAGATGATTCTCCATATTATTATATTATCTACAGCAGATTAGACTCCCGGACTCGTTAGTCCGTTTTATGTTGCTGCTAATTATAAAAAATAACTTATCTTCAAACACAACAACAACAAAAAGTAGTATATCGTTTTCACTGCATCTCGATCTCACTGCATCTCGATCTTTTGATGTTCAATAATCAACATAATTGATGGGTCATGTTACTAAAACAGAAATAGTATGTACTGCATGCATACTACATGTATAAGTGAAAGTTATTCTGATATATTCATTATATATATTTCAGATTTTGACGATGAGATACCTCTTCCAATAGCCGTCCAGCCAGCTCGCGGTCGAGGTGCGCAACGTCGTGGAAGGCAACCGAGACGTGTTCATGCACAAGGGCGTGGACGAGCACGTGGACGTCGGTTACATGATCGTGGTGCTGGCGATGCAGATCCTATTCATCATCGAGCTGTATCTGTAAATGGTGTGGATTTTGAATGGGGCACGTATGATTGGGAGGACCCTTATGTAAGCGATTGGCTACCAGCATTCTCTGGGACACGAGGCGTCCTTGTTGATACAACAGACTTTAATCCTGTTCAATATTTCAAATTATTCTTTCCGGAGGAAGCATTTGAACTAATTAGCAATGAAACAAATAGATATGCAGAACAGTTTTTTGATAAACCTCAGGAGTTGCCAACATCATCTCGCTTCCATAAATGGCTGGACACAGATGTCGAGGAAATACAGGCTTACATAGCGCTACAAATATGTATGGGCATGTGCCAGAAAAATGATCTTGAGGAGTACTGGTCTAAGTTCTGGCTTACAACAACACCATTCGGGGAGATCATGTCAAGGAATCGTTATGAAATTATCACATCATTCCTACATTATGCAAATAATGAAATGATTCGCCCAGTTCAAAATGATGCAGAGTATGACCCTCTGTGGAAGATTAGACCACTTATGCAGATCTGTGAACCACGGTACTTACAAGTGTATGGACCACGATGCGAGTTGTCCATTGACGAAAGTATTGTGAAATTCAAAGGCAGGGTGAGCTTTCGTCAATATCTTCCTGTGAAGCCATATAAATGGGGAATAAAACAATTTGTGTTATGTGAAAGCAAAACAGGGTATGCATTGAGGTTCCTTACGTACACTGGGAAAGGATCACTAGTACCGGAAAATGGATTTACTATTACAGAAAGCATTTGCCTGTCATTGTTAGATGGGTTCGAAAACCGTGGCCATAAAGTATACACAGACAATTACTATACTTTCCCGTCCCTATATCATGAATTACACAGCAGAAATATTGGAGCCAGTGGCACTGTAAAAGCTGGTCGCAAAGGAATGCCAACAGCCATTCACCCCCACAGACTTGCCCTGATAAAGGGAGATGCCCCTGTATTTATGCGGGCAAACAATATGGTAGCTTGTGCGTGGCACGATACCAAACGTGTCCATTTTTTATCAACAACTGAGACAAACAACACTATGGATAAAAGAGTTCGGCAAAGGAATGCTGATCATGGATATCGTGTTGTTGAAAAACCAGTAGTTGCCGAGACATATAATCAACACATGGGGGGAGTAGACATTTTGGATCAGAAATTGGTAACTTATGCTTACCCTCATAAAAGTTCCAAGTGGTATGCAACAATATACCATAGAATTCGGGAAGTCGCGTTGGTCAATGGATACATTTTGTATTGTCAAGATGCTGGAGATGAGGCGGTATCTCCAAAGGTATTTCGGGAGAGTGTGGTGTCCGGACTTCTGGAAAACTTTCAAAGGAGAATATCACGTAAGGGTAGACCATTGGTAGATAAACCTAACCGACATACAGAGTCACATTTCATTGGGCAGTATGAGGACATAAAATATAAACCCGACTGTGTTGTTTGCAACTCCAGAACAAAACCAGGATGGAAGAGGAAGCAAACAAATTACAAATGCAAACAGTGTAACTTGCCAATGTGTTTCCTGCCATGCCATGAAATATTTCATACCAAGAAGAACTACCACCAAGAAGCAGCAAGAGTAATATATGATATGTGAACACAGTAGGCAGATTGCCGGAAGTGTATATACAATGTACGAACAGTGAAACACTAGTGAACGTTACATTGTAATAATACACTCCTAAACAAGTGTTTGTGGGAAATGTTCATGTTGTGTGTTATTTTTATAATTATAAAGGTGCATTTAGGCAGACAGAAATGTTCATGTTGTGTGTTATTTTTATAATTATAAAGGTGCATTTAGGCAGACAGAAATGTTCATGTTGTGTGTTATTTTTATAATTATAAAGGTGCATTTAGGCAGACAGAAATGTTCATGTTGTGTGTTATTTTTATAATTATAAAGGTGCATTTAGGCATACAGAAATGTTCATGTTGTGTGTTATGTTTATAATTATAAAGGTGCATTTAGGCAGACAGAAATGTTCATGTTGTGTGTTATGTTTATAATTATAAAGGTGCATTAGGCAGACAGAATGTTCATGTTGTGGTGTTATGTTTATAATTATAAAGGTGCATTTAGGCAGACAGAATTGTTCATGTTGTGTGTTATGTTTATAATTATAAAGGTGCATTTAGGCAGACAGAAATGTTCATGTTGTGTGTTATGTTTATAATTATAAAGGTGCATTTAGGCAGACAGAAATGTTCATGTTGTGTGTTATGTTTATAATTATAAAGGTGCATTTAGTCAGACAGAAATGTTCATGTTGTGTGTTATGTTTATAATTATAAAGGTGCATTTAGGCAGACAGAAATGTCATGTTGTGGGTTATGTTTATAATATAAAGGTGCATTTAGGCAGACAGAATGTTCATGTTGTGTGTTATGTTTTAATATAAAGGTGCATTTAGGCAGACAGAAATGTTCATGTTGTGTGTTTGTTTAGTAATTAAGGGCATTTAGGCAGACAGAAAGTTATGTTGTGTGTTATGTTTATATTATAAAGGTGCATTAGGCAGACAGAAATGTCATGTTGTGTGGTATGTTTATAATTTATAAGGTGCATTTAGGCAGACAGAAATGTTCATGTTGTGTGTTATGTTTATAATTATAAAGGTGCATTTAGGCAGACAGAAATGTTCATGTTGTGTGTTATGTTTATAATTATAAAGGTGCATTTAGGCAGACAGAAATGTTCATGTTGTGTGTTATGTTTATAATTAAAAGGTGCATTTAGGCAGACAGAATGTTCATGTTGTGTGTTATGTTATAATTATAAAGGGATTTAGGCAGACAGAAATGTTCATGTTGTGTGTTATGTTTATAATTGAAAGGTGCATTTAGGCAGACAAAATGTTCATGTTGTGTGTTATGTTTATAATTATAAAGGTGCATTTAGGCAGACAGAAATGTTCATGTTGTGTGTTATGTTTATAATTATAAAGGTGCATTTAGGCAGACAGAAATGTTCATGTTGTGTGTTATTTTTATAATTATAAAGGTGCATTTAGGCAGACAGAAATGTTCATGTTGTGTGTTATGTTTATAATTATAAAGGTGCATTTAGGCAGACAGAAATGTTCATGTTGTGTGTTATGTTTATAATTATAAAGGTGCATTTAGGCAGACAGAAATGTTCATGTTGTGTGTTATGTTTATAATTATAAAGGTGCATTTAGGCAGACAGATAATTATTGTATGTTATGTATGAATAAATCGCTATTTGATTTTTTTCAAGAAATTCGGCACAAAATTTGGTTTTGACCATATGTAGGCAGTCATAAAATAGACATATTAAATGTTATAGAAGTATTTTTATGTTGTATTGATGTGGTAGTGTTAATCCTCTCTGTATTCCAAATTTGAAGAAGTTATCTCAAATAATAAACAAGTTATGACAATTCCAATCAAGCATCAGTTATTTTCTTGTAGACTGCTAATTATATTTGGCGCTGGCAGGAACGTTTCACTATATATTTGGCGGCGAAAGGGTTAAGAATTCATGAAAATATTTGGTAAGATGCAAGCCAGTAGAGATATACATATTCTACCAAACATAATTAAATTCTGTGCAACATGGACAAGCACTTTTTATAAAGCTAGGGGCAACCATTAGAAATAATAAGAGAAACCAGTCACCCATATTTCCCATTGTGGGGAACATGCACCCAGCTACCCCCTGTGGAGAGTAGACATTTAGAAATATGTACTTTGCAATCCAGCTCAGGAAGGGCCATAACTTGGCATATTTAAGCGGAACAAAACACAATAGTGACGGTGTTGCAATTCTAATTAATGAAGCATCCGTGTTCAATTATGAATTTTGAAGAGCCAAATGATTTCACTGGAACTAAAAATAAAATAACTTCAATTCACTTTAGAACATTTATGGTCCAAATACAGATGACCAGCAATTTTACAATGTTGGAGCAATACCTGCTAGAAAGTAATTTGATTATTTCCTTATGTCGGAGTAATCTATGTAATTTTGCATCTGTGATAATTTCGAGTTTTAAATCTGACCATTCAATTGTTATTTATAAAGACTTATCATAAATAAAAACAAACAGCTGCTTCGTGTTTCAACTTCATTAATGAATCATGTTATGTTATGTTATATTTCGGGTTTTACGCCTGCATCAGCACCATTTTGGGCTATATCGCCGGTGGGCAGTTTACCTAACAACACCTTTCCTGGGCAGGCTCCAGCGGTTAACCAGTACTTGGGTGCACCAACCTCCGTAAGAAACTGCCAACTTTTTCATATAAATGAGACACGGCCTGAGCGGGGCTCGAACCCGTGACCATCAGTGATGATAGGTTACAGTGGTATACAAGTCAGCGACCTTAACCACTCGACCACGAAGGCGGGTTCATTAATGAATCAGTAAACAAGTTTAGAATCAGAAGATGGCCTTTTAGCTGAGTTTGAATGTTCCCAAGCACTACATGAAATGAATAACATAGTTCCAATGGTTTAACAGTTGAACGTTACAAAATCTTTTATAGGAGTACTATATTAAATCTATAAACTTCTCTTTTGAACAAGGTGAATTAACTAAACTGCAAAAACATATATGATAATCAGGAAAAGACTCACAAGTTCTGTCAAATTGGCGGCCCATTAGTCTCCTCAATGTTTTCAGGATTATAAAGGTTTAGCCTAACATAATAAGTCCTGAACAAACTGGTTTCATGAAATATCGCTATATAGGCGAAAATGTTTGACTGATATTTGAAATTATTGAATATGCTGAGGAAAATAATCTCACTTGTTTGCTCTTCGTGTCGGGTTACGATAAAAGCATTTGACAGTCTTGACAAGGAGTTCCTATTCCCCAAGTGTTTAAATCATTTAAACTTTGGAGAATCCTTGATTATTTGGGTTCGCTTGTTCTAGAATCTGTCAACTAGTGTTATCATCAATAATGGGAATATGTCTGAAGCTTTTCCAATTGATTGAAGTGTTCGGCAAGGATGTCCATTATCATCATCTCTCTTCATTATATGCATGCAACTACTATCAAACTTAATTACTAAAGATAATTCAGTAGTTGGAATAACAAATAAATAAATGAAACAAACCCTTTTTGCAGACGATGCAACATACATTAACAATGGACAAAAACTCATTAGAACATTTGCCAAATAATGATTATTACAGAATATGGTAGTCAGGATTAAATTTAAATATTTCAAGATCTAAGGTATTGCAACCAGGTTCTTTAAACATTCAAATATAAAATATAGTGCAGAAACATCCCTTATATGGACGCCAGAATCTGCTAAAACCTTAGGAATGACAAGGAAAAAATATAAATATTTAAAATAATTTTAAAACAGTGGCAATATCTAAAGCTAACATTAAAGGGGAAAGATATGATAATAAAAACGTTTGCTTTACCAAAGCTGGTATATCCATTCATTGTTCTCCCTAACCCTAAACCAGAAGTCGTGACAAGTCATAATGAAATCGATATATTCTTTTATTTGGGATAATGAACCAGAGAAAATAAAAAGAAACGTATGGATACAGAATTTTGAACATGGAGGATAAAAGGTTACTGAAGTAAGAACATTCTTGTATTCAATAAAAGTATGCCGGTAAAATGAATAATGCATACTCAAAAGAAAGGACTAAGTGTACGAAGGAGATTTGATATTTGAATGTAATTTATTTACAGGGGATATTTGGAATATGTGTGGTAACAACTATTTCTTAACAATGTATTGATGACCGCATAGTTCAAATCATGATCATATTAATGAATATATAATTTGGAACAACTCAAATGACCTTTCACCGAAAAGCCTTAGACGGCCGAATAATGGTACGACAATGGTATATATGATACCAGAACTCAGCAATCCAGCTCGGGAAGGGCTGTAACTCAGCAATCCAGCTCGGGAAGGGCTGTAACTCAGCAATCCAGCTCGGGAAGGGCTGTAACTCTGCAATCCAGTTTGGGAAGGGCTGTAACTCTGCAATCCAGTTCGGGAAGGGCTGTAACTCAGCAATCCAGCTCGGGAAGGGCTGTAACTCAGCAATCCAGCTCGGGAAGGGCAGTAACTCTGCAATCCAGCTCGGGAAGGGCTGTAACTCAGCAATCCAGCTCGGGAAGGGCTGTAACTCTGCAATCCAGTTCGGGAAGGGCTGTAACTCTGCAATCCAGTTCGGGAAGGGCTGTAACTCAGCAATCCAGTTCAGGAAGGGCTGTAACTCTGCAATCCAGCTCAAGAAGGGCAGTAACTCTGCAATCCAGCTCGGGAAGGGCTGTAGCTCAGCAATCCAGTTCGGGAAGGGCTGTAACTCAGCAATCCAGCTCGGGAAGGGCAGTAACTCTGCAATCCAGCTCGGGAAGGGCTGTAGCTCAGCAATCCAGTTCAGGAAGGGTTGTAACTCTGCAATCCAGTTCGGGAAGGGCTGTAACTCAGGAATCCAGTTCGGGAAGGGCTGTAACTCTGCAAGCCAACTGTAACTACTTGTGGTTGGACCAGTTTGCTTTTCTTTGTATTGTCATGTTTTGTATTTAAAATGAAGTGAGCAATAAATAGAGGTGACTATTGAGGCCAAAATGACTATCACAATAGTTGAAAATACTATCACGATACTATTGCGATAGTCACTATGCTATCACGATACTATTGCGATAATTTGGTTAAACACAGGTAATATGCAATATTGGTTTGACAATGATTTAATGAATCTATATCAATGCAAAAAAGAGTTTAATATGACTAGAATAGGTTAAGTAGCTAGAACACTGACTTATACTTCGTATGAAACTTAAAAAAACAGTATGAAACTTAAACAAACATGTCTAACTCTTAACACTTAACCTGCCACAGGTAGCATTTGTCACATGCCATATGCGAACAGTGTTGCTCCAGATCTGCAGGCTGTGACAGTGATTCATGTATGTCGTGCATAGGTGCCCTAAAGTATCTAGTTCCCAATGGAAACAGGTGCCATTGCGATAGCTGTATTGAGGCGCATGGTCATGTAATGAAGCTAAATATTGTGGAAGTTGTGATAGCGCAGTGGATGCGCGTTCGCTTCAGGTGCGAAAGGTCCGGAGTTCGAGCCCCGCTGGAGCCGTTACGATTGTGCCCTTAGGCAAGGCATTTAAATTCCACATTGCCTCTTCTCTCTCCCTCGTGGCGATGGATTCCATCAGGAATGAGGTCTCGAGAGTGATTTATATAAGTTGAAATAACTTGTTTCGCAATCGAGCTAAAATAAATTTGTATAAACTAAGCTAAATATTTTCAACAACAATTTGTTGAAAGTTGTGTTCACGACTTAAGAAAATAATAATATACGACAAGTTCATTTAACTGTTTTTATAGGCCATGATATGTAGGATTTACGCCGAGCATAGGTTCCACCACTCTACGTCTAACAGTCGTGTAAAGCTTTTCAATTTGGTAGCATAATTTCCGTCTACAAAGTATTTGGACAACAATGTAATGCCACCCTGCTCTTAATTATCACATGCTCAATATAATAAGCATTCATAGTGTGTCCCGTGTTTGCACACTATTCAAACAAACAACACGCTTGTATGATTATCGATTATAGTCCGAGATATTAGTCACGCGCGACATGATTTCACCTTGACCCGAGTAATTTTCCACAAATAGACTCGGGGGGGGGGGGGGGGAATTCCAATTTTCGGATATTTTACAGATTTTCGTTTTTATAATTTTCGCCAAACTGAGTTTTTATTAGCCAATTTTGCAATATTGTAGCCATTGGCGAGAATGGCGATTGGCAGCACGGGCATTGCTGTCTGCACATGGCACATGTACCTGGCAGGAGGATAACATTTAACTTGTCATTACTCGTCATCAATCAGTTCACTGCTTCCAGTTACGATTGCATATCGGTCGTCTAGTACACTACGGGGTATTGACCATTTACCGCACCCCTCTAGGGCAATTGCACGATCATATCGCCAGGGAACTTTCAGCGGGTACACAATACAATCAAATAAGCGCCTGTGCAAACTGGAGTAGTTACTTTCACTTTCAAAAGCATCGCTGTCAATTGTAAGTGAAAACATTCGACAGAATTGAATTTTAAACGAACTATCGATAGTATCGACTTGGAGTTTTGCTATCGACCTATTTCTATCGCCAGCTCCACTATCGCAACCTATCGATAGGTCGACCTATCGTTACACCTCTAGCAATAAATAACATTAAACTAAACTGTTGAGTTTCTCACTGCAGTGAATATGCACTTAAACTATGAAATAGTAAAAAACTTACAAAGTTTCCTTGTGGCATATTTCCTTGCGGCATATTTCCTTGTGGCATATTTCCTTGCGACATCATGTTCATCATTTGTGACATCATGTTTGTAAAAGGATCATGTCCTCCGGGCGTCTGTGGGTTAGTGCTTGGGTTAGAGCCAACAGCTGGAGTGGTTGTGGTACCAGCGGTGGTGGCGGATGTTGATGTGTCTGTGGAGCTGGGGCTTGGAGCAGACGTGGTTGTTGTGGAGGTAGCAGTTGTTGTGTTTGTGCCACCCATGCCAGGTGGCATGCTCAAATTAGAACCTGGAACACCCATTCTGAAAACAGAACATGAATAAATAATTATCCAACAATAGCACATGATATTTAGAACATGAACACAAATAACTAACAATAGAACATGAATATAAATGACCAGACAATAGAACATGAATTAAAACATTATCCGTTATTAGAACATAATTATAAAGTACCCGATAATAGTTTGTTTGTGTTTTGGGGGTTAACGTTACACCAACAGCGTAGGTCATATGGTGACCTTCCAGCCATTATTTGGAGGAAGATACTGAGAATTAATGCAGGTGCCTGTAACTGTTCACCGCACCCTCCCAATAGAATATGACTATAAACTATATCCAGCAGTAGAATATGACTATAAACTATATCCAGCACCTATGATAGTATACCCACACAATGCAGCACCTATGATAGTATACCCACACAATGCAGTACCTATGATAGTATACCCACACAATGCAGCACCTATGATAGTATAGTATAAGTATACCCACACAATGCAGCACCTATGATAGTATACCCACACAATGCAGTACCTATGATAGTATACCCACACAATGCAACACCTATGATAGTATATCCACACAATGCAGCACCTATGATAGTATACCCACACAATGCAGCACCTATGATAGTATAGTATAAGTATACCCACACAATGCAGCACCTATGCTAGTATATCCACACAATGCAGTACCTATGATAGTATACCCACACAATGCAGTACCTATGATAGTATACCCACACAATGCAGCACCTATGATAGTATATCCACACAATGCAGCACCTATGATAGTATACCCAAACAATGCAGCACCTATGATAGTATAGTATACGTATACCCACACAATGCAGCACCTATGATAGTATACCCACACAATGCAGCACCTATGATAGTATAGTATACGTATACCCACACAATGCAGCACCTATGATAGTATAGTATAAGTATACCCACACAATGCAGCACCTATGATAGTATACCCACACAATGCAGTACCTATGATAGTATACCCACACAATGCAGTACCTATGATAGTATACCCACACAATGCAGTACCTATGATAGTATACCCACACAATGCAGCACCTATGATAGTATAGTATAAGTATACCCACACAACGCAGCACCTATGATAGTATACCCACACAATGCAGCACCTATGATAGTATACCCACACAATGCAGCACCTATGATAGTATAGTATAAGTATACCCACACAATGCAGCACCTATGATAGTATAGTATAAGTATACCCACACAACGCAGCACCTATGATAGTATACCCACACAATGCAGCACCTATGATAGTATACCCACACAATGCAACACCTATGATAGTATACCCACACAATGCAGCACCTATGATAGTATACCCACACAATGCAGCACCTATGATAGTATAGTATAAGTATACCCACACAATGCAGCACCTATGATAGTATATCCACACAATGCAGCACATGTGATAGTATATCCACACAATGCAGTACCTATGATAGTATATCCACACAATGCAGCACCTATGATAGTATATCCACACAATGCAGTACCTATGATAGTATACCCACACAATGCAGTACCTATGATAGTATATCCACACAATGCAGTACCTATGATAGTATATCCACACAATGCAGTACCTATGATAGTATACCCACACAATGCAGCACCTATGATAGTATATCCACACAATGCAGCACCTATGATAGTATAGTATAAGTATACCCACACAATGCAGCACCTATGATAGTATAGTATAAGTATACCCACACAATGCAGCACCTATGATAGTATATCCACACAATGCAGTACCTATGATAGTATACCCACACAATGCAGTACCTATGATAGTATACCCACACAATGCAGTACCTATGATAGTATACCCACACAATGCAGCACCTATGATAGTATAGTATAAGTATACCCACACAATGCAGCACCTATGATAGTATATCCACACAATGCAGTACCTATGATAGTATACCCACACAATGCAGCACCTATGATAGTATACCCACACAATGCAGCACCTATGATAGTATACCCACACAATGCAGCACCTATGATAGTATACCCACACAATGCAGTACCTATGATAGTATACCCACACAATGCAGTACCTATGATAGTATACCCACACAATGCAGCACCTATGATAGTATACCCACACAATGCAGCACCTATGATAGTATATCTACACAATGCAGTACCTATGATAGTATATCCACACAATGCAAGTATATCCACACAATGCAGTACCTATGATAGTATACCCACACAATGCAGTACCTATGATAGTATAGTATAAGTATACCCACACAATGCAGCACCTATGATAGTATATCCACACAATGCAGCACCTATGATAGTATATCCACACAATGCAGCACCTATGATAGTATACCCAAACAATGCAGCACCTATGATAGTATACCCACACAATGCAGCACCTATGATAGTATATCCACACAATGCAGCACCTATGATAGTATATATAGTATACCCACACAATGCAGCACCTATGATAGTATAGTATAAGTATACCCACACAATGCAGCACCTATGATAGTATAGTATAAGTATACCCACACAATGCAGCACCTATGATAGTATATCCACACAATGCAGTACCTATGATAGTATACCCACACAATGCAGTACCCATGATAGTATATCCACACAATGCAGCACCTATGATAGTATATCCACACAATGCAGCACCTATGATAGTATACCCACACAATGCAGTACCTATGATAGTATATCCACACAATGCAGTACCTATGATAGTATATCCACACAATGCAGTACCTATGATAGTATACCCACACAATGCAGCACCTATGATAGTATATCCACACAATGCAGCACCTATGATAGTATAGTATAAGTATACCCACACAATGCAGCACCTATGATAGTATAGTATAAGTATACCCACACAATGCAGCACCTATGCTAGTATATCCACACAATGCAGTACCTATGATAGTATACCCACACAATGCAGTACCTATGATAGTATACCCACACAATGCAGCACCTATGATAGTATATCCACACAATGCAGCACCTATGATAGTATACCCACACAATGCAGCACCTATGATAGTATAGTATAAGTATACCCACACAATGCAGCACCTATGATAGTATAGTATAGTATACCCACACAATGCAGCACCTATGATAGTATAGATAAGTATACCCACACAATGCAGCACCTATGATAGTATAGTATAAGTATACCCACACAATGCAGCACCTATGATAGTATACCCACATAATGCAGTACCTATGATAGTATACCCACACAATGCAGTACCTATGATAGTATACCCACACAATGCAGCACCTATGATAGTATAGTATAAGTATACCCACACAATGCAGCACCTATGATAGTATACCCACACAATGCAGCACCTATGATAGTATACCCACACAATGCAGCACCTATGATAGTAAGTATAAGTATACCCACACAATGCAGCACCTATGATAGTATAGTATAAGTATACCCACACAACGCAGCACCTATGATAGTATACCCACACAATGCAGCACCTATGATAGTATACCCACACAATGCAACACCTATGATAGTATACCCACACAATGCAGCACCTATGATAGTATACCCACACAATGCAGCACCTATGATAGTATAGTATAAGTATACCCACACAATGCAGCACCTATGATAGTATATCCACACAATGCAGTACCTATGATAGTATACCCACACAATGCAGTACCTATGATAGTATATCCACACAATGCAGCACCTGTGATAGTATATCCACACAATGCAGTACCTATGATAGTATACCCACACAATGCAGTACCTATGATAGTATATCCACACAATGCAGTACCTATGATAGTATATCCACACAATGCAGTACCTATGATAGTATACCCACACAATGCAGCACCTATGATAGTATATCCACACAATGCAGCACCTATGATAGTATAGTATAAGTATACCCACACAATGCAGCACCTATGATAGTATAGTATAAGTATACCCACACAATGCAGCACCTATGATAGTATATCCACACAATGCAGTACCTATGATAGTATACCCACACAATGCAGTACCTATGATAGTATACCCACACAATGCAGTACCTATGATAGTATACCCACACAATGCAGCACCTATGATAGTATAGTATAAGTATACCCACACAATGCAGCACCTATGATAGTATATCCACACAATGCAGTACCTATGATAGTATACCCACACAATGCAGCACCTATGATAGTATACCCACACAATGCAGCACCTATGATAGTATACCCACACAATGCAGCACCTATGATAGTATACCCACACAATGCAGTACCTATGATAGTATACCCACACAATGCAGTACCTATGATAGTATACCCACACAATGCAGCACCTATGATAGTATACCCACACAATGCAGCACCTATGATATATCTACACAATGCAGTACCTATGATAGTATATCCACACAATGCAGTACCTATGATAGTATATCCACACAATGCAGTACCTATGATAGTATATCCCACACAATGCAGCACCTATGATAGTATACCCACACAATGCAGCACCTATGATAGTATATCCACACAATGCAGCACCTATGATAGTATACCCACACAATGCAGCACCTATGATAGTATACCCACACAATGCAGCACCTATGATAGTATACCCACACAATGCAGCACCTATGATAGTATATCCCACACAATGCAGCACCTATGATAGTATATCCACACAATGCAGTACCTATGATAGTATACCCACACAATGCAGCACCTATGATAGTATACCCACACAATGCAGCACCTATGATAGTATACCCACACAATGCAGCACCTATGATAGTATACCCACACAATGCAGTACCTATGATAGTATACCCACACAATGCAGTACCTATGATAGTATACCCACACAATGCAGCACCTATGATAGTATGCCACACAATGCAGCACCTATGATAGTATATCCACACAATGCAGTACCTATGATAGTATATCCACACAATGCAGTACCTATGATAGTATATCCACACAATGCAGTACCTATGATAGTATATCCACACAATGCAGCACCTATGATAGTATACCCACACAATGCAGCACCTATGATAGTATATCCACACAATGCAGCACCTATGATAGTATATCCACACAATGCAGCACCTATGATAGTATATCCACACAATGCAGCACCTATGATAGTATACCCACACAATGCAGCACCTATGATAGTATATCCACACAATGCAGCACCTATGATAGTATACCCACACAATGCAGCACCTATGATAGTATACCCACACAATGCAGCACCTATGATAGTATACCCACATATAAGTATACCCACACAATGCAGCACCTAACTATGATGATAGTAAGTATACCCACACAATGCAGCACCTATGATAGTATACCCACACAATGCAACACCTATGATAGTATACCCACACAATGCAGTACCTATGATAGTATATCCACACAATGCAGCACCTATGATAGTATACCCACACAATGCAGTACCTATGATAGTATACCCACACAATGCAGCACCTATGATAGTATACCCACACAATGCAGCACCTATGATAGTATACCCACACAATGCAGCACCTATGATAGTATACCCACACAATGCAGCACCTATGATAGTATATCCACACAATGCAGCACCTATGATAGTATAGCCACACAATGCAGTACCTATGATAGTATACCCACACAATGCAGCACCTATGATAGTATGCTGTACTCATAAACCACTATTCCACTGTAAAATGACTATCTGGGGTTATGTCTGTATGCACTGACTAATCTCTGCAGTATATATTACTCATGTGAGCAATCATCAGCAGATAAATAAACACACACAAGTAATAAACGCAACAATAAGTAAAGCCAACTAACTCACCCAGGGAAGAGACCTGGAGCTTCATTATTTAACGTCTGCATGCCAGACATAACTTGTTGCATTGCTTGGAGAGCCCGAGGATTGGTTAACATACCCTGAATCGAGGGATCCTGCATCTGAAAAGATATATTATAGAAGACTATGACTGCAGGATGACTTAGGTTTAAACAAATAATAGATTTAGGAGTGTTGTGGATCGGAACCAAACTGATATCGATACTCAAATCTGCTTTAGTGATATCGATACTCAAATCGGTGTTAGTGATATCGATACTCAAATCGGCGTTAGTGATATCGATACTCAAATCGGCGTTAGTGATATCGATACTCAAATCGGCGTTAGTGATATCGATACTCAAATCGGCGTTAGTGATATCGATACTCAAATCGGCGTTAGTGATATCGGATATAATCGGAATCCATCTCTGAAATAGGACACATTGAAATATATATAATGCAAACTGAGTAGTCATATACCCCTCATCAATACAATATGATGGAATGTGATCTAGTCAGTCAGTCTTATACCGCTAAGCAGATGGTCCGGACATTGATGCATACGCATACATTCAGTGACTATTATTGTAATGGCTTGACTATAGGCCTGATATGGATCCCTGATGAATATGCAGAATTCCATTTGCTGTTCACAGACCAGTGGCGAGTATTTTATCAGAGAGTCAGATAGCTTATTTCCGTTTTTCTTGAGTTTTCCCTGACACGGCTATATTTTGACAGGAAATTGATTTTATGGACCTTTCTGTGTGGATAAAATGTACTTGATCACTGAGCACTTTGTCGAGACACTTACTTGTTAAAATTATATACAACGAAAAGAGTTCATATGATACAGATTAGTAAGAACGTCATATGTCGGGAAAGTGTCTGCGCCGAAAGAACTTAGGTTGAATTCATTCTATTCCAACCAGAAAACCTGATACTCTATACAAATGATCACAACGCGAATATACAATGGAGTTGGTGCAAAAATAATGAATATTTGTATTGCCGTGTGTAAAGATTAGATGTTTTTACCCAGGGTTACACTAACTTTGTTGCATCAGTCATCACGTATTGTCAATTCAGCACAAGGCTGCCCTTGAATCTCGACCACTTTGCATACTCTTTCTAGTCTGATTACTTGATTAACTATCATAACATAATTATACTGATTGGCACTAGCAGTGTATATACCTACATAGTATAATGATTAGTACTAGCAGTGTATATACCTACATAGTATAATGATTGGTACTAGCAGTGTATATACCTACATAGTATACTGATTGGCACTAGCAGTGTATATACCTACATAGTATAATGATTCGTACTAGCAGTGTATATACCTACATAGTATAATGATTGGCACTAGCAGTGTATATACCTACATAGTATAATGATTGGTACTAGCAGTGTATATACCTACATAGTATAATGATTGGTACTAGCAGTGTATATACCTACATAGTATAATGATTGGTACTAGCAGTGTATATACCTACATAGTATAATGATTGGTACTAGCAGTGTATATACCTACATAGTATAATGATTGGTACTAGCAGTGTATATACCTACATAGTATAATGATTGGTACTAGCAGTGTATATACCTACATAGTATAATGATTGGTACTAGCAGTGTATATACCTACATAGTATAATGATTGGCACTAGCAGTGTATATACCTACATAGTATAATGATTGGTACTAGCAGTGTATATACCTACATAGTATAATGATTGGCACTAGCAGTGTATATACCTACATAGTATAATGATTGGTACTAGCAGTGTATATACCTATATAGTATAATGATTGGTACTAGCAGTGTATATACCTACATAGTATAATGATTGGTACTAGCAGTGTATATACCTACATAGTATAATGATTGGCACTAGCAGTGTATATACCTACATAGTATAATGATTGGTACTAGCAGTGTATATACCTACATAGTATAATGATTGGTACTAGCAGTGTATATACCTACATAGTATAATGATTGGTACTAGCAGTGTATATACCTACATAGTATAATGATTGGTACTAGCAGTGTATATACCTACATAGTATAATGATTGGTACTAGCAGTGTATATACCTACATAGTATAATGATTGGTACTAGCAGTGTATATACCTACATAGTATAATGATTGGTACTAGCAGTGTATATACCTACATAGTATAATGATTGGTACTAGCAGTGTATATACCTACATAGTATAATGATTGGTACTAGCAGTGTATATACCTACATAGTATAATGATTGGTACTAGCAGTGTATATACCTACATAGTATAATGATTGGTACTAGCAGTGTATATACCTACATAGTATAATGATTGGTACTAGCAGTGTATATACCTACATAGTATAATGATTGGTACTAGCAGTGTATATACCTACATAGTATAATGATTGGTACTAGCAGTGTATGTACCTACATAGTATAATGATTGGCACTAGCAGTGTATATACCTACATAGTATAATGATTGGTACTAGCAGTGTATATACCTACATAGTATAATGATTGGTACTAGCAGTGTATGTACCTACATAGTATAATGATTGGTACTAGCGGTGTATATACCTACATAGTATAATGATTGGTACTAGCAGTGTATATACCTACATAGTATAATGATTGGTACTAGCAGTGTATATACCTACATAGTATAATGATTGGTACTAGCAGTGTATATACCTACATAGTATAATGATTGGTACTAGCAGTGTATATACCTACATAGTATAATGATTGGTACTAGCAGTGTATATACCTACATAGTATAATGATTGGTACTAGCAGTGTATATACCTACATAGTATAATGATTGGTACTAGCAGTGTATATACCTACATAGTATAATGATTGGTACTAGCAGTGTATATACCTACATAGTATAATGATTGGCACTAGCAGTGTATATACCTACATAGTATAATGATTGGTACTAGCAGTGTATATACCTACATAGTATAATGATTGGTACTAGCAGTGTATGTACCTACATAGTATAATGATTGGTACTAGCGGTGTATATACCTACATAGTATAATGATTGGTACTAGCAGTGTATATACCTACATAGTATAATGATTGGTACTAGCAGTGTATATACCTACATAGTATAATGATTGGTACTAGCAGTGTATATACCTACATAGTATAATGATTGGTACTAGCAGTGTATATACCTACATAGTATAATGATTGGTACTAGCAGTGTATATACCTACATAGTATAATGATTGGTACTAGCAGTGTATATACCTACATAGTATAATGATTGGTACTAGCAGTGTATATACCTACATAGTATAATGATTGGTACTAGCAGTGTATATACCTACATAGTATAATGATTGGCACTAGCAGTGTATATACCTACATAGTATAATGATTGGCACTAGCAGTGTATATACCTACATAGTATAATGATTGGCACTAGCAGTGTATATACCTACATAGTATAATGATTGGCACTAGCAGTGTATATACCTACATAGTGTACTAGCAGTGTATATACCTACATAGTATAATGATTGGCACTAGCAGTGTATATACCTACATAGTATAATGATTGGCACTAGCAGTGTATATACCTACATAGTATAATGATTGGTACTAGCAGTGTATATACCTACATAGTATAATGATTGGTACTAGCAGTGTATATACCTACATAGTATAATGATTGGTACTAGCAGTGTATATACCTACATAGTATAATGATTGGTACTAGCAGTGTATATACCTACATAGTATAATGATTGGTACTAGCAGTGTATATACCTACATAGTATAATGATTGGCACTAGCAGTGTATATACCTACATAGTATAATGATTGGCACTAGCAGTGTATATACCTACATAGTATAATGATTGGCACTAGCAGTGTATATACCTACATAGTATAATGATTGGCACTAGCAGTGTATATACCTACATAGTATAATGATTGGTACTAGCAGTGTATATACCTACGTAGTATAATGATTGGCACTAGCAGTGTATATACCTACATAGTATAATGATTGGCACTAGCAGTGTATGTACCTATAAACATAGTATAATGATTGGCACTAGCAGTGTATATACCTACATAGTATAATGATTGGTACTAGCAGTGTATATACCTACATAGTATAATGATTGGCACTAGCAGTGTATGTACCTATAAACATAGTATAATGATTGGCACTAGCAGTGTATATACCTACATAGTATAATGATTGGTACTAGCAGTGTATATACCTACATAGTATAATGATTGGCACTAGCAGTGTATGTACCTATAAACATAGTATAATGATTGGCACTAGCAGTGTATATACCTACATAGTATAATGATTGGTACTAGCAGTGTATATACCTACATAGTATAATGATTGGCACTAGCAGTGTATGTACCTATAAACATAGTATAATGATTGGCACTAGCAGTGTATATACCTACATAGTATAATGATTGGTACTAGCAGTGTATATACCTACATAGTATAATGATTGGCACTAGCAGTGTATGTACCTATAAACATAGTATAATGATTGGCACTAGCAGTGTATGTACCTATAAACATAGTATAATGATTGGCACTAGCAGTGTATGTACCTATACACATAGTATAATGATTGGTACTAGCAGTGTATGTACCTATAAACATAGTATAATGATTGGCACTAGCAGTGTATGTACCTATACACATAGTATAATGATTGGCACTAGCAGTGTATGTACCTATAAACATAGTATAATGATTGGTACTAGCAGTGTATGTACCTATACACATAGTATAATGATTGGCACTAGCAGTGTATGTACCTATAAACATAGTATAATGATTGGCACTAGCAGTGTATGTACCTATACACATAGTATAATGATTGGCACTAGCAGTGTATGTACCTATAAACATAGTATAATGATTGGCACTAGCAGTGTATGTACCTACATAGTATAATGATTGGTACTAGCGGTGTATATACCTACATAGTATAATGATTGGTACTAGCAGTGTATATACCTACATAGTATAATGATTGGTACTAGCGGTGTATATACCTACATAGTATAATGATTGGTACTAGCAGTGTATATACCTACATAGTATAATGATTGGTACTAGCAGTGTATATACCTACATAG
>CM026399.1:55542588-55572994 GCA_014843695.1 Archivesica marissinica
GCACTAGCAGTGTATATACCTACATAGTATAATGATTGGCACTAGCAGTGTATATACCTACATAGTATAATGATTGGCACTAGCAGTGTATATACCTACATAGTATAATGATTGGTACTAGCAGTGTATATACCTACGTAGTATAATGATTGGTACTAGCAGTGTATATACCTACATAGTATAATGATTGGCACTAGCAGTGTATATACCTACATAGTATACTGATTGGTACTAGCAGTGTATATACCTACATAGTATAATGATTGGTACTAGCAGTGTATGTACCTACATAGTTAATGTTGGTACTAGCAGTGTATGTACCTACATAGTATAATGATTGGTACTAGCAGTGTATGTACCTACATAGTATAATGATTGGTACTAGCAGTGTATATACCTACATAGTATAATGATTGGTACTAGCAGTGTATGTACCTACATAGTATAATGATTGGCACTAGCGGTGTATATACCTACATAGTATAATGATTGGTACTAGCGGTGTATGTACCTACATAGTATAATGATTGGTACTAGCGGTGTATGTACCTACATAGTATAATGATTGGTACTAGCGGTGTATATACCTACATAGTATAATGATTGGTACTAGCAGTGTATATACCTACATAGTATAATGATTGGTACTAGCAGTGTATATACCTACATAGTATAATGATTGGTACTAGCAGTGTATATACCTACATAGTATAATGATTGGTACTAGCAGTGTATATACCTACATAGTATAATGATTGGCACTAGCAGTGTATATACCTACATAGTATAATGATTGGTACTAGCAGTGTATATACCTACATAGTATAATGATTGGTACTAGCAGTGTATATACCTACATAGTATAATGATTGGTACTAGCAGTGTATATACCTACATAGTATAATGATTGGTACTAGCAGTGTATATACCTACATAGTATAATGATTGGTACTAGCAGTGTATATACCTACATAGTATAATGATTGGCACTAGCAGTGTATATACCTACATAGTTACTAGCAGTGTATATACCTACATAGTATAATGATTGGCACTAGCAGTGTATATACCTACATAGTATAATGATTGGTACTAGCAGTGTATATACCTACATAGTATAATGATTGGTACTAGCAGTGTATATACCTACATAGTATAATGATTGGTACTAGCAGTGTATATACCTACATAGTATAATGATTGGTACTAGCAGTGTATTACCTACATAGTATAATGATTGGTACTAGCAGTGTATATACCTACATAGTATAATGATTGGTACTAGCAGTGTTTTTGTTTGTTGGTGGTGTTGTGTATATACCTACATAGTATAATGATTGGTACTAGCAGTGTATATACCTACATAGTATAATGATTGGTACTAGCAGTGTATATACCTACATAGTATAATGATTGGTACTAGCAGTGTATATACCTACATAGTATAATGATTGGCACTAGCAGTGTATATACCTACATAGTATAATGATTGGCACTAGCAGTGTATATACCTACATAGTATAATGATTGGCACTAGCAGTGTATATACCTACATAGTATAATGATTGTACTAGCAGTGTATATACCTACATAGTATAATGATTGCCTAGCAGTGTATGTACCTACATAGTATAATGATTGGCACTAGCAGTGTATGTACCTACATAGTATAATGATTGGTACTAGCAGTGTATATACCTACATAGTATAATGATTGGCACTAGCAGTGTATGTACCTATAAACATAGTATAATGATTGGCACTAGCAGTGTATGTACCTATACACATAGTATAATGATTGGCACTAGCAGTGTATGTACCTATAAACATAGTATAATGATTGGTACTAGCAGTGTATGTACCTATACACATAGTATAATGATTGGCACTAGCAGTGTATGTACCTATAAACATAGTATAATGATTGGCACTAGCAGTGTATGTACCTATACACATAGTATAATGATTGGCACTAGCAGTGTATGTACCTATAAACATAGTATAATGATTGGTACTAGCAGTGTATGTACCTATACACATAGTATAATGATTGGCACTAGCAGTGTATGTACCTATAAACATAGTATAATGATTGGCACTAGCAGTGTATGTACCTATACACATAGTATAATGATTGGCACTAGCAGTGTATGTACCTATACACATAGTATAATGATTGGCACTAGCAGTGTATGTACCTATACACATAGTATAATGATATTGTATTGTAACTCTCTTACTGAGAATGATATGCTTAGAACAACTCTTGTTACCCTGGTTCAACATTTAGTTGCATAATGTCAGTGACACTAAATCAGAATTGATTGCTTTAGCAGTGTTTATTGTACACAATTTGTCAAGCAGTGTTAGCACATTGCAGATGACTGATTGAATCTGACACAATAAATAAATTCATGGCATACAGCGTGACCCAATGATTTTGAAAATCCCCCCCTCAAATTTGGTAAGTGAGGTCACCGATGACTCCTAAATTTAGTTCCTGGAGAAAACAGGGCGTATTTGCTAACAAAATTATGCTGTACAAAATACCAACTAATTAAAAAACAACATCATATTGAAGTGCGTGGGGTAATAATAGCTTGTCATATTATTAATCATGAATACAATGCTACATGCTACTCAACTGAAGACTGAAATCACAGTATTCCGAAGAGTCATGAAACATGAATCGATACCTTTCCTGGCATAGCCTTTATACTGTATACAAATATATTTTAGCTCGATTGCGAAACAAGTTATTTCAACTTATATTACTTATATATCACTCTCGAGACCGTATACCTGATGGAATCCATCGCAATGAGGGAGAGAGAAGATTCAATGTGGAATTTAAATGCCTTGCCTAAGGGCACAATTGTAACGGCTCCAGCAGAGCGTGAACTTCGGGCCTTTCGCACCTTAAGCGAAATTGCTACCACTGCAGTATCTCGACTTCCATCGATCGCATAGCCTTTATGACAGAGCATGCAAATGATCGCAGTAATGTCTTATTTTTAGATGCCTTCATCTACCAAAACTACCGGAAGGTATACAGTGACTATATATATATATATTACAAATAAGCTATCGATAGCCGGCGACTTGGGATGCTTACCGATGATACGTCGAGTATCGAGTCAATTCTTAACATCAAGGCTTAATGTCAGAATTGGTATATTAAACTAAATTAAGACATGATGTCCGATTAGCTGCTATTTAATTCGTTCAGTTCTCACCAATACAACCCGGGTTCGATATTCATATCGAGAAGCATGTGAGATGGTACGGTGGTTGCCAGATCAAGTGGGATTTATCAAGGTACTCGGGTTTCCTCCAACACGAATGACCACATACACACTTACATACCCACATACACCATCCGTGCCATCCAGTGTGATTAATATAAGTGGATAAAGCTTGGTACGGTACATGAAGGTATGGTACATGAAGGTATGGTACATGAAGGTATGGTACATGAAGGTACAGTACATGAAGGTATGGTACATGAAGGTACGGTACATGAAGGTATGGTACATGAAGGTACGGTACATGAAGGTACCGTACATGAAGGTATGGTACATGAAGGTATGGTACATGAAGGTATGGTACATGAAGGTAGAGTACATGAAGGTATGGTACATGAAGGTATCGTACATGAAGGTACGGTACATGAAGGTACGGTACATGAAGGTATGGTACATGAAGGTATGGTACATGAAGGTATATTACATGAATGTATGGTACATGAAGGTATGGTACATGAAGGTACGGTACATGAAGGTACGGTACATGAAGGTATGGTACATGAAGGTATGGTACATGAAGGTACGGTACGGTACATGAAGGTACGGTACGGTACATGAAGGTACGGTACGGTACATGAAGGTACGGTACGGTACATGAAGGCATGTTACATGAAGGTATGGTACATGAAGGTATGGTACATGAAGGTATGGTACATGAAGGTACGGTACATGGAGGAATGGTACATGAAGGTATGGTACATGAAGGTATGGTATGGTACATGAAGGTATGTTACATGAAGGTATGGTACATGAAGGTATGGTACATGAAGGTACGGTACATGAAGGTACGGTACATGAAGGTACGGTACATGAAGGTACGGTACATGAAGGTACGGTACATGAAGGTAGAGTACATGAAGGTATGGTACATGAAGGTATGGTACATGAAGGTATGTTACATGAAGGTATGGTACATGAAGGTACGGTACATGAAGGTACAGTACATGAAGGTATGGTACATGAAGGTAGAGTACATGAAGGTATGGTACATGAAGGTACGGTACATGAAGGTACGGTACATGAAGGTACAGTACATGAAGGTACGGTACATGAAGGTATAGTACATGAAGGTATGGTACATGAAGGTATGGTAAATGAAGGTATGGTACATGAAGGTATGGTACATGAAGGTATGGTACATGAAGGTAGAGTTCATGAAGGTATGGTACATGAAGGTATGGTACATGAAGGTATGGTACATGAAGGTACAGTACATGAAGGTATGGTACATGAAGGTACGGTACATGAAGGTACGGTACATGAAGGTAGAGTACATGAAGGTACGGTACATGAAGGTAGAGTACATGAAGGTATGGTACATGAAGGTACAGTACATGAAGGTATGGTACATGAAGGTATGGTACATGAAGGTATGGTACATGAAGGTATGGTACATGAAGGTACGGTACATGAAGGTAGGGTACATGAAGGTACGGTACATGAATGTACGGTACATGAAGGTATGGTACATGAAGGTATGGTACATGAAGGTATGGTACATGAAGGTATGGTACATGAAGGTATGGTACATGAAGGTACAGTACATGAAGGTATGGTACATGAAGGTATGATACATGAAGGTACAGTACATGAAGGTATGGTACATGAAGGTAGAGTACATGAAGGTATGGTACATGAAGGTATGGTACATGAAGGTATGGTACATGAAGGTATGGTACATGAAGGTATGGTACATGAAGGTACAGTACATGAAGGTACGGTACATGAAGGTAGAGTACATGAAGGTATGGTACATGAAGGTACGGTACATGAAGGTATGGTACATGAAGGTATGGTTATGTTATGTTATATTTCGGGTTTTACGCCTGCATCAGCACCATTTCGGGCTATATCGCCGGCGGGCAGTTTACCTAACAACACCTTTCCTGGGCAGGCTCCAGCGGTTAACCAGTACTTGGGTGCACCAACCTCCGTAAGAAATTGCCAACTTTTTCATATAAATGAGACACGGTCTGAGCGGGGCTCGAACCCGTGACCATCAGTGATGATAGGTTACAGTGGTATACAAGTCAGCGACCTTAACCACTCGACCACGGAGGCGGACATGAAGGTATGGTACATGAAGGTATGGTACATGAAGGTATGATACATGAAGGTATGGTACATGAAGGTATGGTACATGAAGGTATGGTACATGAAGGTATGGTACATGAAGGTAGAGTACATGAAGGTATGGTACATGAAGGTATGGTACATGAAGGTATGGTACATGAAGGTATGGTATGGTACATGAAGGTATGGTATGGTACATGAAGGTACGGTACATGAAGGTATGGTATGGTACATGAAGGTATGGTACATGATGGTACGGTACATGAAGGTACGGTACATGAAGGTACGGTACATGAAGGTACGGTACATGAAGGTATGATACATGAAGGTATGGTACATGAAGGTACGGTACATGAAGGTATGGTACATGAAGGTATGGTACATGAAGCTACGGTACATGAAGGTACGGTACATGAAGGTCCCAACAACATGAGAGTATCCACTTGATGTTGTAGGTGTATATCTCAATAAATTACACGTACAGTAAACCTGTCTTAAACAGCCAGCCAAGGGAATCACAGAATGTGGCTGCTTAATAGAGGTCAAATGCATACTAAAACAACATATTGGGAATATGTAAACTGGCTGCTTAATAGAGGTGTAGGATATTTACCATGATGCACCAGTGCATGTTAACAAAGAACCTGAACATTCAGTGAAGTTTCTGGTATATTAGGGCGATGTTTGCCGCACATCACTTCAACCTCACTTTGATCTATAAACCTACTTGTTGCATCATCTGTGGTAGATTCCGTTGAAACTGTTCTTGCAGCTGTGGATTCCCAGCAAACATTGGATTACTGCCCAAAATCTGAAACATTCATGAGTACGTCATGAAAGACTTCTCAGTAAACTTTGGATTGCAACCAAATATCTGAAACATTCATGGATTGATTCCCAACAATGATTTTGTTTGTGTTATTTTGTTTTTACGGTTTAATGTCGCACCAACAGCTTAGGTCATATGGCGACTCTCCAGATATTATTGGTGGAGGAAGACACCGTATGCCCGTGCAGTATTTCAGGCATGGACGGACACACAGGTAGAACCACCGACCTAACGCATGCCAGCTTCCTCACTTACCCAAGTGGGATTTGCACCGATTTGAAGTCAACGAGCGTAACCACTGGGCCACCCATGGACTACCCACTGAGCCACCCATGGACTACCCACTGAGCCACCCATGGACTACCCACTGGGCCACCCATGGACTACCCACTGGGCCACCCATGGACTACCCACTGAGCCACCCATGGACTACCCACTGGGCCACCCATGGACTACCCACTGGGACACCCATGGACTACCCACTGGGCCACCCATGGACTACCCACTGGGCCACCCATGGACTACCCACTGAGCCACCCATGGACTACCCACTGGGCCACCCATGGACTACCCACTGGGCCACCCATGGACTACCAGCAAACATTGGATTACTGCTCGAAATCTGAAACATTCATGCATAAATCATGAATGGATTTCCAGCAAACATAGCATTTCTCCACAAAATCTGAACTAGGTGATTGAACTGCAAGCAACATACCTGATTAGCAAGTTGTGGATTGGCTGACATGGACTCCAGCATAGACTGCATGTATGGTGCCTGTAGCATGTTCTGCATTAACTGTGGGTTAGCCGACATTTGTGACATTAGACTCGACATTCCGGGTGTATTAAACATTCCTAAAAACAAGTCAAAACATTAAATATTATTATGCGCACAAATTAAACTCTAATAAAACATAATTGAAAAATATATAAGGGGATACATGTTGGGGGGGGGGCCCTGCTGGTTGTTGTGCAGCCAACTACTGCTTGAATTGTTCTCTGATTTTCACTAAATTATTGTATTAATTTAATCTGACCAAGGCCACCGCACCATGGGTGTTACGGTGACTGTATAAATGATGGTTCAATGCAATAAAAATATTATTTTATCGTTTCCAACGAATTGCAATATTTCAAGTGGTAGGGTGGGGACACTATGGGTGTGGAGAATTAGTCATCAGGTGCGTTTGAGAAGGTTAAAACCAATACCGTTAACGGTTTTTGAGAAATGATAAAGGAAAATAATTGTTTGATGCATAAATAATATCTGAAATTGTACTATTTTGGGCCAAATGTAAAGATCAATGTCACTGGTAGGGTGGCGATTTCCTGTGAGTTTTGAGAAAATTAAAACTTGGATGTGTATGCAAAGCTTCAAGGCAATACTGTAAATCACTTTATATTCATGTGAGCTTCAAGATGAAAACCGGAAGATACTATTGCGCAGTTTATTGTCTGGTAGCATTGTAACGTAAGCGGTCCCATATTTATTTTCGGAGACATGCAATGTGGACTTAAGAGCTCTATCATGGCTACAGTTCAGCTGGTCACAAACTCCGGGCCTCTCGCAAACTTGTAAACATATTTATCAATAGCTGCCTAGAGGGACAACAGTATTGACGGTGTTAGCTACCATCAATTGATTAATACATCCAGGGGTGGCGAAATCAGAGAATTTTCTACTTGTCCATGGACAAGTAGATTTGAAAATTTACTTGTCCGTAGTGAAAACCCACTTGCCCGTATATCCGAACTTTATTTTTTTAAATAATATAAACCAACCTTATTTAAAAATCGATACACAGTCCCGCTAAGTTACATGATTGTTTACCTGTCGTCTTCAATAATAAGGCTGCGTCACGTACCCGTTCCCGTATATCGATTTAGCGACCGCGTAGTATACTTGTAACTGACACATGCGCTATAGCACTTTAAATTACCCATACCCGGGATTATGGGGGTCACATCGCCTACTTTGCTCACTATTCAGTACCAAAGAAGCCATTTTCGACAGTAGTTCTTTTTATTGACAGCTGGCTTGTTTTGAGCGGAAAATAATTACATACGCATCGCATTTTACACCGTTTTTATGTGACGGGCGATAACTCTTGACATTTCCGGTTCTTATTCAGGTTATTGTCGGCTGGGAATTGGTGTCCGCCGCCATTGTCGGCTGGCTTGTGTTCATTGCGGAAGTTCCGCAGGAAAATAAACAAGAAAATTTGCCGATGCTTTCTCATTAAAATACGATTTAAATGCCATGGGAACATGAAGTAAATGCACTCGCCGGTATTTTTACTTGTCCACGGACAAGTTACATTCGAAAATCTACTTGCCCGGCATAACAAATGACCGGGTCGGTCAACTCGGGCTATTGATTTCGCCACCCCTGACATCTGTAAGGGAAGTAACCGCTATGAAGCTTCTTATAACAGACACGAGTCTAAAAATAGATGTGGATTGATTCTCTGTGTTTTGATTTCAGAAAATTTATTTTCAGACTGGAAAAAAACATTGGAAGAAGATTTTAATGTCTAAATTCATAAAAAAAACACTAGGTGCATATTCAGCTATGTGGTTCACACGTAGATGACCATTTGATCAAATATCGACATCCATCACACGGAATCACACTGGTCAAACTCCCTTTCAATGGAGAGGTAAGTATAACAGTAACAAAGGTATAATTGTTGGAAAGCTGCTACATACATATTTATAAAATGTACTCTCATAAATAATGTGCTATTGTATTGGTAAATTAATGTTTCTGATAATTGAACAAACGTGTGACAAATTCCCCGCTATGGATAAAGTAGATGCTGGTCTGATTACAGTTTAAACGTTATTTATTTAACAACGATTGCGAAGCAAGTTTTAACAACTTATATTAATCACTCTCGTTGGCGCCGATGAAAGCGTATTTGTAGTCTTTCGTGTGGGAGGAAACTGGAGTACCCGGAGAAAACCCACCTGTCCGATCCACAGGGATTCGGCACGTTTGGGGGTACTAGTATATATATTTAAGTACAGGGATTCTACTCTGTGGGATGTCAGATTTCGCATTGATCAGTAAAATGGCCCTATCTGAAACAATTTTGTACAAAGCTGTCCAAATATAACGCCTATCCCGAGTCTTTATATTGTTCTTCAAATAAAACACAACTTTAAGCTACATGCATGTATACTTTGCAAACAATTGCCACATACATTGGCCATAGCAGGTCACATTTCCATACTAGGACACGGGTTCTGTCAGCAACAAATAAAAATCTTCGATGGGAGAGTTTTAACTGTGAATAACATTATCAATAAAATGTGTTTCCACTAACCTGTATGTTTATTCGGCAAAAATGTACGTCAAAAAGAGATTTCGTAGCATTTTCAATTTATTTTGAAAAATTCGAAAGCGGCGCAATTCGCGTTGAAACGAGCGTTGATACGAGCGTTCTGATTGGATTATGATTGTTCTTCATATATAAAAAAACATCTTGTTAAATTCTAATAATCCAATCAGAACGCTCATTTCAACGCGAATTGCGCCGCTTTAGAAATGTTCAAAACAAATTGAAAATGCTACGAAATCTCTTTTTGACGTACATTTTTGCCGAATAAATCTACACGTTAGTGGAAACACATTTTATTGATAATGTTATTCACAGTTAAAACTCTCCCGTCGAAGATTTTTTTTTGTTGCTGACAGAACCCGTGTCCTAATACAGAAATGTGACCTGTTATGGCCAATGTTTGTGGCAATTGTTTGCAAAGTATACATGCATGCAGCTTAAAGTTGTGTTTTATTTGAAGAACAATATAAAGACTCGGGATAGGCGTTATATTTGGACAGCTTTGTACAAAATTGTTTCAGATAGGGCCATTTTACTGATCTATGCGATATCTGACATCCCACAGAGTAGAATCCCTGTACTTAAATATATATACTAGTACCCCCAAACGTGCCGAATCCCTGTGGTCCGATCTGGCGACCACTGTACCATCTCACATACTACCCAGTCCGAGGATCGAACCCAGGTTGCATTGGTGAGAAGCGAGTGCGCTAATCGGACAGCCATTGATATCTAAGATTTTAACCAAAACTTATTCTATAAACTGATAATTATAATATTGATGTTTTGCGTCAAAGGTCATTTCTTTCATAAAATATTTTATTTATGTGCCTTAATTTCGATTATACAGTACATGTATGAACGAATGTTATTGATTAAACTCTATAACAGAATGACACGCAGTTATTGTAGTTATATGCAATTGTTGATGGCTCCCTCCCTGACACCGTCATCGAAACAGTGACTGCTATATTTCGATTTCAACTAAAGTGGAACAAAAATGCCATGACGGTTAAACGTCTGTATAATGTGCAGTATAAATACCATAATATCATACAATGAGTAAGCTATACATCGAAATGTGTGTGTTTTACGTTTATTTATCGTCGCTACCGGTTGCCCATATGAGCGTGGTCTCCTGAAGAGATTAGTCATTTTAGATTTATGGATAGTGCAATGATACAGACAGAGACCCATTCCAGAGTCTCCTCTGTTTTTTTTACGTGCACGGTGTAAAGCACCGACACGAGACCTCGTTTTAACGTCCCATCTGAAACTTAATTTTATTAGGGTCAAACGGGGGATCGAACCTGCGATCCCTGGACTTCCAGTCCCAACGTGTTTACCACTGGACTACAGATCCGTACATTGAAATGATGGCAATAACATTATTTTATACTGGCTTCATCCAATTTCTAAACAACCGTCAAGTGTATTGAATCACTTAATTTACTAGACTGCAAAAATAAGTGAACAGTCATGAATTACAGGAAAGCAAGTGATTATGCCAGCTATCATTGTGCTACACATAATGCTTAGCAGAAGATGCTGCTGTAAGACGAGATAAATACAAGTACATTACCAAATTGTCCCGAGTTAGTTGACGATGAAGAAGTAGTAGTTGTTGTTGTTGCTGTTGTGGATGATGAAGACGATGTGCCAGATCTAGGTGCCCAGGGGTTTGGAAGAGGAGCGGTGTTTTCGCGACCGGCTTGAGCTTGTCCATCTACAATTCAGAAATTGTATCTCTAAGTGTATACAATTGAATTGATGAATATAAATGGTTGAGGTTACCTTTAACTTTCATATGAATTTCTATTGTTGTTTCGGAGTTGGGTTTTACAGCTCAGATTATTGGTATTTAGTATGTATTGGTAACCTTGTCTGTGGGCGAGTGGTACGGTCATTGACTTTAAGTCATTTGTCCCTCACATCTGTGGCCGAGTGGTACGGTCATTGACTTTAAGTCATTTGTCCCTCACATCTGTGGGCGAGTGGTACGGTCATTGACTAAGTCATTTGTCCCTCACATCTGTGGGCGAGTGGTACGGTCATTGACTAAGTCATTTGTCCCTCACATCTGTGGGCGAGTGGTACGGTCATTGACTAAGTCATTTGTCCCTCACATCTGTGGGCGAGTGGTACGGTCATTGACTAAGTCATTTGTCCCTCACATCTGTGGGCGAGTGGTACGGTCATTGACTAAGTCATTTGTCCCTCACATCTGTGGGCGAGTGGTACGGTCATTGACTAAGTCATTTGTCCCTCACATCTGTGGGCGAGTGGTACGGTCATTGACTAAGTCATTTGTCCCTCACATCTGTGGGCGAGTGGTACGGTCATTGACTAAGTCATTTGTCCCTCACATCTGTGGGCGAGTGGTACGGTCATTGACTAAGTCATTTGTCCCTCACATCTGTGGGCGAGTGGTACGGTCATTGACTAAGTCATTTGTCCCTCACATCTGTGGGCGAGTGGTACGGTCATTGACTAAGTCATTTGTCCCTCACATCTGTGGGCGAGTGGTACGGTCATTGACTAAGTCATTTGTCCCTCACATCTGTGGGCGAGTGGTACAGTTATTGACTTAAGTCATTTGTCCCTCACATCTGTGGGCGAGTGGTACGGTCATTGACTAAGTCATTTGTCCCTCACATCTGTGGGCGAGTGGTACGGTCATTGACTAAGTCATTTGTCCCTCACATCTGTGGGCGAGTGGTACGGTCATTGACTAAGTCATTTGTCCCTCACATCTGTGGGCGAGTGGTACGGTCATTGACTAAGTCATTTGTCCCTCACATCTGTGGGCGAGTGGTACGGTCATTGACTAAGTCATTTGTCCCTCACATCTGTGGGCGAGTGGTACGGTCATTGACTAAGTCATTTGTCCCTCACATCTGTGGGCGAGTGGTACGGTCATTGACTAAGTCATTTGTCCCTCACATCTGTGGGCGAGTGGTACGGTCATTGACTTTAAGTCATTTGTCCCTCACATCTGTGGGCGAGTGGTACAGTTATTGACTTAAGTCATTTGTCCCTCACATCTGTGGGCGAGTGGTACGGTCATTGACTTTAAGTCATTTGTCCCTCACATCTGTGGGCGAGTGGTACGGTCATTGACTTTTAAGTCATTTGTCCCTCACATCTGTGGCCGAGTGGTACGGTCATTGACTAAGTCATTTGTCCCTCACATCTGTGGGCGAGTGGTACAGTTATTGACTTAAGTCATTTGTCCCTCACATCTGTGGGCGAGTGGTACGGTCATTGACTTTAAGTCATTTGTCCCTCACATCTGTGGGCGAGTGGTACGGTTATTGACTTTAAGTCATTTGTCCCTCACATCGGTGGGCGACAAGTGTTTTATGCGAGGAAGTTATCCAACTGGCTCGCAGAAGTGCGGTGGTTCTACCTTAGTGCCTGTCTGTGTCTGAAATAATGATTGTTTGAAGGGTCATCCGGGGTTTTCCACCACCAGTAATAAATGGAGTCGCCATATGATCTAAACTGTTGGTGCGACTTTACGCCCCCTCGCCACAATTAACTGAACAATAATGGGAGTATTCACCCTGTACTCGTTACATACTGGTAATCATGCCAGTAGAAAGCAATACGCTCAACTATAACATACAACAATACAGGCATATTAGGATAATCGGCCTGGATATCAAAATTCTTCAGACATTGGACCTTCGGAGTTCTGGTCACTAATGTATACAGGTAATACCTGTATTTGTATTTACAGTAATCCAAGTCTGCTCAATTTTCTCAAAAGATCATTACTGCAATTACAATTTGTGACAGAGGAACAAGCTTACCAGCATTGGCAACTAGTCCTGCGAATGGGTTAGACCCAAAGCCCTCCTGAGCAGCGTTCATCATGGGCTCCTGTATGTCTGTATACATGCGCTGTAGGGCATTGAAGCCTCCCGGAATACTCTAAAATACAATCATAATTGCACACCATTATTGCAGAATTATCCATAGATAATTTGAAAGGGCGTAAATACTAAATACATCTTTTTCCAGAATATATACTAGACAAATTTCGCTCTTGTATAACTGAAACGTCTCTCGGAATTGAAGGCATAGTTGAAATCCTGAAGCAGTCACAAGCTTTCTGATTGGTTGAACTGGATATGAACCTCAATTTCAACCAATCAAATCACTTGAAATCGGAACAAAGTTTTCTAATCTCAAACAAATCTTTTGTGAGTCATTTATACAACCTTTTTTCTTTCAAAAATGCACTTCAATTTACATGCAGTACTTTTGCTACGTCTGTAAACAAGTTACTCAAAGCATACCTCAAGATTGCTCATAGCTCTGTCTTGTGGATATAAGTTACTCAAAGCATACCTCAAGATTGCTCATAGCTCTGTCTTGTGGATATAGGTTACTCAAAGCATACCTCAAGATTGCTCATAGCTCTGTCTTGTGGATATAAGTTACTCAAAGCATACCTCAAGAGTGCTCATAGCTCTGTCTTGTGGATACAAGTTACTCAAAGCATACCTCAAGATTGCTCATAGCTCTGTCTTGTGGATATAAGTTACTCAAAGCATACTTCAAGATTGCTCATAGCTGTCTTGTGGATATAAGTTACTCAAAGCATACTTCAAGATTACTCATAGCTCTGTCTTGTGGATATAAGTTACTCAAAGCATACTTCAAGATTGCTCATAGCTCTGTCTTGTGGATATAAGTTACTCAAAGCATACCTCAAGATTGCTCATAGCTCTGTCTTGTCGATATAAGTTACTCAAAGCATACCTCAAGATTACTCATAGCTCTGTCTTGTGGATACAAGTTACTCAAAGCATACCTCAAGATTGCTCATAGCTCTGTCTTGTGGATACAAGTTACTCAAAGCATACCTCAAGATTGCTCATAGCTCTGTCTTGTGGATACAAGTTACTCAAAGAATACTTCAAGATTGCTCATAGCTCTGTCTTGTGGATATAAGTTACTCAAAGCATACCTCAAGATTGCTCATAGCTCTGTCTTGTGGATATAAGTTACTCAAAGCATACCTCAATATTACTCATAGCTCTGTCTTGTGGATACAAGTTACTCAAAGCATACCTCAAGATTGCTCATAGCTCTGTCTTGTGGATACAAGTTACTCAAAGCATACCTCAAGATTGCTCATTGCTCTGTCTTGTGGATACAAGTTACTCAAAGCATACTTCAAGATTGCTCATAGCTCTGTCTTGTGGATATACGTTACTCAAAGCATACCTCAAGATTGCTCATAGCTCTGTCTTGTGGATACAAGTTACTCAAAGCATACCTCAAGATTGCTCATAGCTCTGTCTTGTGACCTCATTAGCTCTTGCAACATGGCTGGATTCCTGGCTAACTCTAGAGTCTACAATGAAAACAGTATGTTACATTATTTTGTATTCCGCTGATTCTTATCAATTAAATTATCAAATAAATGATTTTGTAGTAAATTCTATATATATGTATGAAGAAACACTCAACATGGGTGGTAGGATGTAATTAGAATGTTGGCTGTTTTGACATACCGTTACAGGTAGGTAGTGCAATGTAATACACTGAAGCACTTGAGGTAGGTAGTACAATGTAATACACTGATACACTCGCGGTAGGTAGTGCAATGTAATACACTGAAGCACTCGAGGTAGGTAGTGCAATGTAATACACTGATACACTCGCGGTAGGTAGTGCAATGTAATACACTGATATACTCGCGGTAGGTAGTGCAATGTAATACACTGAAGCACTTGAGGAAGGTAGTGCAATGTAATACACTGAAGCACTCTAGGTAGGTAGTGCAATGTAATACACTGAAGCACTCTAGGTAGGTAGTGCAATGTAATACACTGAAGCACTCAAGGTAGGTAGTGCAATGTAATACACTGAAGCACTCGAGGTAGGTAGTGCAATGTAATACACTGAAGCACTCTAGGTAGGTAGTGCAATGTAATACACTGAAGCACTCTAGGTAGGTAGTGCAATGTAATACACTGAAGCACTTGAGGAAGGTAGTGCAATGTAATACACTGAAGCACTCAAGGTAGGTAGTGCAATGTAATACACTGAAGCACTTGAGGAAGGTAGTGCAATGTAATACACTGAAGCACTCGAGGTAGATAGTGCAATGTAATACACTGAAGCACTCGAGGTAGGTAGTGCAATGTAATACACTGAAGCACTCTAGGTAGGTAGTGCAATGTAATACACTGAAGCACTCTAGGTAGGTAGTGCAATGTAATACACTGAAGCACTCTAGGTAGGTAGTGCAATGTAATACACTGAAGCACTCTAGGTAGGTAGTGCAATGTAATACACTGAAGCACTTGAGGAAGGTAGTGCAATGTAATACACTGAAGCACTCGAGGTAGGTAGTGCAATGTAATACACTGAAGCACTTGAGGAAGGTAGTGCAATGTAATACACTGAAGAACTCGAGGTAGGTAGTGCAATGTAATACACTGAAGCACTCTAGGTAGGTAGTGCAATGTAATACACTGAAGCACTTGAGGAAGGTAGTGCAATGTAATACACTGAAGCACTTGAGGAAGGTAGTGCAATGTAATACACTGAAGCACTCGAGGTAGGTAGTGCAATGTAATACACTGAAGCACTCGAGGTAGGTAGTGCAATGTAATACACTGAAGCACTCAAGGTAGGTAGTGCAATGTAATACACTGATGCACTTGAGGTAGGTAGTGCAATGTAATACACTGATACACTCGCGGTAGGTAGTGCAATGTAATATACTGAAGCACTCGAGGTAGGTAGTGCAATGTAATACACTGATGCACTTGAGGTAGGTAGTGCAATGTAATACACTGATACACTCGCGGTAGGTAGTGCAATGTAATACACTGAAGCACTCGAGGTAGGTAGTGCAATGTAATACACTGAAGCACTCTAGGTAGGTAGTGCAATGTAATACACTGAAGCACTCGCGGTAGGTAGTGCAATGTAATACACTGATACACTCTAGGTAGGTAGTGCAATGTAATACACTGAAGCACTCTAGGTAGGTAGTGCAATGTAATACACTGAAGCACTCTAGGTAGGTAGTGCAATGTAATACACTGAAGCACTCTAGGTAGGTAGTGCAATGTAATACACTGAAGCACTCTAGGTAGGTAGTGCAATGTAATACACTGAAGCACTCTAGGTAGGTAGTGCAATGTAATACACTGAAGCACTTGAGGTAGGTAGTGCAATGTAATACACTGATACACTCTAGGTAGGTAGTGCAATGTAATACACTGAAGCACTCTAGGTAGGTAGTGCAATGTAATACACTGAAGCACTCTAGGTAGGTAGTGCAATGTAATACACTGAAGCACTCTAGGTAGGTAGTGCAATGTAATACACTGAAGCACTCTAGGTAGGTAGTGCAATGTAATACACTGAAGCACTCTAGGTAGGTAGTGCAATGTAATACACTGACGCACTCTAGGTAGGTAGTGCAATGTAATACACTGAAGCACTTGAGGTAGGTAGTGCAATGTAATACACTGATGCACTCGAGGTAGGTAGTGCAATGTAATACACTGAAGCACTTGAGGTAGGTAGTGCAATGTAATACACTGAAGCACTTGAGGTAGGTAGTGCAATGTAATACACTGATGCACTTGAGGTAGGTAGTGCAATGTAATACACTGAAGCACTCTAGGTAGGTAGTGCAATGTAATACACTGAAGCACTCGAGGTAGGTAGTGCAATGTAATACACTGAAGCACTTGATGTAGGTAGTGCAATGTAATACACTGAAGCACTTGAGGTAGGTAGTGCAATGTAATACACTGAGACACTCGAGCAGGGTTGGGTTTTTTACCGTAACATTGTAAAAAACTGTTATTAACTGTAAAAAACTGTAAATAACGTAAAAAATCTAGATGTAATATGAATCAGACTGGGAGTTTGTGTGTGTAAAATCTTGTCATGCACTCGCCTCATTCAAACATTATGCACTATCATACAGCCAATCACACATACATGTACATCACACATTGTTTGTAATGAAAAACTACTGATTGATTGTTTATTTGTTTATTTACATAAATATGAATATAATATGATGACATATATTATTAAGAGTGTAGACATGTACTGGTCACAAAGAATATTAAAATGGATGATCATTGTCCTGTCAGTTCATTGGTGGATTTAGTTCAATAGTCCAATTCAACACAACCCCTCAGCATTCTGTAGCAGAATACCAGCTTGAAAGCCTTGGCATTGCCCAGTCGATTGCGCACTTTGGTGTGAATATGTCCAAAATTGGAAAATATCCTCTCAATTGAGGCCGATGATGCAGGGCAGGACAAGAGTTTTACAGCTAAAGCTATAAAGTCACTAGATACTCCATAGGATTTGAGAGCCTTCCACCAATTGATAGGGGCAAGCTTTGTTGCAAAGTCTGTGAAGAATGTAGCAGGAAATGGTGATGCTTGTGCCTGATAGTTGATTAGTGATACAATGAAACTTGGGTCCTGGGATGTAACCCATTCATTCACAGTGTCCAATTGTTTTGCACTTAGATTAGCACCCCTGTAGGATGGATGGAGCATGTAGGCTACTAAATGTTCATCAAGGATAGCCTGTTTGAAGCGTTTCTCCACAGCTTTGATATGGGCTTGGAGCATTGGATCTGTTAACAGCTTGAGCCACACATCACAAGCATCTGCGATGCTACACTTGTCACCTTGACATCTATCCAGAGCTTGTGGGGGGATCAGGTGGGGATCAGCTTAATGAGAGAGCTGTCTGCTGGTAGTTGTAATTGTGTATTTCACTTCACTTGACATTTAGTTATGATTGCTACATAAACATGTCACATGAAGGTGAGGATCAGTTTAATGAGACTTTACTTTGTGGCTTCACCTAATACAATGACTGAAAGTTTGAATATATCAAATATATAAATAATGTGATGATATCTTGAGTAATTTTGGAAGTAATATCATATTTATTTCTAAATTTTAGTTTTTTACGAGACCGTCCGTAAAAATCCTGTTTTTTACATGACGTTAATTAACGTTAATTAACGGTGTAAATAACGTCTGTGTAAAAAACTTGCCAACCCTGCACTCGAGGTAGGTAGTGCAATGTAATACACTGAGACACTCGAGGTAGGTAGTGCAATGTAATACACTGAAGCACTCGAGGTAGATAGTGCAATGTAATACACTGAAGCACTCGAGGTAGGTAGTGCAATGTAATACACTCGAGGTAGGTAGTGCAATGTAATACACTGAAGCACTCTAGGTAGGTAGTGCAATGTAATGCACTGATACACTCGCGGTAGGTAGTGCAATGTAATACACTGAAGCACTTGAGGTAGGTAGTGCAATGTAATACACTGAGACACTCGAGGTAGGTAGTGCAATGTAATACACTGAAGCACTTGAGGTAGGTAGTGCAATGTAATACACTGAGACACTCGAGGTAAGTAGTGCAATGTAATACACTGAAGCACTCGAGGTAGGTAGTGCAATGTAATACACTGAGACACTCGAGGTAGGTAGTGCAATGTAATACACTGAAGCACTCTAGGTAGGTAGTGCAATGTAATACACTGAAGAACTTGAGGTAGGTAGTGCAATGTAATACACAGAAGAACTTGAGGTAGGTAGTGCAATGTAATACACTGAAGCACTCGAGGTAGGTAGTGCAATGTAATACACTGAAGCACTCGAGGTAGATAGTGCAATGTAATACACTGATACACTCTAGGTAGGTAGTGCAATGTAATACACTGAAGCACTCGAGGTAGGTAGTGCAATGTAATACACTGAAGAACTTGAGGTAGGTAGTGCAATGTAATACACTGAAGCACTCGAGGTAGGTAGTGCAATGTAATACACTGATACACTCGAGGTAGGTAGTGCAATGTAATACACTGATACACTCGAGGTAGGTAGTGCAATGTAATACACTGAGACACTCGAGGTAGGTAGTGCAATGTAATACACTGAAGCACTTGAGGAAGGTAGTGCAATGTAATACACTGAAGCACTCGAGGTAGATAGTGCAATGTAATACCCTGAAGCACTCGAGGTAGGTAGTGCAATGTAATACACTGATACACTCGCGGTAGGTAGTGCAATGTAATACACTGATACACTCTAGGTAAGTAGTGCAATGTAATACACTGAAGCACTCTAGGTAGGTAGTGCAATGTAATACACTGAGACACTCGAGGTAGGTAGTGCAATGTAATACACTGAAGCACTCTAGGTAGGTAGTGCAATGTAATACACTGAAGCACTCAAGGTAGGTAGTGCAATGTAATACACTGAAGCACTCGAGGTAGGTAGTGCAATGTAATACACTGAAGCACTCTAGGTAGGTAGTGCAATGTAATACACTGAAGCACTCTAGGTAGGTAGTGCAATGTAATACACTGAAGCACTTGAGGAAGGTAGTGCAATGTAATACACTGAAGCACTCAAGGTAGGTAGTGCAATGTAATACACTGAAGCACTTGAGGAAGGTAGTGCAATGTAATACACTGAAGCACTCGAGGTAGATAGTGCAATGTAATACACTGAAGCACTCGAGGTAGGTAGTGCAATGTAATACACTGAAGCACTCGAGGTAGGTAGTGCAATGTAATACACTGAAGCACTCGAGGTAGGTAGTGCAATGTAATACACTGAAGCACTCGAGGTAGGTAGTGCAATGTAATACACTGAAGCACTCGAGGTAGGTAGTGCAATGTAATACACTGAAGCACTCGAGGTAGGTAGTGCAATGTAATACACTGAAGCACTCGAGGTAGGTAGTGCAATGTAATACACTGAAGCACTCGAGGTAGGTAGTGCAATGTAATACACTGAAGCACTCGAGGTAGGTAGTGCAATGTAATACACTGAAGCACTCGAGGTAGGTAGTGCAATGTAATACACTGAAGCACTTGAGGTAGGTAGTGCAATGTAATACACTGAAGAACTCGAGGTAGGTAGTGCAATGTAATACACTGAAGCACTCTAGGTAGGTAGTGCAATGTAATACACTGAAGCACTCTAGGTAGGTAGTGCAATGTAATACACTGAAGCACTTGAGGTAGGTAGTGCAATGTAATACACTGAAACACTCGAGGTAGGTAGTGCAATGTAATACACTGAAGCACTTGAGGTAGGTAGTGCAATGTAATACACTGATGCACTTGAGGTAGGTAGTGCAATGTAATACACTGAAGCACTCGAGGTAGGTAGTGCAATGTAATACACTGATGCACTTGAGGTAGGTAGTGCAATGTAATACACTGAAGCACTCTAGGTAGGTAGTGCAATGTAATACACTGATGCACTTGAGGTAGGTAGTGCAATGTAATACACTGATACTCTCGAGGTAGGTAGTGCAATGTAATACACTGATACACTTGAGGTAGGTAGTGCAATGTAATACACTGAAGCACTCGAGGTAGGTAGTGCAATGTAATACACTGAAGCACTTGAGGTAGGTAGTGCAATGTAATACACTGAAGCACTTGAGGTAGGTAGTGCAATGTAATACACTGAAGCACTTGAGGTAGGTAGTGCAATGTAATACACTGAAGCACTCGAGGTAGGTAGTGCAATGTAATACATTGAAGCACTCGAGGTAGGTAGTGCAATGTAATACACTGAAGCACTTGAGGAAGGTAGTGCATTTCTGACAATATTTACAGTTGTTAAAATAGCACGAAAGAAATAATTTGACATACAATTTTTCAAAGCAGCATTTGACACCAGTATACAGATTAACAGAATATGCTAAGTGAGTGAGTGAGTGAGTGAGTGAGTATTTGGTTTATCGGCGCATCAGCACAGTTCATGCTATATCGCGCCAGGTTAAGTATATTGTATACAAGATATCTACAATTAAAAATATTATGTAGATAACATACTGTATGTATTAAAATTGTAATGACGAAAGGTCAATTGCAACAAAATTTATCAAGCTGTAAAAATGACAAAAAAACGTCAGTTGTAAAACGTTACAATTTATGGAAAAGATGTGATTCTTTTAAAAATGCAATAATATATTTAAAATGAATATGTACCTCAGGATATGCTAAGTGACTTAAAACACCTTCAAACTTCTGCTGCAGGAACAGTATGTGCTAATTGAGAATGATGAAACATGTTAGTGCATTAACCAATCTTCAATATCTTGTCAACAACATACCTGTCTCATCAGATCTGGATTGTTCAGCATGTGAGTAATCTCTGGATTTCTCTGCAAATATACAGAACACCTGTATAACTTATATATCACCCGATAAACAATAACCCATTTCATTCTCGATACATTTAAAGGCTTGTACGATGTAAAGGCGTGACGCTGCGTGCTGATCAGGATCTATGTTGTTTGCTACATAGTCAAGTGTCTTAGCAAGATTATCTGAATAGCAAACAGCATAGAGCCTGATCAGATGGCACGTTCCGTGGCGGATGATCTGGCTCTATGTTCTTTGCAAATACTGTTTGAACGGTATCCACAATCAAATGGGTTAAAGGGAATATTACGAGTGGCACTAGCTGATAATGATGGTTTGTGTCATATAACATTTGACCGTATGCTCAACTATGTGCACGCTAGTGGTAAAAATAAGTCAAATATGTCATTTCATCAAATTTATGTCATAACACAATTTTAATGAAATTCCAAGTATTTCCAATATTTTCAGTTACAAATAAGAAAAACATATTAATGAATTATCGTCTGCTACAATTATTTGAACTATTTATAGCTGTTATTTTAGCCGTTTTACCTTAGTTAAACAAACAAATTTATTTTAATTTCAGACAAAGCAATATTTCCCGTTATAGAAAATATAATAAAATGGTGACGGTCAGTATAATTATGACCATACATAAACACAGGTACATGATGCAGCTATAAATCAAATAAACAAATACTGTAATTGTCTCACATTCTCATTTGGTTCTACTAATGCCAGGTTCTTCCTCAACGTGACAAAACTATGCCAGGTTCTTCCTCAACGTGACAAAGACTATGCCAGGTTCTTCCTCAACGTGACAAAGACTAATGCCAGGTTCTTCCTCAACGTGACAAAGACTAATGCCAGGTTCTTCCTCAACGTGACAAAGACTAATGCCAGGTTCTTCCTCAACGTGACAAAGACTAATGCCAGGTTCTTCCTCAACGTGACAAAGACTAATGCCAGGTTCTTCCTCAACGTGACAAAGACCAAATCCAATAACCAAGCAAATAAACAAACCTCCATCACATCTCTCATCTGAGGGTTGGCCATCATGAGCTGTCTCATTACGTCGGGGTTAGACATCATCTGTTGTACGAATGGGTTCTCCATCATCTGGCGTAGCATCTCTGGATTCTGCATGGCCTGTACAAAACACAAGTTCCTACTGAATAGTCAAGCATGCGGTAGTGCATGCAGTTCCTACTGAATACAGTCAAGCATGCAGTAGTGCATGCAGTTCCTACTGAATACAGTCAAGCATGCGGTAGTGCATGTTACTACTGAATACAGTCAAGCATGCGGTAGTGCATGCAGTTCCTACTGAATACAGTCAAGCATGCGGTAGTGCATGTTACTACTGAATACAGTCAAGCATGCGGTAGTGCATGTTACTACTGAATACAGTCAAGCATGCGGTAGTGCATGTTACTACTGAATACAGTCAAGCATGCGGTAGTGCATGTTACTACTGAATACAGTCAAGCATGCGGTAGTGCATGTTACTACTGAATACAGTCAAGCATGCGGTAGTGCATGTTACTACTGAATACAGTCAAGCATGCAGTAGTGCATGTTACTACTGAATACAGTCAAGTATGCGGTAGTGCATGCAGTTCCTACTGAATACAGTCAAGCATGCGGTAGTGCATGTTACTACTGAATACAGTCAAGCATGCGGTAGTGCATGTTACTACTGAATACAGTCAAGTATGCGGTAGTGCATGCAGTTCCTACTGAATACAGTCAAGCATGCGGTAGTGCATGTTACTACTGAATACAGTCAAGCATGCGGTAGTGCATGTTACTACTGAATACAGTCAAGCATGCGGTAGTGCATGTTACTACTGAATACAGTCAAGCATGCAGTAGTGCATGTTACTACTGAATACAGCCAAGCATGCAGTAGTGCATGTTACTACTGAATACAGTCAAGCATGCAGTAGTGCATGTTACTACTGAATACAGTCAAGCATGCGGTAGTGCATGTTACTACTGAATACAGTCAAGCATGCGGTAGTGCATGTTACTACTGAATACAGTCAAGCATGCGGTAGTGCATGTTACTACTGAATACAGTCAAGCATGCGGTAGTGCATGTTACTACTGAATACAGTCAAGCATGCGGTAGTGCATGTTACTACTGAATACAGTCAAGCATGCAGTAGTGCATGTTACTACTGAATACAGCCAAGCATGCAGTAGTGCATGTTACTACTGAATACAGTCAAGCATGCAGTAGTGCATGTTACTACTGAATACAGTCAAGCATGCGGTAGTGCATGTTACTACTGAATACAGTCAAGCATGCGGTAGTGCATGTTACTACTGAATACAGTCAAGCATGCAGTAGTGCATGTTACTACTGAATACAGCCAAGCATGCAGTAGTGCATGTTACTACTGAATACAGTCAAGCATGCGGTAGTGCATGTTACTACTGAATACAGTCAAGCATGCGGTAGTGCATGTTACTACTGAATACAGTCAAGCATGCAGTAGTGCATGTTACTATTGAATACAGTCAAGCATGCAGTAGTGCATGTTACTACTGAATACAGTCAAGCATGCAGTAGTGCATGTTACTACTGAATACAGCCAAGCATGCAGTAGTGCATGTTACTACTGAATACAGTCAAGCATGCGGTAGTGCATGTTACTACTGAATACAGTCAAGCATGCGGTAGTGCATGTTACTACTGAATACAGTCAAGCATGCGGTAGTGCATGTTACTACTGAATACAGTCAAGTATGCGGTAGTGCATGCAGTTCCAATGGTGGAGTAGCTGGACATGCCAATAAACATATAATCTGATCAGACAATATGTTCATGTATATCTGCTGTCAAAATTGTATAACTAGTCTCAATTTAAATGGATGAAAAATGTAGTTGGAGACAAGGCCACATTGTTCATTCCTATATAATACAGCACAAACCAAGGGTAACAATTCCAGATAACTTTATTAAATCTAGATGACTTGATGACAAAGAATCCATATCTAACTTGCCTCAAATTAATTGGATAAACCCTGCAGATGAAATTGAGGCGATATGACTGAAGATACATGTGCTATTTCATAATATATAATTGTTCAGATAAAAAGAGGGACATAGTTCAGGATAAAAATAATAGATGTATGGTTATAGTACAAAGCAAATTTGAGATCAGTAAATTAGTTACATAGACAGTGAGATAGATTGATAGAAGAACAATACAATCCAACATAGCAGCAATGTTAAACTGTACTATTGTAGATGTATGAGGAGTAAATGATCTGCTACACTGTACATTGCTCTCCAAGGGAATACATGTTTCATAGGCTACAATGCTACGCACCAATTACCCCTCCTAGAGTAATATATGGCGATGCAACTCTGGATGATCGTACACATACTGCTGTATTCAAAGAAGTACAAAACTTCATCAAACTCACAAAGCGTTTCTGCTGATCTAACAGAAATCCCTTCTAGCACCAACGGAACCCAATTACAACCCCTCCAAACTCCCTATCCATCCACCTTTCTCTTCTGACATGACTACTATCTCTAACTTCTATTCCACACATTCATAGATGATAAAAATCACACATATACAACATGATTGGTCTATTTGCAATGTGTATATGCACTTCCCTTTATCAAATTATTTCTAATTTTATATACCGGTACCCCTCCATGAAATCAATAACCAACAGTGAACTGCTATGATTGATCCATCAAAAATGGAAATATAACTGATCTGCAAAAGGTGCACTTGGATAATTATTTGCTTGTTCACATTTCAAACTTAATGCCTATGACATTGTTCCACTTTGGTAAACCTGAGACTACATAACAATATTCATTTCATCACATTCCTAATGATACTTTTTATGTTTTTGCTGGCTGATTTTACATTGCATTTAAAAACAATACAAGGACATTTTTTTATAAAGGCTAGTTTTAGCTTCCTACTTGATCCTTTGCATTATTTACTATGTATGTCATTGTATGTTATATGTAATATATGTCTTGCAATAAATACTGATTGGACCAAATGAAAGTGCCTAATATGAGACAAACTTGAGTTTAATGAAAGTGCTTAAATGGTCACCTGTTGTTGCATTCTCTGCTGCATCTCCATGAAGTTTGCTGATCCCATACCAATGTTCCCTATACCAGAGAGTCCACCCATGCTACCAAGACCGAATGGCGAGGCACTCACATCAGGCTGGGGTGCAGATCCCATGGGCTGAAAAGAAAATACAAATTGGTAAAATTGTCCTTGGCTGTCTTAAGACTTAACATGGAATTTGTTAGAATGATTATTGTGCAGAGTAGAGGGATGATTGGAGTATATTACGAGTATATAATGGTGCAGAGTAGAGAGGTGATTGGAGTACGGTTTATTACGAGTATATAATGGTGCAGTGTAGAGGGGTGATTGGAGTACAGTATATTACGAGTATATAATGGTGCAGTGTAGAGGGGTGATTGGAGTACAGTATATTACGAGTATATAATGGTGCAGAGAGGGGTGATTGGAGTATGGTATATTATGAGTATATAATGGTGCAGAGTAGAGGGATGATTGGAGTATATTACGAGTATATAATGGTGCAGAGTAGAGGGGTGATTGGAGTACGGTATATTATGAGTATATAATGGTGCAGAGTAGAGGGGTGATTGGAGTACGGTATATTACGAGTATATAATGGTGCAGAGTAGAGGGGTGATTGGAGTATATTACGAGTATATAATGGTGCAGAGTAGAGGGGTGATTGGAGTATATTACGAGTATATAATGGTGCAGAGTAGAGGGGTGATTGGAGTATATTACGAGTATATAATGGTGCAGAGTAGAGGGGTGATTGGAGTATATTACGAGTATATAATGGTGCAGAGTAGAGGGGTGATTGGAGTATATTACGAGTATATAATGGTGCAGAGTAGAGGGGTGATTGGAGTACGGTATATTACGAGTATATAATGGTGCAGAGTAGAGGGGTGATTGGAGTATGGTATATTACGAGTATATAATGGTGCAGAGTAGAGGGGTGATTGGAGTAGGTATATTACGAGTATATAATGGTGCAGAGTAGAGGGGTGATTGGAGTATATTACGAGTATATAATGGTGCAGAGTAGAGGGGTGATTGGAGTATATTACGAGTATATAATGGTGCAGAGTAGAGGGGTGATTGGAGTATATTACGAGTATATAATGGTGCAGAGTAGAGGGGTGATTGGAGTATGGTATATTACGAGTATATAATGGTGCAGAGTAGAGGGGTGATTGGAGTACGGTATATTACGAGTATATAATGGTGCAGAGTAGAGGGGTGATTGGAGTACGGTATATTACGAGTATATAATGGTGCAGAGTAGAGGGATGATTGGAGTACGGTATATTATGAGTATATAATGGTGCAGAGTAGAGGGATGATTGGAGTACGGTATATTATGAGTATATAATGGTGCAGAGTAGAGGGGTGATTGGAGTACGGTATATTACGAGTATATAATGGTGCAGAGTAGAGGGGTGATTGGAGTACGGTATATTATGAGTATATAATGGTGCAGAGTAGAGGGGTGATTGGAGTACGGTATATTACGAGTATATAATGGTGCAGAGTAGAGGGGTGATTGGAGTATATTACGAGTATATAATGGTGCAGAGTAGAGGGGTGATTGGAGTATATTACGAGTATATAATGGTGCAGAGTAGAGGGGTGATTGGAGTATATTACGAGTATATAATGGTGCAGAGTAGAGGGGTGATTGGAGTATATTACGAGTATATAATGGTGCAGAGTAGAGGGGTGATTGGAGTATATTACGAGTATATAATGGTGCAGAGTAGAGGGGTGATTGGAGTATAGTATATTACGAGTATATAATGGTGCAGAGTAGAGGGGTGATTGGAGTACGGTATATTACGAGTATATAATGGTGCAGAGTAGAGGGATGATTGGAGTACGGTATATTATGAGTATATAATGGTGCAGAGTAGAGGGGTGATTGGAGTATGGTATATTACGAGTATATAATGGTGCAGAGTAGAGGGGTGATTGGAGTACGGTATATTACGAGTATATAATGGTGCAGAGTAGAGGGGTGATTGGAGTACGGTATATTACGAGTATATAATGGTGCAGAGTAGAGGGGTGATTGGAGTACGGTATATTATGAGTATATAATGGTGCAGAGTAGAGGGATGATTGGAGTACGGTATTAGAGTATATAATGGTGCAGAGTAGAGGGGTGATTGGAGTACGGTATATTATGAGTATATAATGGTGCAGAGTAGAGGGATGATTGGAGTACGGTATATTATGAGTATATAATGGTGCAGAGTAGAAGTTTTGTTTTACAGTGCATATATATAATCCCGTTTAGACTGGCTACATTCGTCATCAAACCATTCCGCATTACTACATATCGGTTTATCATTAAAATGGACATTTTCGTTAGAGTTATGGGTAAATGTATTCTTAAATAATGGGTCGGCGACTTGCCGTATTATACTAGTGAAATCATTCAATAAATCATTTACTGAAGACCTGCTAGTTACGTCTATATTATCAGTCAAATGATTCATGTCGGATAACTTTGCAATAATACCTGTACGAAAGGAATGCTTGTGATTTTCATCCCACCTGTATACTACATCGTCTTTATACATAGGTTTATGAAATACAATATCACATTTAATTGAGAATGATAGACTTGCATGGTCAGTCAACAATGTAAAATCTTTTTCTTTGCTCAACAAATAATCTATAACGGATGCACCCCGTGTATTCGCAAACGTGAATAAACCAGGCGCATCACGATATAATCGACCGTTGACTATACGCAAACCTGTAGCTTTACAGAGGTCTAATAATTTGACACCAAAACAATTGCTAGATTTATCCAGCGAGACTCTGTCTAATGCACAATCTGGGATATAATCATCATCATCAATATGGCAATTAGATACATCACAGTTGATATAATCACGCTTATTATCTACACGGCTATTCCAATCCCCTACTGCATATATAACCCCTAAACCCTCAAAGTCATATATATCTTGTTCTATAAGCTCAAATAGGTCAACTGTGGAAACAAATTCAGACAAATTGAATGATACTGTCTCAAAATTGTGTACAGTATTTTATGAGAGTGCAACCGACACCTTTAGCTTATTTACAGACAAACGTATTGGTACAGATAAAAAGCCTACATGGTGTAATAATTCATGTCAAACTGCAAGGCGTGATTTCCACAGGGCTAAATGTGTATACAAACTACGAAAACCTGATAACCCCATGATGGGCTTATAGTACGTATAAATGTACAGTTTGCTTACTATTCCGTTTTGCTTCACTTATATTCTCATTTCGCACTTTTGTTTTTCCAGTTCTTACGAGGTATTGTCGCATGTATTAACTTACAATTTCAATTCAATTTCAATTCAATTATTCTTTATTAACTCAGATCATTTACATGGCATATGAGTATACATATAATTAGTTAACAGAAGTTGTGACACGGATTGATATATAAATAATAAAGAGCATATGAGAGAGAAGAGTCAAGTTTGGAGATGGGAAAAAAGAGCGGGAAATTCTATTATTTTGTTTTGTTTTATTTACTTATTTGTTTGAATGTATTATGATTGATCTGAAACAGACGATAGGTCAGGGAAATTGTTTCGTTTTCGCGATGGTTGTTATGGTCACGTGTGTGTGTGTGTGTGTGCGTGCGTGTGTGCGTGTGTGCGTGCGTGCGTGCGTGCGTGCGTGCGTGCGTGCTGTTGAATGGATGCACATTATTGAGTTAACCGTGGGTTTTATCTGTCAGAAGTAAATGATTTGAGGATTATAATAATTATGTTATTGGTAATGTATTTATTAATTAATAGTTACGATGCTGAATTGGACATTTAATTGTTGACTGTTGACGTTACTTTATTGCACGTGTCATAATCTTTTTCTATAACCTGTTTTCGTGGGTATTGTACGTACGCATTTACTTGAGACATCTGCATATTCGGCTGACCTTAGGTATAAAAATGCTACACATTGCACGAACTCTCGCTTTGCACGATTTTATTAACATTCATTGATTGGCAAGATGCAAGCATCAGATCACTACTCCGGAAAAAAGCCGACTGAGGTAGTGATTACCATACATGGCTCGGATACAGAGGATACCGACTCGGCATATGAGTGTGGCAGCTCCAATGACACAGCGAGCGAAGATTCGTAATTTTGAAATTGCATGATGCTCGTAAAATTGTATAAGTTGTGTTGTAGAAAAATAAAATAAAATATCATAAAAATAAGAAATAAAAAATAAAACACATACTAGCATCAAAATGGGAATCGGGAAACATTGATTTAAAATATAAAGAACATAACTGAAATAATTTATAAATAAATATCTATATCATCGTAATAAAACATCTTTCTTTCTATTTTTGTAACTTCGTAATTTTTAAGCAGTGAGGATTCGAACCCACGCGAACTAACTCATTTCATTTGAATTTAGCATCGACACTTTAGACCGTTCGGCTACCGGCGCTTGCGTTCATTGCATAGATTAAATACATTCATGAAGTTATTTAATTACTTTACCGCTGTAATTGAAGCGTGTAATTTATGATAATGTCTCAAGTAAATGC
>CM026399.1:55573994-55602504 GCA_014843695.1 Archivesica marissinica
GATTGGAGTACGGTATATTATGAGTATATAATGGTGCAGAGTAGAGGGATGATTGGAGTACGGTATATTATGAGTATATAATGGTGCAGAGTAGAGGGATGATTGGAGTACGGTATATTATGAGTATATAATGGTGCAGAGTAGAGGGGTGATTGGAGTACGGTATATTATGAGTATATAATGGTGCAGAGTAGAGGGGTGATTGGAGTACGGTATATTATGAGTATATAATGGTGCAGAGTAGAGGGATGATTGGAGTACGGTATATTATGAGTATATAATGGTGCAGAGTAGAGGGATGATTGGAGTACGGTATATTATGAGTATATAATGGTGCAGAGTAGAGGGATGATTGGAGTACGGTATATTATGAGTATATAATGGTGCAGAGTAGAGGGGTGATTGGAGTACGGTATATTATGAGTATATAATGGTGCAGAGTAGAGGGATGATTGGAGTACGGTATATTATGAGTATATAATGGTGCAGAGTAGAGGGATGATTGGAGTACGGTATATTATGAGTATATAATGGTGCAGAGTAGAGGGATGATTGGAGTACGGTATATTATGAGTATATAATGGTGCAGAGTAGAGGGGTGATTGGAGTACGGTATATTACGAGTATATAATGGTGCAGAGTAGAGGGATGATTGGAGTATATTACAAGTATATAATGGTGCAGAGTAGAGGGATGATTGGAGTACGGTATATTATGAGTATATAATGGTGCAGAGTAGAGGGATGATTGGAGTACGGTATATTATGAGTATATAATGGTGCAGAGTAGAGGGGTGATTGGAGTACGGTATATTATGAGTATATAATGGTGCAGAGTAGAGGGATGATTGGAGTACGGTATATTATGAGTATATAATGGTGCAGAGTAGAGGGATGATTGGAGTACGGTATATTATGAGTATATAATGGTGCAGAGTAGAGGGATGATTGGAGTACGGTATATTATGAGTATATAATGGTGCAGAGTAGAGGGTGATTGGAGTACGGTATATTATGAGTATATAATGGTGCAGAGTAGAGGGATGATTGGAGTACGGTATATTATGAGTATATAATGGTGCAGAGTAGAGGGATGATTGGAGTACGGTATATTATGAGTATATAATGGTGCAGAGTAGAGGGATGATTGGAGTACGGTATATTATGAGTATATAATGGTGCAGAGTAGAGGGATGATTGGAGTACGGTATATTATGAGTATATAATGGTGCAGAGTAGAGGGATGATTGGAGTACGGTATACTATGAGTATATAATGGTGCAGAGTAGAGGGGTGATTGGAGTACGGTATATTATGAGTATATAATGGTGCAGAGTAGAGGGATGATTGGAGTACGGTATATTATGAGTATATAATGGTGCAGAGTAGAGGGATGATTGGAGTACGGTATATTATGAGTATATAATGGTGCAGAGTAGAGGGATGATTGGAGTACGGTATATTATGAGTATATAATGGTGCAGAGTAGAGGGATGATTGGAGTACGGTATATTATGAGTATATAATGGTGCAGAGTAGAGGGATGATTGGAGTACGGTATATTATGAGTATATAATGGTGCAGAGTAGAGGGGTGATTGGAGTACGGTATATTACGAGTATATAATGGTGCAGAGTAGAGGGATGATTGGAGTACGGTATATTATGAGTATATAATGGTGCAGAGTAGAGGGATGATTGGAGTACGGTATATTATGAGTATATAATGGTGCAGAGTAGAGGGGTGATTGGAGTACGGTATATTATGAGTATATAATGGTGCAGAGTAGAGGGGTGATTGGAGTACGGTATATTACAAGTATATAATGGTGCAGAGTAGAGGGATGATTGGAGTACGGTATATTATGAGTATATAATGGTGCAGAGTAGAGGGGTGATTGGAGTACGGTATATTACGAGTATATAATGGTGCAGAGTAGAGGGATGATTGGAGTACGGTATATTATGAGTATATAATGGTGCAGAGTAGAGGGATGATTGGAGTACGGTATATTATGAGTATATAATGGTGCAGAGTAGAGGGATGATTGGAGTACGGTATATTATGAGTATATAATGGTGCAGAGTAGAGGGATGATTGGAGTACGGTATATTACGAGTATATAATGGTGCAGAGTAGAGGGATGATTGGAGTATATTACAAGTATATAATGGTGCAGAGTAGAGGGATGATTGGAGTACGGTATATTATGAGTATATAATGGTGCAGAGTAGAGGGATGATTGGAGTACGGTATATTACGAGTATATAATGGTGCAGAGTAGAGGGGTGATTGGAGTATGGTATATTACGAGTATATAATGGTGCAGAGTAGAGGGGAGATTGGAGTATGGTATATTACGAGTATATAATGGTGCAGAGTAGAGGGGTGATTGGAGTATATTACGAGTATATAATGGTGCAGTGTAGAGGGGTGATTGGAGTACGGTATATTACTTACAATTCATACTACATAGCACATAGTTATTCATGCCACATAGCACATAGTTATTCATGCCACATAGCACATAGTTATTCATACTACGTAGCACAGTTATTCATGATACATTTGAAGTCAGAATGGCATTTGTTACTAGAAAATAACACTTACTGGAGAAGTACTTCCAGACACAGGATCCTCTGTAGGTGCAGGACTCGATGCGGCTGCAGTCTGAAATAAGCAAACACATCAACTTTGATTTCCCATGCAAAATATATAAAACATTCAAATAAAACATTTAACTAAGAACAAACTCCCTTCTTCTATCGACATGACTATCAGTACAAACTTGATTCATTTAATGAACTGTCAATGAAAATCTATTCAGTACCATGAATGCCACAGTGAACTGGAGAGATCAACGCATGACAGCTTACCAAATGTAGTACAAGCATTATAATGAATGTAAAACATAGTAATAGCAGAATCAAAGCATAAGCTAGGCTTCTTGCAGTCCACACACAAGTTCTAACAAGGTAGGTTGAGGACAAATATGCTGACAAAATTATTAGAGAAATATTCAGTAGCCATCGAAATTATGTACATGTAACTACTGAATATAGAAAATACACGTTTGTTTTTGGGGTTTTTAATGTTAATAACTCAGGTCATATGGTGACCCTTCAGCTGTTATTTCAGGCACCAACGGGCACCCAAGTAGAACCACCGACCTTCTGCTAGCCAGCTGAACAGTTTCCTCACATGAAAGAATTTGACACCCCCAGTGGGAGTCGAAGAGGCAAGTGATGGTGCCACTTGGCCACGGAGGTCCCTTGAAAATACATGTACAGAGACGCTCACTTGGTATTCTAAAGCTAGAGGACAATAGATTCTCAAGATGATATAAAACAGTGGGTAGGTAACCTGTTTCAATTCACTTGATCATAGTAGTCACATGAACATTATATTATAGTTCGGGTTTTACGCCTGCATCAGCACCATTTCGGGCTATATCGCCGGCGGGCAGTTTACCTAACAACACCTTTCCTGGGCAGGCTCCAGCGGTTGACCAGTACTTGGGTGCACCAACCTCCGTAAGAAACTGCCAACTTTTTCATATAAATGAGACACGGTCTGAGCAGGGCTCGAACCCGTGGCCATCAGTGATGATAGGTTACAATGGTATACAAGTCAGCGACCGTAACCACACGGAGACGGACTGTGTCACATGAACAACATATGTTTTATAGCGATATGTGACATATCGCTGAGCACCATTTAATGTGCATGCGTGAGAAACAAGGTGCAAGCTTGAAGTTTTAGTTCTCAAGAATTTTGAACATTTTCAGTGAAAATTAAATTGATATCGAACAGTTAAGCTTAGAAAGAGATCTACACGTGACCGTAAGTGATTTTGTATGGGTGGCACTAAGAATAAAGGATCTAAATCTAAAAAAAGGACTAAATCGAAGACTGAATCGGTGAGTTCTTACCTACTGAAAAACGATGGGCGTATGTGACCAACTACCACAACCAGTACAACCAGTTTTGTCACCAAACAGTTCTAGTTATACACCAGGTACTCAAACGCCAGTGTATGCTATGAATCAGCAAATGTACCCACCGCAATATATGTTGAATATACATACTCCGGTCTCAAGTCAGTCGGCGCCTGGTAACAACCAGTGGATGCAAGTATTGATTGATAGGCTTGATTCGATGGACAGAAAATTAATAAAGCTTGATACAATTGAACAGCATGTCTTCAAAATCAGCGACAAATTGTCAGCACTTGATACATGCATTACCTCCCTTGAATCAAATGTGAACCAAACAAACACTAAACGACGTGATATTGAGGAAAGCCGAAATTTTGATGCATTGTTGTGCGATGAAATAAAACAAAAACAGGCCCAAATAGAAAAACAATTGACTGATGAAAAAAGAAATTTATCTCAGAAGTGTGATTCATTAAAATCTGAAAACGACCGACTCTCGAATGATTTGGTTGATTTGCAGGCGAGAACAAAGCGAAAATTTAATATTTTTAATACAGTTGACCATGGTAAGCTGTGAATGCAATGTGGTATCAGTACAAAAGTCAATGATATCATTAAATCAATGTATAATAAAATTATTGCAAGTGTGAAAGTTGAAAACAATTTTTCAGAAGCATTTGAAAATATATGTTGGTGTCAAGCAAGGCGAACCACTGAGTGCCATTTTATTTATACATCAACGATATTAATAGTAGCGTTGACTTTAACGGACAAAGATTTATATGAACTTGTTTTTTATATGTTGATATTGCTGATGATATCGTTTTGTTCACAACTGACCCAGATTCTCTACAATCGCAACTTATGAACTTAACAATGTTCATAATTATTCATGTGAAATAGGCCTTAAAATTAATGCTAATAAAACTAAGTTATGCATTTTTGAAAAAAGCGTAGAAATGGCCAATGGTGAAGCTATCAAAATTGTAGATAATTGTTGCTACCTTGGTGTAAATATGTTTATAACGGAAGCCTGTCTCATGCTGTTACTAAGCTATCTGACCAAGCACTGAGAGCTATGTCAAACCTGTTATTTATTTTTCAAAGACTACATTTTGACATTAAAGGGAAACTTGATTTGTTCGATAAAATGGTTCAGCCAATTATCACATACTGTGCAAATGTGTGGGGTGCATATATTTTAAGGAAATAGATAAGTTACACCTTAAATTTTGAAAACTTGTACTTGGTGTCAAAACGCAAACGAATATGGCTGTATTAGGTGAACTCGGTTGAATATCTTTTGATATGATATGTAAAGAACGTACAATATCATATAATTAAGAAATAATAAGTATCAACCGTGGTATATCGCAGAATAACCCGAGTTTGTCGTTCTTATGCGTAGAAATATATCACGAAGGCCAAAAATTCTGCGATATACCACGGTTGATACTTATTATTTTGATTCTAACACGACTTACTTCTAATAATTGTAGACTAGAATCAAAGGAGTATTTTCTTCAAACGCGGTGCATTTGGCTTTCGAAATTTCCTCCCGCGTAAGGGGTGGTGACGTTATTTTTTATGGAAAATATCAATCTAGTGCATAAATGAACAAAAGTTGTAACTGATCAATAATTGTATTTATTTTGTCAAATAAAACTACAGAATAGTAACTGAAACGTTACTTAACAGAAAAACAAGACGGACAAGAGATTATCTGATTCTAAAAATAGCTCACTTCCGCGAATTCCCACGGTAGTATTTTACAAACATCACGTGACTTTCATTCATAAAACTTTACACGCATTGTATAAATGGAATAGCCAAAACACGGTGCGTGCGCAGCATAGTTCAAGGTAGGTATATCGCAGAATAACCCGAGGTAGATTTTACTCTACAAGTATGTATGTTATTAGCTGGATCGTGTTAGAATTGAAAATAAAAAGAATTCCCGACTCTATTATGAATAAACTCTTAGAAAAACAAATTTCGTCAATCACAGATACGTTAACTAAGAATAATTGGGCTCTTAGTGTGAACAACTTATTAGATGGACTTGGTTTTAGTTATCTATGGACTTGGTTTTAGTTATCTATGGACTTGGTTTTAGTTATCTATGGACTTGGTTTTAGTTATCTATGGACTTGGTTTTAGTTATCTATGGACTGGTTTTAGTTATCTATGGACTTGGTTTTAGTTATCTATGGACTTGGTTTTAGTTATCTATGGACTTGGTTTTAGTTATCTATGGACTTGGTTTTAGTTATCTATGGACTTGGTTTTAGTTATCTATGGACTTGGTTTTAGTTATCTATGGACTTGGTTTTAGTTATCTATGGACTTGGTTTTAGGTATCTATGGACTTGGTTTTAGTTATCTATGGACTTGGTTTTAGTTATCTATGGACTGATTTTAACCCTACTATTAATTATTTACCTATACTTAAATCGAGATTACGTGATCAGTTTATCCAGAGATGGCGGGAATCTATTGAAAATATGCCAAAAATTGAGCACTATGTACGTTTTAAAACTGATTTTGAATTAGAAAACTAAATACATAAAGCTAAAAACAACTTGCATCGGGTTATGCTGTCTAGACTGAGGCTGAGTAGTCATGATTTTACTATTGAAACTGGTCGCTGCAATGCTATTGATCGTGTTAATAGACTATGTAAATGTTGTAATAATAACGCTATTGAATCAGAATAACATTTTATCTTGATATGTCCAATGTACAATGAAATAAGATTAAATTTTTTTAGGCAGAACAAGTTGGTCTACCTTGAATAAATATGTTACTCTTATGAAAAGTAAGAATAGTAAAATATTAATAAATACAGCTAAATATATTAAGAATGCCTTTAAGCTAAGAACAAATCATATGAAAACATTATGTCACTAACATTAATGAATGTATGTGTATGCTATCATATTAATATGTATTATCACAAAAAGACAAATTGGTTTCGCTCTGCCAATATAGCTTCTTAGCTGGTTTATCGTTGCTTTAAGTAACACGATGTCAACCTATTATTAATGTAATTTGTGTATATTACATTTTGTTTCTCATATATACAATTATGTATGTATATTGTATTGCCAAAGGCAAGGTTATCGCCAATTTTGCAATAAAAGATATTCTTATGCTATCCTGACTGTTTGTATGATTAATATAGACTATTGACCCACTTACCCTCTTGATGACCAGGTGAACAGTCATGCCATCTTTTATAGAATGCTGCAGTAACGTTTCATCATCCTTCAGAATCTTTCCGGCAAAAATTAAACACAACTGCTCGATCGACGAACCAAACTTCTCTGCCACTTGATTGCGCAACTGAAATACATAATTGTAATGTAAAATATTACTGTCGAATTTATCCTAGGATCATAAAAAATCTCTAAACATGAATGGACATTTACAGGTAATGTAATATAAATTGTCCACTATAAAGGCGTTCTCTACAGTTTTGTAAAAAAAGTACAATAATCCACATTGCCACTTCTCTCTCCCTCGTGGCAATGGATTCGATCAGGAGTTTTCGAGAGGGCTTAATATAAGTTTTAAGAACTTGTTTCGCAATCAAGCTAAAATAAATTTGTTCGGTATTATAAAGTAAAATTCCATAAATATTCCAACTTCAAATTGTTCTCAATTCAAGATTCATATATATAACGGAAATATTGTCCATTGTTTGGCCGTCATGCCATGCAGTCAAAAGCGCCGATGACTGTGCTGCCCACCTGTCGCTTTTAGCGGACGACAACCATTTTGTATGGATAAACGGCATGTTAAATCAAACTTATGGTTATTTTGTTGCGATTTGACAGGAGATGTGAGTGTAAAATGTACACATAGTAATAATTTTCTATTTCTAAAGACACTGACGGACACGTAAAAGTGACCCTTTGGGCAAGTTTAAAATTGAAAAGTTACAAGGAAGTCAATGACTTTAAATACATGTATGTAATTTTATAACTTATAACACACAAGGTAGATAGATAACTTTATTTCCTCCACTGCAGGGAGAGCTATATACAATATAAACATAAACATCTAATTTACAAAGAACACAATCTAATACAAATTACAATGCACGTCAAGTACATATCTATACATATGATATTTACAGAGAAAGGCATACAATTTATGATGCAAATAAAGTACATGCCTTCACAATGATATTACACTGGTGCATACACAGTAGTTCTAGCATAATATACACATATTTGTATATGAATAGAAATATACTCATACATGTATATGTATTTTAAATAATTAACATTTTGTTTTGAACGGTGTAACCTTTGACTGCAGTCGTATGTGCACCACCAACATTTGACTTGATCGCATATTATTTCTCCGTTCTACAACGTGCACGTACATATTATTTCTCCGTTCTACACCGTACACATTATTTCTCCGTTCTACACCGTACACATTATTTCTCCGTTCTACACCGTACACATTATTTCTCCGTTCTACACCGTACACGTTATTTCTCCGTTCTACACCATGCACGTACACATTATTTCTCCGTTCTACACCGTACACATTATTTCTCCATTCTACACCGTACACATTATTTCTCCGTTCTACACCGTACATATTATTTCTCCGTTCTACACCGTACACGTACACATTATTTCTCCGTTCTACACAGTACACATTATTTCTCCGTTCTACATCGTACACGTACATATTATTTCTCCGTTCTACACCGTACACATTATTTCTCCGTTCTACACCGTACACGTACACATTATTTCTCCGTTCTACACAGTACACATTATTTCTCCGTTCTACATCGTACATGTACATATTATTTCTCCGTTCTACACCGTACACATTATTTCTCCGTTCTACATCGTACACGTACATATTATTTCTCCGTTCTACACCGTACACATTATTTCTCCGTTCTACACCGTACACATTATTTCTCCGTTCTACACCATACACGTTATTTCTCCGTTCTACACCATACACTGTACACATTATTTCTCCGTTCTACACCATACACATTATTTCTCCGTTCTACACCGTACACGTTATTTCTCCGTTCTACACCATACACGTACACATTATTTCTCCGTTCTACACCGTACACATTATTTCTCCGTTCTACACCGTACACATTATTTCTCCGTTCTACACTGTACACATTATTTCTCCGTTCTACACTGTACACATTATTTCTCCGTTCTACACTGTACACATTATTTCTCCGTTCTACACTGTACACATTATTTCTCCGTTCTACACTGTACACATTATTTCTCCGTTCTACACTGTACACATTATTTCTCCGTTCTACACTGTACACATTATTTCTCCGTTCTACACTGTACACATTATTTCTCCGTTCTACACTGTACACATTATTTCTCCGTTCTACACTGTACACATTATTTCTCCGTTCTACACTGTACACATTATTTCTCCGTTCTACACCATACACGTACACATTATTTCTCCGTTCTACACCGTACACATTATTTCTCCGTTCTACACCGTACACATTATTTCTCCGTTCTACACTGTACACTGTACACATTATTTCTCCGTTCTACACTGTACACGTACATATTTGATCAAACTACTGTATCACGAACAAATTTTTTACCAACATTTAGAATTATTATAATTGACAAGTAAACTTATTTACATAATTATGTACATGTAGCCTACCTTCATGCGAAATAACGAGCAAAAACGACCTACCTAATAAACATTTTGTGACTGGATAACGCTGTGACAACATGCATTGATACATGTTGTATTTTCACAGATGGTATGATAAAACGTCAGACCATGAATATTCAGCAATCTTTAATCTATAAAACCTTTTTTATAAGAAGTAAGGATAAATAGAATATTAGGTTATATATAAATATCTGATAATTGTAAATTTATTCAGCTCTGCTCTGAAACATTTTCTCTCTTTAATAAATTTGATTTAACTACATTTTTGTAATTAAAATTGTTAATTTCATAGGATTTAATATAATACTTTAATAATAATGGACTGCAAGTAAATTGCTATGACGTCACAACAGTGTTTTAATGGTGGTGAATAAACACATGGATAAAGAATACGTTCGAATGTTGAGTGTTCATTATATGTTTATATATAAGAAAGTTACGAGGACCCAGTCTACGACAATGTTTACTGTAGAGCTGTATTAAAAAATCAACTCATTATTGAGTCCATACTAAAGCTTTCCAATGATTTTTTTTTTTTGATTTTTTTTAATTTTGAGGCCCCTTTTCGAGTAACCCCGTTTATTTCTTTCATGTATGTACATAAAAAGCATTTACACAATGTTACAACATTAATGATATCATAAGACGTTTGCCTTCCATGTATATACACAAAAGGGTTATTTCTGGATAAGTATCCCTAGTTTGAAAAATAAATTGTAAAGCAAAAAAGAGAAGGGTGAAGAAAAAGAAAAAAGCATATGGGTGATCGTTTCCATTGATTTATTTTCAAATTACACACAAAAAAACAAAACAAAAAAAACATAAATAGAGGAATTAATCGATTATATAAACGCTACCCACTTGGAGTTGTATTTTTCTAATTTGTCTGTTCGTAAAGCAATCTCCCGTTCTAAATTAATTCTAATATTTAGGTAGCTTTTAAAGCATTCAAAACGTGGCAATTCTTTTCTACACTTCATTCTATATATAAAAGATTTACATAGAATAATTACGAAATTAATTGTATTGTTTATTACTGAGTTGTTTATTTTACCAAAACAAATTACCTCAAAATTTATATCCACATCTATATTTTTTGTTTTTAGAAATGTGCTTAGTTGTTTCCACATGTGTTGTACACATGGGCATTCCCAAAACAAATGTTCAATATTTTCGACATTCATATTACAGAAATCACAAAGACTTGTCGGAACTAATTTGCATTTTAATAAATGTGTATTAGTCGGTAGAATATGCTTCAAGAATTTGTATTGAAAACTTCTTAACTTCGTATCTATTGTCGCAAAATACAGAACTGAGTAAATACGTTTCCATTCAAAATCTTGTTTACCTAGTATGGTATTCCATTTATTTTCTGATTTAATTCCTTCAATCTCTGAATTGTCCATTTGTGTTTTATATAATAGTTGATTGGGGCTTTTTGAGGTTTTTAGTTTGTCAATTAACGTTTCTGTTCTTGTTTCTGCAAGGAGTCGTTGGTTCATTTTATTTACGTATGATTGTGGTATACTGTGTTTTAGTTTATGATAGGTTAAGAAATCCTTTTCATTTAAATTAAATAACTCTATCATGTCATCAAATGTTGAGTATTTACCATTCCTAAAATTGAATAATTGATCTACATATTGTATTCCTTTATTGAACCAATCCCTATAGAAGACAGTGTTTCCCTCCACTTTAATTTCAGAATTATTCCAGATGATATGTTGTTTAAAAGAAACACTAGAATTACTAAATTGTGCAGAAATATTAAACCATGACTTTAGAATATCATGTAAAAATGAATTACCACCACTGACGTTATGAATATCATTATCAGACAGATTGCAATCTAGTAACATTTCACCCCCATATTTCTCTATTTGCTTTGCATAAATACATTTCCAGAGTCCTTTATTTTTGTCGTCTAAGATTCTCTTAAGCCAACAAGCTTTTATTGAGTTTAAAAAATATGTTATGTTTGTTAACTTTAAACCGCCACTTTCATAATTTTTATATAATGTAGTTCTCTTGATTTTTTTCTGGTTTATCGTCCCACATAAATACAAATAATGATTTTGTAATATCACTAATGATATGTGCTGGTGGATTCGGTAAAACAGTAAATGGATAAACAAGTTTTGGTAATGCAAACGTTTTAATAACTGTCACTTTCCCCATCAAAGTAAGCTTACGATGTTGCCACTGCTTTAAACAGTTTTTAAATTCTTGCAATTTTGGTTCCAAATTTGATGTAAGATTAAATTCTTTATCATTACTAAAATACATTCCAAGTGTTTTTGCCTTCTTTGAGGTCCATATAAAGTTCTTATCTTGACACATCTGAATATCTGAATTTCTTAAGGATCCTATTCTGAGTATAATGGTTTTTGATGTATTTAATTTCAATCCTGACAGTTTGCCAAATTCACTTATAACATAAATCAAACGTTCAAAAGAAGCTTTATTACCATTGTTTGTATATGTTCCGTCGTCAGCATATAGTGTTTGTTTTATTTCCTGACCATTTATGTTTATTCCTTGGATATTTGGATCTCTTGCTATTGTATTTGATAACAGTTCCATGCATATGATAAAAAGTGAAGATGACAGAGGACATCCTTGTCTTACACCTCTTTTAATCTGGAAAGCTTCTGACATATAACCATTGTTTATAACAACGCTATTTATGTTAGAGTAAAAAAGTCGAATCCACTTAATGAAATTCTCACTAAAATTAAAATGTTTTAAGCATGCAAATATAAATTCGTGATTGAGGCTGTCAAACGCTTTCTCGTAATCTGAGAACAATAATAATCCAGGAAGTTTATTATCATTATAATATTCGATAATTTCAAAAAGTAGACGAATATTTTCACCGATATACCGTCCTTTCATGAAGCCTGTTTGTTCTGGGCTTATAATTGTGGGTAAGACTTTTTTTATTCTGTTGGCAATCGCTTTTGTTGCTATTTTCGTATCCACATTAAGCAGACTTATTGGACGCCAGTTTGATAGTGTTGTTTGATCCTTACCAGATTTGGGTAATAATGTTATAATACTTTGTTTTTGTAAATCGGTAAGATTTCCATTAAAATATGAATAGTTAATGGATTTAATATAGTACTGCTTTAGACTTTTCCAAAATATTTTGTAAAATTCAACGCTAAGTCCGTCTGATCCAGGACGTTTGTTGTTTTTCATCTGAAATAGAGATTGTGAGCACTCATATTCATTTAATAAGCCATCACAGTTAAACGATTCTAATGGTTCTAGTTTGTTTATTGCTTGATCAAAAAAATCAATAGAAGGTATTATCATTTCAGTTTCCTGGTATAAATGCTTATAATATGCCATTTCTTCATATAAAATTTGGCTGCTCCCTGTAATTTCTTTATCATTTACTACTAATTTTGTAATATTCTTTTTTTCAGCATGGCGTTTTTCAAGATTAGTAAAATATTTAGTATTTTTTTCATTGAGTTCAATATCGAGTGCTTTTGATCGTATCATTATTCCGTTAACTTTTTGTTCGTACAAATTATTCAGCAGATCCTCTTTACTCAACAGTTCTTCCTGATAATGTTCAATATTGGTATTTGTAATAGCCTTATTTATTTTGTCTTCAATTGTTTCTATTTCTTTTATTAATATGCTCTCCTCCTTTTGTTCTTCTTTTTTCTTATATGTTGAATATTTTATTGTATCATTTCTGATGTTACCTTTAATAATTTCCCATAGTACATTTGAATTAGCTTCTTCATTGAACTGTACAGTTTCGTTTATGCTATTTTTTATAATTGCTTGATAGTCGCCATTTAATAACAGGCTATTGTTTATTTTAAAATAACCTGGCCCTCTTTTCTGATCGGTAAAATTAATTTTTAAAAGTACAATTGAATGATCAGATCTAAAACTTGGTTTGATTACACAACTTTGCGTTAAGTTACTAAAATATTCGGAAACAAGAAAGTAGTCTAATCTGCAGAAGATTGGAGGTACCGTACTAGAATGCCAAGTGTATTGACTTTGAGATTTGTTTTTATGTCTCCAAATATCGATAAGGTTATTATTTTTTATTATTTCCTTTAATTTTAGTCTACATTTAGAGTGGGTATCTATTCTACCATTTCTCTTATCTACATTTATATCTAATACTGTATTGAAATCTCCTCCAGTGATGAAATTCTTATCGTTATTTTCATTTAAGTAATTGTCCAGTTCATTAAAGAATGTGACGTCATCATCGTTAGGTCCATATGCATTAATTAATGTAAACTCGTGATTATTTATTGCTATTTCCAGAGCAATTAGCCTACCCTTAATTATTTCTACGAAATTCTTAATAGTATGAGGACCCGCTATGTTCAATAATATAGCAACACCTTCGCTGTTACTTTTTATACCACTATAATAGGCTTTATTACCCCATTCAGAAATCCATCTACTAGTAGTTTTTTCTGAAGAATGTGTTTCCTGGAGAAAACAAATTGATAGTTTTTTACTCTTTACCCAGTTAAATACTTCCAATCGTTTTTTAGTATTCCCAAGACCTCTAACATTATATGAACATATCAATAATTCCATACTACTTAAAATGAAATGACATAATTATCAATCTAAAATAAATGGGAACGATCACGCAAATATATAAAGAATGTAATGTCATAGTTTAAGAAAAAATAATCTCGGTCACGGGCTGCAACTACAGTATATAATTGTTATAAATACTTTACCAGGTAGATCTATAGCACAACATCAAGCTGTTTGAGTTGTGTTCTTCAATGAATCAATATATGTTTGACATTCTAAATCCCGCTTGCTCATGTTATTGTCAGTTGACTTTAACAAACATAACAGAAGTGAATCAGACAAGCATACAGATTGACAGACAGACAGACATTATGTGTAATAATGCGTATGCACAGGGTGAATCTGGAATTATGATACAGTATTGTATAATAGCACATCATGTCACTACACATTAAGGTGCCCATTCAATTGTATTCACATTATACAAACAAATCGTATAATTAAAAGAAGCTTCTGTGTAAGGGTTTCAATCTCTTAACAAAATGTAATATAAAATTTTGTTTCACTTAATAATCTACATAGCGATCGTATTTGCTGATGTGTCCTGCTACTACTAGTATTGGTATGTATAAAACAAACTGTACCTGGTTTTATATATATACATACCATCAATTCAACACGGTATCATGCACCGAAATGCGACAAAAAGATCAAATAATTAGAGATATGTAAGTCAATAAGTTTCCTTTGTGTATCCTCATCAATATACCTTTACCGAAACGAGACATAAAGATCAATTAACTTGGGGAAGTGTCTGTCTTTATTTGTAAAGTAAGGCATGCACATGTTACCATCTAGCCGGTTCGTTTCCAATGATATTTCATGTCATACATTTAAGAAAGGGATAGATTAAATAACATATCCGTATCTTTAGCTATATATATGGTGCGTGAATACGTAATTATGCATTAACATTTTTTTTTTTTTAAAACGCATTCCAAATCGGCATAACGCATTGAAATATTATTCACTGAGTAGAATTGAATAAATTTTAAACAAAAAGAGCGTGTAATGCGTTGGTTACCTGACTCCATTTTCACCCCATAAGCTGCGATTGTAAGCATGGAACCAACTCCAATTCCCGCAAAAATGTCAAAAACAGGGATAAACACAAGCCAGTCATCAACAGCAGCAAACAATAAGAGCCAGGAAATGTGACGATTTTTCGTTCGTCACGTATAAAGTTAGATGATCTTATGTATAACGGTGCGTATGTAATTATTATCCCGTTAAAAATAAACACGCCTTCGATAAGAAGAAGAATAGTCTAAAACGGCCGTCTTAGTATTTACAATTCTGCAAGAGACATACAGGTCGGAAAAACTACAGGATATCATACGTGACTGACTCTTATGCTATATACACCTGTCATCGTATAATAATGTATATGGTAAAATATTTACTTTAACAAAGTACAAGTAACAACAGTAATAAATACGTAACATCTATATACATGTGCAATGTTAATGGTTGTCAATGGCAACACTCAGAGATCAGGTTGACTAAAGTGTTCAGTGGGTGTAAATATTATTTCAAATTTAGAAATCGTTAAATGCTTATCTGGAGCTCTGACTTATCAATGTCACATCAACAACATTAGTGAACACAGGTACAGTCATACAGTCACATCCATATGTACAAAGTCATTCAGACACACCGACTCAGTCACACAGGTACAGTCATACAGACACATCCATATGGACAAAGTCATTCAGACACACCGACTCAGTCACACAGGTACAGTCGTACAGAAACATCCATATGGACAAAGTCATTCAGACACACCGACTCAGTCACACAGGTACAATCATACAGACACATCCATATGGACAAAGTCATTCAGACACACCGACTCAGTCACACAGGTACAGTCATACAGACACATCCATATGGACAAAGACATTCAGACACACCGACTCAGTCACACAGGTACAGTCATACAGAAACATCCATATGGACAAAGTCATTCAGACACACCGACTCAGTCACACAGGTACAGTCATACAGACACATCCATATGGACAAAGTCATTCAGACACACCGACTCAGTCACATAGGTACAGTCATACAGACACATCCATATGGACAAAGTCATTCAGACACACCGACTCAGTCACACAGGTACAGTCATACAGACACATCCATATGGACAAAGTCATTCAGACACACCGACTCAGTCACGTTATATTTAACAGTATACCCAAATGCGTGTGAAGATTACCAAACAAAACATATAAAGTGGATTTGTGTATAGTGTTTTGTTGTACATCAACATCTATATTCGATATAGATGACAGTCAAACGTGTCTTAAGTAGCCAGCCAAGGGAGTCAGAAAAAGCGTCCACTCAGCAAAGGTGGCCGCCCAATAGAGGTCAAATATATATTAAAATAACCGATTGGGAATCTGGAAACTGGCTGCTTAATACAGGTTGACCGTTTAATGGAGCTGACCACCAACACAGGTCTGACTGTATATATATATAAATTATGTCCTTAACATATGTCTTAATATATGAACATTAAATAGCGATGGACAACTCTCATATGACTCTAATAAAAAATAAAAAACTTCAACAACATAGGTCCCTCAAATATGTGCAGTATCTGGTCAACTGTAATAATTAGGCAAATAACAAACCATCTGGTCTGTTAACTCTTTGCACACTAGCGATGAAACTGACATTGCAAATTTCATTAGAAATGTCAGGGTCTATTCCCAGAGTTTTTAGTTACATATAAGATAGCACATTAATGAATTGTCAACTACTACAATTATTTGAACTATATATAGCCTTTATTTTACCCAGCAGGCAAAGAGTTAGAGACATGTCAAATAGTCTAAACTGATTTCAATATAAAGTGAAAGAACCGATGGTGGTAAAAAAACAACCATTAGAATTGTGGTGTGTGCATACATGTTCATCATGTATACAATACACTAGTTTGAGTTTTCTGTTCTATTATCCGATTTGAATATCCAAGCAGACAGAAATGTTAATACTATACTAATGTACTAATGAGATAAAATACGATTTATCCAGTTTACCTGTATCTAAGGCATACCTGCATAATTCGTGATTTAACTCTATCAATGTTAATTGCCCTATTTGGTCTTATATTTAAAAATCTATACTGCAAATTATTAGTGACGGATACATTATGTCATCAGCACACTTTTACTGGCTTAATCTTTGTAATTATTAGATGATTTCCTGTCATTTTATAGCCATGGTAGATTTAACCAATGACCGTACTCCCTACTGTGTACTCGTTGTATATAACCTGCTTTGTTTTTATAGTAAATTGCTCCATTTCTGGTCCAAGAGAACTCAACTTCGTCCGGCATCTTGTTTTTTACACACATGAGCACCTGATGATTAGTTTTTGTTAGATCTTCCATAACAAATATTGGTTTAGGCAATGCCTTTTTGCTCCTTAATAGTTTGTCCCTGGTCAACCTGGACATGAATCGAATGATAATTTGCCTCGGATTTTTCCCAGATTTCTTGCCGAGGCGATGACTGATGTCAATATCTTCGCGCTTTAAGTTGAGATCCGCAATATGCTGGTTTAAGTATTTTATCACAATGTCTGTTGTCTGGTCAGCGTTTTCCGATATTTGTTTCAGGTTCTCTGTTTCAACACTAAGTTTAATTTGTGTTTCGTCTTGATGATTGATTTTATTATTGTTATTTACTTGTTCGCTTGTAGTGCTGATTTGATGTTTTCCGGGTTGTTGTTTTACAGGGTATGTCTTTTCTGCTATCCCACTTATTCTTACGTTGTTTGACCTGCTGTATTGTTCAACTTCATTCAAGAATTCCTCGGTTTTCTCCTCGCTCTTTCTTAATTTATATCGTAGATTATTGTTCTCCTCACCTTGCTCATCAACGGTTTTGCCGAGTGATTTAACATGTTCCTTTAACTTATCATTTTCTTGATCTTTCGTGAATAAGTTTCCCTCCAGGATATCTAACCTATATACCACAGATTTCAGCAACTCTTCTTTCATCTGAGTTATCATTTCTTTCATCATAGCTCTAATATTTCCATCATCCTTCGTCAACACATTTGCTAATTTGTCATTTATTTGTCTTAGTTGTTGCCTTATCTCGATTAAATCTGTTTGATCACTTTCTTTATCAATGCTATGTTTATTTTGTTTTTTCTTTGGGTTCTTTATTGGTGTTGTGCTCATACTTGCATCAACTGAACTGGTACTACTAATTTCACTACGATTTCTCTTTTTATTTGAATCACTCTCTGATGTTGGATTTTTGTCTGCCATAGTTATGTTGCTCAGTATACTTCTGAAATACTGTACTATGCTACACTGATTTCATCAATAATGGCGCAGCCCTGGTCGACCGTTCAAACGGAGTTTATCTCCATCTACACATAATATTGTTCGTGTTTCAAAGATAGTTTATAAATAAAATCTTAGTTACCAACATTTATAATACTTTTATCCAAATTCCAGTATCCAATATGATCACTTTAAGATGAAAAACTCCAATTATGTTGGAGCTAAAAAAAAATTTACTTTTCAAAACAAGGGACACTACTCTACATGTATATGTATTTTAAATAACTAACATTTTGTTTTGAACGGTGTAACCTTTGACTGCAGTCGTATGTGCACCACCAACATTTGACTTGATCGCATATTATTTCTCCGTTCTACAACGTGCACGTACATATTATTTCTCCGTTCTACACCGTACACATTATTTCTCCGTTCTACACCGTACACATTATTTCTCCGTTCTACACCGTACACATTATTTCTCCGTTCTACACCGTACACGTTATTTCTCCGTTCTACACCATGCACGTACACATTATTTCTCCGTTCTACACCGTACACATTATTTCTCCATTCTACACCGTACACATTATTTCTCCGTTCTACACCATACACGTTATTTCTCCGTTCTACACCATACACTGTACACATTATTTCTCCGTTCTACACCATACACATTATTTCTCCGTTCTACACCATACACGTACACATTATTTCTCCGTTCTACACCGTACACATTATTTCTCCGTTCTACACCGTACACATTATTTCTCCGTTCTACACCGTACACGTTATTTCTCCGTTCTACACCATACACGTACACATTATTTCTCCGTTCTACACCGTACACATTATTTCTCCGTTCTACACTGTACACATTATTTCTCCGTTCTACACTGTACACATTATTTCTCCGTTCTACACTGTACACATTATTTCTCCGTTCTACACTGTACACATTATTTCTCCGTTCTACACCATACACGTACACATTATTTCTCCGTTCTACACCGTACACATTATTTCTCCGTTCTACACTGTACACATTATTTCTCCGTTCTACACTGTACACATTATTTCTCCGTTCTACACTGTACACATTATTTCTCCGTTCTACACTGTACACATTATTTCTCCGTTCTACACTGTACACATTATTTCTCCGTTCTACACTGTACACATTATTTCTCCGTTCTACACTGTACACATTATTTCTCCGTTCTACACTGTACACATTATTTCTCGTTCTACACTGTACACATTATTTCTCCGTTCTACACTGTACACATTATTTCTCCGTTCTACACTGTACACATTATTTCTCCGTTCTACACTGTACACATTATTTCTCCGTTCTACACTGTACACATTATTTCTCCGTTCTACACCATACACGTACACATTATTTCTCCGTTCTACACCGTACACATTATTTCTCCGTTCTACACCGTACACATTATTTCTCCGTTCTACACTGTACACTGTACACATTATTTCTCCGTTCTACACTGTACACGTACATATTTGATCAAACTACTGTATCACGAACAAATTTTTTACCAACATTTAGAATTATTATAATTGACAAGTAAACTTATTTACATAATTATGTACATGTAGCCTACCTTCATGCGAAATAACGAGCAAAAACGACCTACCTAATAAACATTTTGTGACTGGATAACGCTGTGACAACATGCATTGATACATGTTGTATTTTCACAGATGGTATGATAAAACGTCAGACCATGAATATTCAGCAATCTTTAATCTATAAAACCTTTTTTATAAGAAGTAAGGATAAATAGAATATTAGGTTATATATAAATATCTGATAATTGTAAATTTATTCAGCTCTGCTCTGAAACATTTTCTCTCTTTAATAAATTTGATTTAACTACATTTTTGTAATTAAAATTGTTAATTTCATAGGATTTAATATAATACTTTAATAATAATGGACTGCAAGTAAATTGCTATGACGTCACAACAGTGTTTTAATGGTGGTGAATAAACACATGGATAAAGAATACGTTCGAATGTTGAGTGTTCATTATATGTTTATATATAAGAAAGTTACGAGGACCCAGTCTACGACAATGTTTACTGTAGAGCTGTATTAAAAAATCAACTCATTATTGAGTCCATACTAAAGCTTTCCAATGATACCAAATGTGCCCAAATTCCATTTTGATTAACCTGCCTGCAAGAAAACTGCCAATTCATGAAATGAAATCAGAGTCCGTCATTTATAATAAAAATACCTGTGCCGATAAAATAATGAAAGTCAATCGACAGAAAGTTACAATACAGTCTACACCCGTTATGTCAAAGTCGGTTATGTTGAAATCTCTGGTTATCTCGAAGTCGAATCAAAGTCCCGTTTCAGACACTATCATTTTACATATAACTGGCTCCGCTTACAAGTATATCGAATTCTGTTAAGTCAAATTTTTGGTTATATCGAATTTATATTTTGGTCCCTTCAGTGCAGTATTTAACACTTGTTATGTCAAAATGCCACTTTTTCGCCGAAGTGCGACAGACATTCGGCAAATTTGCCTGATCAAAGACGGACTGCCGTGCCTGTACAAACAAACACGATTTCGCCGAAGTGAGACTTTCATTCGGCAAAGTTGCCTGATCAAAGACGGACCACCGTGCCTGTGCAAACAAACAATCAATAATGATTATTGAAGGTGTTTACCGTGATAGTATGATCATTACAGGTACACACAGGCAATCATCAAGTCATTGGATAAATGGCTCATCCTCATACCATCAATTAACATATTTAGGCAAAAGTTTGTTCTTCGAAGCTCAGAAAAATTGCAACCAAGTGCAATTGCAATGACAATAATGGACTATTATATTAGCAAAATCCATCTTTCCCGTGTAAATTCTAGGAAATCGGACATTACCAAATTCTTCAGAAAGTGGACATGATGAAATCCGATAGAGTGTAAAAGAGACATGCTTAAATTCAAATGAATACAGCAGAAATTTAATCGAGTATCAGTTTATTACTACATCGTTAATGCACAGTTATTGCATCAGTAATTTTTTATCACAGATTCCGATATGAATGTTATAAGTTTATACAAATTTATTTTAGCTCAATTGCGAAACAAGTTCTTTCAACTTATATTAATCACTCTCGAGACCTCATTCCTGATGGAATCCATCGCCACGAGGGAGAGAAGAGGCAACAGGGAATTGAAATGCCTTGTCTAAGGGCACAATCGTAACGGCTCCAGTGGGGCTCGAACTCCGGACCTGAAGCGAACGCGCATCCACTGCGCTATCACGACTTCCACAAAATTTATAATTTGTTATTTACATGTATGTGCTGCATTTTAATAAATATTAAATATGATATTACATTGTTTTTTTATCAAGTGTGCCCATGTCACGGTTATAACAATGACAACATGGAACAAGTACGATGGGCAAGGCTGTGATATACTAGTACGAAACACCTTCGGAAATATGCTCAATATTCGCTATGTCGAGTATTTTGTTCGGTCCGACGGAATTCGACACAATGGACACTGTTAATACAAAAATAATAAATATTAAAAAAAATCTGTCTAATTTGTGTTTTAGTTTTACATTGTTATTTAAACAAAAATTAATTTGAATATTCACTTGCAATACCAAGTCGCGAAGGATCACTGGATATTTCACACTCCAGTTACCGGAAATATAAATAAACATATCTTGTGCACTTACAATCTATTTCTAACCGATCAGACAGGTAAATAAGCGGTGAAAACTTTAAACCTACCCCAGTTTTCACTAATTTCACTATTCCCATTTATGTCGCCTATAAATATCATTTTTTAAAGAAATTAGCATTTCCCCCCCAAAATGACATACCGGGTATACATCGTCTGCCACACCAATATATTTACGAATAAATAATGTCATTATAGTCTCACTGTTCCATGTATATTCAGGTCCATGTGTTGTCACAGAGGTTCTCCAACTGATATACATGGTTGTGTAAACCTAGATATTCTCTGTTAGGCACCGTGTGATGTGTGTGTTGGATCAGGGCTCATGCTAGAAAGCGATTCGGGCGAAGTGGTCGCTTTATTTTCCGCCACTTCGCCGACAATAAACATCAGGGTGACATCCATTTCGCCTTATTTCTGGAGGATATAATTTCTAATTAATGGTAATACGTTTTGTCATTTGACAGCCTGGAAATTCACGCCGTCAGGCATATTAAGCTAATCACCCCCCGACATCCGGATACTTGTCGTAATCCAATCAACTTAATACCGTTAATACGCATAGCCAATCAGCGACGCCGAAGCAAACATATTTACATCATTCCCAGCCTAATTAACAAATAGCCGGATGATCTTTATCCAAATTATCGATGTTGTATGACACAAGATACCAATTTATAACAATCAGTGTTGAAATACAGTAAGAGCTAAAATTTAGTCATTGTCAAAAATATGTGCGACAATTGACTAATAAAAAATCAATTTGCTGAAAATTGGAACGTCCTAAAGCTATTTACGGAAAATGTATGCAGCGTATATAAAATTGATAGGCAGTTTAGAATCATGCATTTTGAATATGTTGATTATTAATCAGAGTGGCTGAATGAATTTGAGTGGCTGGAAATGAAACAAACTGATGATCAGATTCTGTTGTATTGTACTTGGTGTAGAGATGCTAAAAAGAAAAATCCCTTCGCTAACAGTGGTAGCACGAACCTACAAAAAAGTGCTCTTGATCGCCATGCAAATAGTAACCCTGAACATGTTGAAGTTGTTTGTGCTCGACAAGTTGTAATGTCAAAACAAACTGTCATGGATGTGATTGGAATTCAGGAAAATAAGCGGACTATTGAAAATGCCCAGTCAAAGGTGTGTACTACTATTTTTATAATAAAATGTCAGAACTTGCCAAAAGTTGCTAAATTGATTATTAAGTTGTAAATGGAGTCATTTATTGCATGTTATACATGTATTTGCAGTTTTCCAAAGCAGCCAAGAATTAATCTTGTTCTTTTTTTCCAGATGACTGACAGATTCGTTATAATTCAGTGTTGTATAATTTTTACAGTTTTACTATATATTGTACTTGTATTATATATTTTCAGGAAGCCCAATTGAAGACAATGTACTTTGTCGCCAAGAATAACTTACCACTGCGCATCCACAATGAGCTAGTTAGTCTCCAGAAGGAGAATGGGTGCCAGCCTCTACAAGACGGTGTGAACATCTACACGAGCGCCGGTATTCACAATGAAATGATAGATGCAATAAACTCTGAGCTGGTAGATGACATAAATAAAGACATCAACTACAGTGACGTTGTGGGTGTAATTGTAGATGAAACCACAGACATAACTATCCACAAGAAACTTAACATATACTTTAAGTGTTTTAAGTCCGGCACATCTGAGCCCGTGGTGCACTTTGTGGACTGTGTTCCAGTGGTAAATGGAAAGGCTGAGACACTAGTACAGGAAATAGAGAATGTTTGTGTCAACATGGGACTGGATTTAATGAAAGTTGTATCAATGGCTAGCGACGGTGCAAGTGTAATGACTGACCGTAAAGGTGGTGTTGGTGCGCTTCTTCGGAAAAAACCCCCAGGCTAGTGCTAATCCACTGTGTAGCACAACGACTGGCTCTGTGTTCTGGGCAGGCATGTGGCAGCGTTCAGTGAGTACCATGATACCGTCAAGCAGGTCTACAGATACTTCCACAATTCAGCTGTTACGTGCAATGGAGACTCACTGTGCTAAATGATGAAAATGGTGACACAAAACATGTGACCCTTAAGGAGCCAGCAGCCACTCTGTGGTTATCTCTTGAAAGTGCAGTGAAAGCCATATACCATAGTTACCCCGCCCTCATGATGGCACTTGAAAATGAGGGTGTAAGTGAGGCCAAAGGTATATTGAAGCATGTCAAAAGTGTGTCATTCTTACTGAAAACAGCATTCTTGGTGGATATATTATTACCTGTGAACAAACTGTGCAAAGTCTTTCAGAAGGATGAACTTGACATTGATACTGTCAGCATGAATGTTCTAGCTACGAAAGAAACACTTGAAGCTTACAAGATCAAAAGTGGAACAACACACGCATGGGATTTCAAAACAGTGCTGATAAATACATTGATACTATCATTGACAACATCAACTCTCGGTTTGAGAAGTCATCCATGGACAAATTGGCTGTTGCCAACCGTGTGTTAAACCCAAAGCTGCTTCCCGTGTCCACTGTTGCCATCTGTGAATACAGTGAGGACAATTTAGAGTCCATCATCGTCTGGCTTGGCTCAGTTAGTGAGGCTCCTGGCCTTGTAAATCGAAAATGACCATCAAAAACATGCGAGGAAAAACACTGAAAACTGTGTGCCAGGACTTAATTGAACATTATGATGACATATTCCCAGATTACTGTGTGTTAGCTAAGTACATGTTAACCGCACCTCTCACCAATGTTGCCTGTGAGAGAGGGTTTTCAACCCAGAATAGACTCAAACAAAAGCAAGACCAGGCATGTCCCATGACAAGGTAGCAAAACTTATCAGAATCACAGTAACAGATTTCCCGGCTGGAAAGGTTGCCCGCAGATTTGACAAAATGTGCAAGCGTAGAAAATGAAACAGTAACTTCAAACGTGCTCAGTAAAGTGAATGAATTAATGATTTGTGTCTTGAATAAAGTTTAAAAAACTGTTTTTCATAAAAATAAAATACATATTTATTATAAACATGTGTTCGTTTTGGTTAGGGTACAGTCATGTATTAGTAGAGAAAGGTCTGGCTTGGTCAGCTCACACATTGGTCTAGAGTGCATTGTATGATCGAGAAAAAATTACATGTACGTAAAGTACAACATGCATATATTTGACTCTTGAAAATTCCAGTTTGACTCTTGAGATTTTGACCTCTTGATTTCAAAGTCTAGTGAACGCCCTGACTGATACCGGGGGCCCCGATCACAAAGTATCTGGAATGGATAAATGCCTTGCAACAAAAAAAACAATATAATTTAGGAGTTTTACTGATTTATTTCATTCGATAACTAAATATATTTTAGGAAAATCACTTGTTTTCACAGTAATTCCGACTTTTCATATCGCTATCTTACATTATGAATGAAATTTTTCGGATTCGACTTTTAGTTAATTACGCAAATGATACGAGTTATGCATATTATAAATACAAATGTGTTTAAATTCAAATTGTCATATTATAAATATTGAAATGTATATGTCCGCTTTATATAAGAAATATATGCAAATTAACAGTTTTACTATGTCGTCGAACAGTACTCGATCCGTTTCGCAAAATTAAATGCAGATCAGCTTTTGTGTGTGTATAATCAACATTCCTATTGGTTTGTCAAGATTAATCTGCCCTGCAGCTTTTCTACATACAATAGTTCCTACAATGTATATCCTGCAAACCTCGACTAAATACGGTTTCACTATTTGCAGTTGTTCAAAAGTCTCAACACTTCTCCCTAAATCATCTGGAGGGAAATGACCTGCAAACCTTGACTAAATACGGTTTCACTATTTGCAGTTGTTCAAAAGTCTCAACACTTCTCCCTAAATCATCTGGAGGGAAATGACTTCTCCCAAAATTTGGAGTCTAGCTTGAGCCCTGTGGATGGGTCCATTTACGGTTGTGCACCCAGTCAGAGTAATTAGGAGGGTGACGACTTCTTATGTGCACTATGTGTTTGTCTAAGTTAAACTAAATGTTAGTGTTTTAGATACAGTATATAGGCAAAATGTTATCCAACAAATGAATTTGTAGTGAAAATGACACATTAAGCATGTTATTAAAATAAGTGTTCCTTATTTATATTGTTTACATACTAATGCTCAAGCTGTAGGTAATTTCCACAGTTAGGCGAAAACATGCGACGTCATTCTGGATTACTGAGAGTGAGGCGCCGCCATTTTGCCAACTTTTCTCACAAAGTAAACAATCGTTTTCTTCGAGATTTTTGTGAATGAAAGGTAAAATATTGTTTATTCGGTGACATAAAATTGTTTGCAATGTATGAACATTCCAAACCTATAGGAGTCTGTTATACACAGGTACTACATCGTTAGAAACCAGTAACACCGGGATACTCGACATATTCTGGAAATGGGAAAATGCTATAAATTAACAAAACTTATTTTTTATTACTTTCTCATATGTATGCTTTTAACTACTCATACTTTTAACTTCTTTGCAGATATTGACGCGCAACATGTCTACATCCTCACATGGGGTTTGACATTAGAAGAACATAGGAATGGCACTAGAGTGGCGGAACCTATGCTTGGCGTAAATCCCACAGTATAACATGTTAATTGCACTTGTCGTATATTATTTTTTTAAGTCGTGAAAACAACTTTCAAAACACTCCTGTTGACAGTTTTAGCTTCATCACGTGACCTTGCTGCTCAATACAGCTATCGCAACGGTGTCGGTCGGCACCTGTTTATATGGGGAACTGAAGACTTCAGGGCACCTATACACGTCATACCAGTTATTTTTTATTTATCCACCATAACTTGTTGAATATATTATGTTGATATATAGTACATCATTGTACATATATGTCACGTGACTTTGCATCACCCTACCGATACACGCAACGGAATGCTATTGAACCATGATTTGAACAGCTGCTCTGTCAGCGAAATTAGACTAGAACTATATAAATATTTTAAATAGCGATAAAAATGGAAAATACGCCGAGCATAGGTTCACCACTCTACATGCGTGGCCTGACCCGACCCGAGTATCGAACAAGGGATCGGTCGATTGCAATCCCGACACTACCACTGGACCACAGAAGCATCTCAAAGTATCTTTGAGGCTTTGTCTAATTCATATTAATAATCAGAAAATTATTAATGGGCTGTAGAAGAAGGAAGACGAAAAAGAGTATCTATATATTTCGTTTTAACAGTTCATGAGTTGCAATCAAGTTGACCCAGTTGGCTTCACACTATAAATAATTTTATTTACATAATGTAATCTGTTTGGGAATATACATTATCTTCAAATTCACCTGCTTTACTGTGGCATCCTGGTCAATTTCGATATCTTGTTTTTCCTTTGGCGTTTTCACAGTAACTCGTATTCCCATTCCAGAATTTTCCGGCGCTGTTGGATTGTCGGCCATTTTGTACAAAATTGGCGTATTTCCGTTTCCGTTTCATTTACTATAACCACCAATAAGTTTAATAACTACCGCAACGTATGAACAATATTCTCTACATACTAAAACACAGGAACCTGAGAATTTAGAGTAAATATATATATATCAACGCCTGTTCCCAGGCTAGCTTTCTCATTGGAGCAGTTTATTATGACGTTTTTATTAAGTTGTATGATTCTATTGTTTGGCCAGTCATTAACTATGGCCGCTGTTTGGGGAACCTCACCATGTTCATGCATTAACGCTATCCACAATCCACAATGAGATTTTGTCTCGGGGTTGGAAAATACACTCCAAACTCGGCAGTAATATGGCTCCGAGATCTGGTCGCCCCATACCCAAACATTGGTACACCAAATTGAAGGTGTCCAACGAAGAGCGGCCCGTTGGATAAAGGCTGACTTCTATCGTACCTCTAGTGTTACAGACATGCTACATTCCCTAAATCTACGCAGACTAGATCAACGGCGTATTGACAATAGGTTATCCCTTATGTATAAAATTCATGGATGGATGGATGGATGGATGGATGGATGGATGGATGGATGGATGGATGGATGGATGGATGGATGGATGGATGGATGGATGGATGGATGGATGGATGGATGGATGGATGGATGGATGGATGGCTGGATGGATGGATGGATGGATGGATGGATGGATGGATGGATGGATGGATGGATGGATGGATGGATGGATGGATGGATGGATGGATGGATGGATGGATGGATGGATGGATGGATGGATGGAT
>CM026399.1:55604522-55631460 GCA_014843695.1 Archivesica marissinica
GCAACACTTCATCGGTGAAAACGCAAATTGCTACTGAATGTATTTTCCTATTGTATGGTATAATATATTCCCAAATATTTGGTATTTCAACTAATAAGCAAACGTCGTATACGCGATGTGTTGACATAACAAAATAATGTAAATGGGTGGACATCCATGTTTAATACAACTCGTGTATCCTGAATAACACAATTTATGGTACATATACAAATTTCCCGTTATATCTCACATTTGTGCATAATGCATATTTTTTTGTAGACTAATGCATTTTATTTGCATTTTGCGATGTAATGTCGCTTTAACCTTTAAAATCTCTCAAAATCAACCATTGAGCAAGTTGCCAAAGATAGTTTTTCTTACAGAGGTTGGTGCACCAAGTACTGGTTAACCGCTGGAGCTTGCCCAGGAAAGGTGTTGTTAGGTAAACTGCCCATCGCTCAAATGGGCAATTGGTAGCGACGTTAAATTAAGTTAAATAAGTAAATAAGTAAATAAGTAAAAAAAAGAGTAAGATACAATGACATCAAAACTGAACTGGTTTAGTATTCAAAATAAAAATTGTGATTTTTTTTTTTGCAGCCATGAAGCATTTTAGAGCACATTTTAGAAGCAAACAACTTGTATCCGAGTACATATAGTAGTTTCAACGAAATGATAATCACTTTTAGTGTATGACTTTCAAAGTTGTTAAAATAGTCATTAGTGACCCCAGAGTTAAAAAGGAGTCAGGTGAGCGTTATATGGCCATCATAGCCTTTGTGGTTTTATTTTGATGCGTTTAATTAATTGTTGCCCCCTGGTTTACCGGGGCGATGCCTCCAGAAGTATATTAGTAATTTTGGAGGATAGTGCAGGGATCATTCTAGAGGGCGATGTGTGCAAAATTGTTGCCCTAGGGAGCCTGACATCGCCCTCTGTGGGCCCCACTTCTCCCTAAAAACGATTTTCAAGCAAATTTGGTCTAGTAAGATACACTGGCCCATTATAAAGCACTCCTTCTATTCAAATGTTGTATTTAACCCTTTCAACACCAGAGACCTCTAAATAGGCTTGCAAAAAATGTAGATCCAGATGAGCCGGCTTGTGCCACACCGTCTCATCAGGATCTGCACTTTTTGCCAGTAATATTACTATTTTTAGCCAAAATTACCCATTTTGATAAATGAACTGGTCCAAATGTAAATTTTCTTATTAATTTATTGGTCTAAAAATATCATGGAGCAGTCCATGTCAGTTACTTGGTGTTGAATGGGTTAATGGTTGTACTGTGCATTTTAACCCTATTTTGCAGAAGTATATTAAAGAACACCATTTATGGAAGCGATCATGCGCTTTCTCACTTCTCCCAACAATTCTGACCTAGAATGAACCCGATAGTGTATCTTGAAGGATGTTCCCATTCCAGAAGCATCCCTTGTTCTATTATATGAGATCTCGGTTCCATCTGAATGACTGATAATAATTAAAACAATTATGGTCATATGTTGGATCGAACCTGCAATCAATTGATTCACAGTCTTACATGCTAACCACTGGATGACTGACCAGTCTATGCATATTGTATTGCGAATTTGTGTTTCACCATATTGATTGATGTGTAAGGCTATAAACATGTAAATGTTTTATGCAAATAAACATTATGTTATGTTATGTATTGCAGATAATTCTTGTCTTTATCCTATTAATAACTCGTTGTAAATGTATGATTTTAATGACTTACAGAATCAACAACCCCCGGAACAGAGATTTGCTCCCCAACTTGAGCAGCTTGCAATGATGGGTTTTGTAGATAGGGAAGCAAATTTAAGAGGTAACATCTTCTGTTAGTAATGAGCCCAACATATAGGATATTGGGATTCCATTACAGTATTAGTGTAAACTAAACACTTGCATTAGTGACATTCACTAGGAGTCAGGTTGGTGGGTGGTGGAATATGACTAGACATTCACTAGGAGTCAGGTTGGTGGGTGGTGGAATATGACTAGACATTCACTAGGAGTCAGGTTGGTGGGTGGTGGAATATGACTAGACATTCACTAGGAGTCAGGTTGGTGGGTGGTGGAATATGACTAGACATTCACTAGGAGTCAGGTTGGTGGGTGGTGGAATATGACTAGACATTCACTAGGAGTCAGGTTGGTGGGTGGTGGAATATGACTAGACATTCACTAGGAGTCAGGTGGTGGGTGGTGGAATATGACTAGACATTCACTAGGAGTCAGGTTGGTGGGTGGTGGAATATGACTAGACATTCACTAGGAGAGTCAGGTTGGTGGGTGGTGGAATATGACTAGACATTCACTAGGAGTCAGGTTGGTGGGTGGTGGAATATGACTAGACATTCACTAGGAGAGTCAGGTTGGTGGGTGGTGGAATATGACTAGACATTCACTAGGAGTCAGGTTGGTGGGTGGTGGAATATGACTAGACATTCACTAGGAGAGTCAGGTTGGTGGGTGGTGGAATATGACTAGACATTCACTAGGAGAGTCAGGTTGGTGGGTGGTGGAATATGACTAGACATTCACTAGGAGAGTCAGGTTGGTGGGTGGTGGAATATGACTAGACATTCACTAGGAGTCAGGTTGGTGGGTGGTGGAATATGACTAGACATTCACTAGGAGTCAGGTTGGTGGGTGGTGGAATATGACTAGACATTCACTAGGAGAGTCAGGTTGGTGGGTGGTGGAATATGACTAGACATTCACTAGGAGAGTCAGGTTGGTGGGTGGTGGAATATGACTAGACATTCACTAGGAGTCAGGTTGGTGGGTGGTGGAATATGACTAGACATTCACTAGGAGAGTCAGGTTGGTGGGTGGTGTAATATGACTAGACATTCATTAGGAGAGTCAGGTTGGTGGGTGGTGGAATATGACTAGACATTCACCAGGAGTCAGGTTGGTGGGTGGTGGAATATGACTAGACATTCACCAGGAGTCAGGTTGGTGGGTGGTGGAATATGACTAGACATTCACTAGGAGAGTCAGGTTGGTGGGTGGTGGAATATGACTAGACATTCACTAGGAGAGTCAGGTTGGTGGGTGGAGGAATATGACTTGACATTAACTAGGAGTCAGGTTGGTGGGTGGTGGAATATGACTAGACATTCACTAGGAGAGTCAGGTTGGTGTGTGGTTGAATATGACTAGACATTCACTAGGAGTCAGGTTGGTGGGTGATGGAATATGACTAGACATTCACTAGGAGAGTCAGGTTGGTGGGTGGTGGAATATGACAAGACATTCACCAGGAGTCAGGTTGGTAGGTGGTGGAATATGACAAGACATTCACCAGGAGTCAGGTTGGTGGGTGGTGGAATATGACTAGACATTCACCAGGAGTCAGGTTGGTGGGTGGTGGAATATGACAAGACATTCACTAGGAGTCAGGTTGGTGGGTGGTGGAATATGACTAGACATTAACTAGGAGTCAGGTTGGTGGGTGGTGGAATATGACTAGACATTAACTAGGAGTCAGGTTGGTGGGTGGTGGAATATGACTAGACATTAACTAGGAGTCAGGTTGGTGGGTGGTGGAATATGACTAGACATTAACTAGGAGTCAGGTTGGTGGGTGGTGGAATATGACTAGACATTAACTAGGAGTCAGGTTGGTGGGTGGTGGAATATGACTAGACATTCACTAGGAGTCAGGTTGGTGGGTGGTGGAATATGACTAGACATTCACTAGGAGTCAGGTTGGTGGGTGGTGGAATATGACTAGACATTCACTAGGAGTCAGGTTGGTGGGTGGTGGAATATGACTAGACATTCACTAGGAGTCAGGTTGGTGGGTGGTGGAATATGACTAGACATTCACTAGGAGTCAGGTTGGTGGGTGGGGAATATGACTAGACATTAACTAGGAGTCAGGTTGGTGGGTGGTGGAATATGACTAGACATTCACTAGGAGTCAGGTTGGTGGGTGGTGGAATATGACTAGACATTCACTAGGAGTCAGGTTGGTGGGTGGTGGAATATGACTAGACATTCACTAGGAGTCAGGTTGGTGGGTGGTGGAATATGACTAGACATTCACTAGGAGAGTCAGGTTGGTGGGTGGTGGAATATGACAAGACATTCACTAGGAGTCAGGTTGGTGGGTGGTGGAATATGACTAGACATTCACTAGGAGAGTCAGGTTGGTGGGTGGTGGAATATGACTAGACATTCACTAGGAGTCAGGTTGGTGGGTGGTGGAATATGACTAGACATTCACTAGGAGAGTCAGGTTGGTGGGTGGTGGAATATGACTAGACATTAACTAGGAGTCAGGTTGGTGGGTGGTGGAATATGACTAGACATTCACTAGGAGAGTCAGGTTGGTGGGTGGTGGAATATGACTAGACATTCACTAGGAGAGTCAGGTTGGTGGGTGGTGGAATATGACTAGACATTCACTAGGAGAGTCAGGTTGGTGGGTGGTGGAATATGACTAGACATTCACTAGGAGTCAGGTTGGTGGGTGGTGGAATATGACTAGACATTCACTAGGAGAGTCAGGTTGGTGGGTGGTGGAATATGACTAGACATTCACTAGGAGTCAGGTTGGTGGGTGGTGGAATATGACTAGACATTCACTAGGAGAGTCAGGTTGGTGGGTGGTGGAATATGACTAGACATTCACTAGGAGAGTCAGGTTGGTGGGTGGTGGAATATGACTAGACATTCACTAGGAGAGTCAGGTTGGTGGGTGGTGGAATATGACTAGACATTCACTAGGAGAGTCAGGGTGGTGGGTGGTGGCATATGACTAGACATTCACTAGGAGAGTCAGGTTGGTGGGTGGTGGAATATGACTAGACATTAACTAGGAGTCAGGTTGGTGGGTGGTGGAATATGACTAGACATTCACTAGGAGAGTCAGGTTGGTGGGTGGTGGAATATGACTAGACATTCACTAGGAGAGTCAGGTTGGTGGGTGGTGGAATATGACTAGACATTCACTAGGAGAGTCAGGTTGGTGTGTGGTTGAATATGACTAGACATTCACTAGGAGTCAGGTTGGTGGGTGGTGGAATATGACTAGACATTCACTAGGAGAGTCAGGTTGGTGGGTGGTGGAATATGACTAGACATTCACTAGGAGAGTCAGGGTGGTGGGTGGTGGCATATGACTAGACATTCACTAGGAGAGTCAGGTTGGTGGGTGGTGGAATATGACTAGACATTAACTAGGAGTCAGGTTGGTGGGTGGTGGAATATGACTAGACATTCACTAGGAGTCAGGTTGGTGGGTGGTGGAATATGACTAGACATTCACTAGGAGTCAGGTTGGTGGAATATGACTAGACATTCACTATGAGAGTCAGGTTGGTGGGTGGTTGAATATGACTAGACATTCACTAGGAGAGTCAGGTTGGTGGGTGGTGGAATATGACTAGACATTCACTAGGAGTCAGGTTGGTGGGTGGTGGAATATGACTAGACATTCACTAGGAGTCAGGTTGGTGGGTGGTGGAATATGACTAGACATTCACTAGGAGTCAGGTTGGTGGGTGATGGAATATGACTAGACATTCACTAGGAGAGTCAGGTTGGTGGGTGGTGGAATATGACTAGACATTCACTAGGAGAGTCAGGTTGGTGGGTGGAGGAATATGACTTGACATTAACTAGGAGTCAGGTTGGTGGGTGGTGGAATATGACTAGACATTCACTAGGAGAGTCAGGTTGGTGTGTGGTTGAATATGACTAGACATTCACTAGGAGTCAGGTTGGTGGGTGGTGGAATATGACTAGACATTCACTAGGAGTCAGGTTGGTGGGTGGTGGAATATGACTAGACATTCACTAGGAGAGTCAGGTTGGTGGGTGGTGGAATATGACAAGACATTCACTAGGAGTCAGGTTGGTGGGTGGTGGAATATGACTAGACATTCACTAGGAGAGTCAGGTTGGTGGGTGGTGGAATATGACTAGACATTCACTAGGAGAGTCAGGTTGGTGGGTGGTGGCATATGACTAGACATTCACTAGGAGAGTCAGGTTGGTGGGTGGTGGAATATGACTAGACATTAACTAGGAGTCAGGTTGGTGGGTGGTGGAATATGACTAGACATTCACTAGGAGTCAGGTTGGTGGGTGGTGGAATATGACTAGACATTCACTAGGAGTCAGGTTGGTGGGTGGTGGAATATGACTAGACATTCACTAGGAGAGTCAGGTTGGTGGGTGGTGGAATATGACTAGACATTCACTAGGAGTCAGGTTGGTGGGTGGTGGAATATGACTAGACATTCACTAGGAGAGTCAGGTTGGTGGGTGGTGGAATATGACTAGACATTCACTAGGAGAGTCAGGGTGGTGGGTGGTGGAATATGACTAGACATTCACTAGGAGTCAGGTTGGTGGGTGGTGGAATATGACTAGACATTCACTAGGAGTCAGGTTGGTGGGTGGTGGAATATGACTAGACATTCACTAGGAGTCAGGTTGGTGGGTGGTGGAATATGACTAGACATTCACTAGGAGTCAGGTTGGTTGGTGGTGGAATATGACTAGACATTCACTAGGAGTCAGGGTGGTGGAATATGACTAGACATTCACTAGGAGTCAGGTTGGTGGGTGGTGGAATATGACTAGACATTAACTAGGAGAGTCAGGGTGGTGGATGGTGGCATATGACTAGACATTCACTAGAAGTCAGGTTGGTGGGTGGTGGCATATGACTAGACATTCACTAGGAGAGTCAGGTTGGTGGGTGGTGGAATATGACTAGACATTCACTAGGAGTCAGGTTGGTGGGTGGTGGAATATGACTAGACATTCACTAGGAGTCAGGTTGGTTGGTGGTGGAATATGACTAGACATTCACTAGGAGTCAGGGTGGTGGAATATGACTAGACATTCACTAGGAGTCAGGTTGGTGGGTGGTGGAATATGACTAGACATTAACTAGGAGAGTCAGGGTGGTGGATGGTGGCATATGACTAGACATTCACTAGAAGTCAGGTTGGTGGGTGGTGGCATATGACTAGACATTCACTAGGAGAGTCAGGTTGGTGGGTGGTGGAATATGACTAGACATTCACTAGGAGTCAGGTTGGTGGGTGGTGGAATATGACTAGACATTCACTAGGAGTCAGGTTGGTTGGTGGTGGAATATGACTAGACATTCACTAGGAGTCAGGTTGGTGGGTGGTGGAATATGACTAGACATTCACTAGGAGAGTCAGGTTGGTGGGTGGTGGAATATGACTAGACATTAACTAGGAGAGTCAGGTTGGTGGGTGGTGGAATATGACTAGACATTCACTAGGAGTCAGGTTGGTGGGTGGTGGAATATGACTAGACATTCACTAGGAGAGTCAGGTTGGTGGGTGGTGGAATATGACTAGACATTCACTAGGAGAGTCAGGTTGGTGGGTGGTGGAATATGACTAGACATTACTAGGAGTCAGGTTGGTGGGTGGTGGAATATGACTAGACATTCACTAGGAGAGTCAGGGTGGTGTGGTGGCATATGACTAGACATTCACTAGGAGAGTCAGGTTGGTGGGTGGTGGAATATGACTAGACATTACTAGGAGTCGTTGGTGGGTGGTGGAATATGACTAGACATTCACTAGGAGTCAGGTTGGTGGGTGGTGGAATATGACTAGACATTCACTAGGAGAGTCAGGTTGGTGGGTGGTGGAATATGACTAGACATTCACTAGGAGAGTCAGGTTGGTGGGTGGTGGAATATGACTAGACATTCACTAGGAGAGTCAGGTTGGTGGGTGGTGGAATATGACTAGACATTCACTAGGAGAGTCAGGTTGGTGGGTGGTGGAATATGACTAGACATTCACTAGGAGTCAGGTTGGTGGGTGGTGGAATATGACTAGACATTCACTAGGAGTCAGGTTGGTCGGTGGTGGAATATGACTAGACATTCACTAGGAGTCAGGTTGGTGGGTGGTGGAATATGATTAGACATTCACTAGGAGTCAGGTTGGTTGGTGGTGGAATATGACTAGACATTCACTAGGAGAGTCAGGGTGGTGGGTGGTGGCATATGACTAGACATTCACTAGGAGAGTCAGGTTGGTGGGTGGTGGAATATGACTAGACATTAACTAGGAGTCAGGTTGGTGGGTGGTGGAATATGACTACACATTCACTAGGAGTCAGGTTGGTGGGTGGTGGAATATGACTAGACATTCACTATGAGAGTCAGGTTGGTGGGTGGTGGAATATGACTAGACATTCACTAGGAGTCAGGTTGGTGGGTGGTGGAATATGACTAGACATTCACTAGGAGTCAGGTCAGGTGGTGGGTGGTGGAATATGACTAGACATTAACTAGGAGAGTCAGGTTGGTGGGTGGTGGAATATGACTAGACATTCACTAGGAGTCAGGTTGGTGGGTGGTGGAATATGACTAGATATCACTAGGAGAGTCAGGTTGTGGGTGGTGGAATATGACTAGACATTCACTAGGAGTCAGGTTGGTGGGTGGTGGAATATGACTAGACATTCACTAGGAGAGTCAGGTTGGTGGGTGGTGTAATATGACTAGACATCACCAGGAGAGTCAGGTTGGTGGGTGGTGGAATATGACTAGACATTCACCAGAGAGTCAGCTTGGTGGGTGGTGGAATATGACTAGACATTAACTAGGAGTCAGCTTGGTGGGTGGTGGAATATGACTAGACATTAACTAGGAGTCAGGTTGGTGGGTGGTGGAATATGACTAGACATTAACTAGGAGTCAGGTTGGTGGGTGGTGGAATATGACTAGACATTAACTAGGAGTCAGGTTGGTGGGTGTCCATTACTAGAATTACTGTCTTTGGTGGGTGGTGGAATATGACTAGACATCATAACTAGAGAGTGGTTGTAGGGTAGGTGGAAATATGACTAGACACTCACTAGGAGTCAGGTTGGTGGGTGGTGGAATATGACTAGACATTCACTAGGAGTCAGGTTGGTGGTGGTGGAATATGACTAGACATTCACTAGGAGTCAGGGTGGTGGAATATGACTAGACATTCACTAGGAGTCAGGTTGGGGGTGGTGGAATATGACTAGACATTAACTAGGAGAGTCAGGGTGGTGGATGGTGCAATGACTAGACATTCACTAGAAGTCAGGTTGGTGGGTGGGGAATATGACTAGACATTCACTAGGAGAGTCAGGTTGGTGGGGGTGGAATATGACTAGACATTCACTAGGAGTCAGGTGGTGGGTGGTGGAATATGACTAGACATTCACTAGGAGTCAGGTTGGTGGTGGTGGAATATGACTAGACATTCACTAGGAGTCAGGTTGGTGGGTGGTGGAATATGACTAGACATTCACTAGGAGTCAGGTTGGTGGTGGTGGAATATGACTAGACATTCACTAGGAGTCAGGGTGGTGGAATATGACTAGACATTCACTAGGAGTCAGGTTGGTGGGTGGTGGAATATGACTAGACATTAACTAGGAGAGTCAGGGTGGTGGATGGTGGCATATGACTAGACATTCACTAGAAGTCAGGTTGGTGGGTGGTGGCATATGACTAGACATTCACTAGGAGAGTCAGGTTGGTGGGTGGTGGAATATGACTAGACATTCACTAGGAGTCAGGTTGGTGGGTGGTGGAATATGACTAGACATTCACTAGGAGAGTCAGGTTGGTTGGTGGTGGAATATGACTAGACATTAACTAGGAGAGTCAGGGTGGTGGGTGGTGGCATATGACTAGACATTGACTAGGAGTCAGGTTGGTGGGTTGTGGAATATGACTAGACATTCACTAGGAGAGTCAGGTTGGTGGGTGGTGGAATATGACTAGACATTCACTAGGAGAGTCAGGGTGGTGGATGGTGGCATATGACTAGACATTCACTAGGAGAGTCAGGTTGGTGGGTGGTGGAATATGACTAGACATTCACTAGGAGAGTCAGGTTGGTGGGTGTGGAATATGACTAGACATTCACTAGGAGTCAGGTTGGTGGGTGGTGGAATATGACTAGACATTCACTAGGAGTCAGGTTGGTGGGTGGTGGAATATGACTAGACATTCACTAGGAGAGTCAGGTTGGTGGATGGGGAATATGACTAGACATTCACTAGAGAGTCAGGTTGGTGGGTGGTGGAATATGACTAGACATTCACTAGGAGAGTCAGGTTGGTGGGTGGTGGAATATGACTAGACATTCACTAGGAGTCAGGTTGGTGGGTGGTGGAATATGACTAGACATTCACTAGGAGAGTCAGGTTGGTGGGTGGTGGAATATGACTAGACATTCACTAGGAGAGTCAGGTTGGTGGGTGGTGGAATATGACTAGACATTCACTAGGAGAGTCAGGTTGGTGGGTGGTGGAATATGACTAGACATTCACTAGGAGAGTCAGGTTGGTGTGTGGTTGAATATGACTAGACATTCACTAGGAGTCAGGTTGGTGGGTGGTGGAATATGACTAGACATTCACTAGGAGTCAGGTTGGTGGGTGGTGGAATATGACTAGACATTCACTAGGAGAGTCAGGTTGGTGGGTGGTGGAATATGACTAGACATTCACTAGGAGAGTCAGGTTAGTGTCTGTTTTTGAGGTTACAAATCTGCCCAGTTAGTGTCAATTATTGAGGTTACAAATCTGCCCAGTTAGTGTCTGTTACTGAGGTTACAAATAATCTGCCCAGTTAGTGTCTGTTTTTGAGGTTACAAATCTGTCCAGTTATTGTCAGTTATTGAGGTTACAAATCTGCCCAGTTAGTGTCTGTTATTGAGGTTACAAATCTGCCCAGTTAGTGTCTGTTTTAGAGGTTACAAATCTGCCCAGTTAGTGTCTGTTATTGAGGTTACAAATCTGCCCAGTTAGTGTCTGTTTTGGAGCTTACAAATCTGTCCAGTTAGTGTCTGTTATTGAGGTTTCAAATCTGCCCAGTTAGTGTCTGTTATTGAGGTTACAAATCTGCCCAGTTAGTGTCAGTTATTGAGGTTACAAATCTGCTCAGTTAGTGTCAGTTATTGTGGTTACAAATCTGTCCAGTTAATGTCAGTTATTGAGGTTACAAATCTGTCTAGTTATTGTCAGTTATTGAGGTTACAAATCTGCCCAGTTAGTGTCAATTATTGAGGTTACAAATCTGTCCAGTTAGTGTCTGTTTTAGAGGTTACAAATCTGCCCAGTTAGTGTCTGTTATTGAGGTTACAAATCTGCCCAGTTAGTGTCTGTTTTTGAGGTTACAAATCTGCCCAGTTAGTGTCTGTTATTGAGGTTACAAATCTGCCCAGTTAGTGTCAATTATTGAGGTTACAAATCTGCCCAGTTAGTGTCTGTTTTTGAGGTTACAAATCTGCCCAGTTAGTGTCAGTTATTGAGGTTACAAATCTGCCCAGTTAGTGTATGTTATTGAGGTTACAAATCTGCCCAGTTAGTGTCAATTATTGAGGTTACAAATCTGCCAGTTAGTGTCAATTATTGAGGTTACAAATCTGCCCAGTTAGTGTCTGTTATTGAGGTTACAAATAATCTGCCCAGTTAGTGTCTGTTTTTGAGGTTACAAATCTGCCCAGTTAGTGTCAATTATTGAGGTTACAAATCTGCCCAGTTAGTGTCTGTTATTGAGGTTACAAATAATCTGCCCAGTTAGTGTCTGTTTTTGAGGTTACAAATCTGCCCAGTTAGTGTCAATTATTGAGGTTACAAATCTGCCCAGTTATTGTCTGTTTTTGAGGTTACAAATCTGCCCAGTTAGTGTCTGTTATTGAGGTTACAAATCTGCCCAGTTAGTGTCAATTATTGAGGTTACAAATCTGCCCAGTTATTGTCTGTTTTTGAGGTTACAAATTTGCCCAGTTAGTGTCTGTTATTGAGGTTACAAATCTGTCCAGTTATTGTCAGTTATTGAGGTTACAAATCTGTCCAGTTATTGTCAGTTATTGAGGTTACAAATCTGCCCAGTTAGTGTCAATTATTGAGGTTACAAATCTGTCCAGTTATTGTCAGTTATTGAGGTCACAAATCTGTCCAGTTATTGTCAGTTATTGAGGTTACAAATCTGTCCAGTTATTGTCAGTTATTGAGGTTACAAATCTGCCCAGTTAGTGTCTGTCATTGAGGTTACAAATCTGTCCAGTTATTGTCAGTTATTGAGGTTACAAATCTGCCCAGTTAGTTTCTGTCATTGAGGTTACAAATCTGCCCAGTTAGTGTCAATTATTGAGGTTACAAATCTGTCCAGTTATTGTCAGTTATTGAGGTCACAAATCTGTCCAGTTATTGTCAGTTATTGAGGTCACAAATCTGTCCAGTTATTGTCAGTTATTGAGGTTACAAATCTGCCCAGTTAGTGTCAGTTATTGAGGTTACAAATCTGCCCAGTTAGTTTCTGTTATTGAGGTTACAAATCTGCCCAGTTAGTGTCTGTTATTGAGGTTACAAATCTGCCCAGTTAGTGTCAGTTATTGAGGTTACAAATCTGCCCAGTTAGTGTCAGTTATTGAGGTTACAAATCTGTCGCATTAAAGTCTGTTATTGAGGTTACAAATCTGCCCAGTTAGTGTCTGTTATTGAAGTTACAAATCTGCCAGTTGTGTCAGTTATTGAGGTTACAAATCTGTCGCATTAAAGTCTGTTATTGAGGTTACAAATCTGTCATGTTAAAGTCTGTTATTGAGGTTACAAATCTGTCATGTTAAAGTCTGTTATCGAGGTTACATATGCAGTCCGCCGCCGTTGTTTAGTAGTTACGGTCACTGACTTGTATACCACTGTAACCTATCATCACTGATGGTTACCGCTTCGAGCCCCGCTCAGGCCGTGTCTGATTGATATGAAAAAGATGGCAGTTTCTTACGGAGGTTGGTGCACCAAGTACTGGTTAACTGCTGGAGCCTGCCCAGGAAGGTGTTGTTAGGTAAACTGCCTTTCGCTTAAATGGGCAACCGTTAGAGACGTTAAATAAACTTAAATTTAAAAAAAAAATTCATGACTGTCCTTGAGGTCACAAATCTGCCCAGTTATTTATTGTCTGTCCTTAATGGCAGGAAATTGCAATATTACTAATTACTCTGACTGGGTGCAGAACCATAAATGGACCCATCCATCGCACACATCACATGGTGCCCAACAGAGAATAACTAGTTTTACACAACCATGAATATCAGTTGGAGAACCTCTGTGACAACACATGGAACTGAAGAACAAGGACCCCTTGTGTATAATAAATAACGTACGAAACTCATAAACACAGGACAGTGAGACTATGATGATATTATTTATTCGTAAATATATTGGTGTTGCAGACGAAATAATATGTCATTTTGGAAAAAAATTGTTGATTTCTTTAAAAATGTTATTGATATTGGGACATGAATAGAAATAGTGAAATTAGTGAAAACTGGGGTAGGTTTCAAGTTTCCATCATTTATTTACCTGTCTGATCTCCATTATCAGCGAAAAAGTGACGTTGAAAGTAAAATGTATTGATAATTTACATTGTCGGTAACTGGAGCGTGAAATATCTCGTGATCTCTCGCGACTTACTATTCCCACAGTTAGGTGAAAACATGTTCTCGCTGAAAACTCTTCATGCCAGGATATTCATAGTTATGAGTTGCATGTAACATTTGTTCTACATTTTTGCGTTACATGTAACATTTCTTATGCTTTCAGCATTACAAGCAACATTTGGAGATGTCAATCAAGCCATAGAAAGATTATTACAACAAAGATGATGTTGATATGTATACACAAACACTGGAAAACAAAATTTGTATTCAGATTCTCTCTAAGTCTTAGCCTCAAGTGACAACGTATTGTAAAAGCCAGTTAACTTCTGCAGTTGTATTTTCTCATCAGCTATAAAGCACTGTTGTATGTGTTTACTTTGCTATTTATTATTTTGTTGACAATATCATGAGTAACATTGTAAGCAAAAACAGTTATCAGTTCAATCATATTTTATTGCATTCAGAGTAATGATTACATATAAACCACAAGGAGAAGGACATAGCATGGAAGTACAAATGGTTTGTGCCACAAACATTAGAAAACAGCCTGCACCACATTAATGTGTAATTAAACTAAATAGTGGATTTTGACAAGAAAATTAAGAAAGAAAGCTCAAATAATTGCATAATCTAACCGAAAGCATTCTAATAAATACATGCATGCATAATCTAAACGAAAGCATTCTAATAAATACATGCATGCATAATCTAAACGAAAGCATTCTAATAAATACATGCAGCCCATCATGCTTTTTAAGGATTGCTATTGCAAAAAGCAGGTGAAGTGAACAGGAATTATTTGTACAGAGTAGATTATATATATTAGTGCAAAAATTGTTAAGAATGAAGAAAATGCAATTTGAACACACGAATACATTTGGTAACCTGTATGTTTTTTGATTATCCATTAACGAAACAAGAAAAAATCAATGAAATTACAATAAATGAACGTATGTGTGTAAGCAGGCTAGCAAGACAGTAGCTTCTTCAATAGATGTTATCAATAGTATGCCTAGATGCTGGATGCTAGCATGCTGGAATAAATTTGATCAGTAACGGAAAATAATGAAAACGGTGTAATTACAAAAATGGCGTTCTAGTGACATTTATTAGTGATTCGAATTTATAACATTAGTAACTTCCTGATATCTCCGAAAATAATCGTATATGGTAACAATTCGTCATCGTTTTTGTGACTAGTAGGTGCACTTGTGTATTTTTCTAGTAGGTGCACTTGTGTATTTTTCTAGTAGGTGCACTTGGTGTATTTTTCTAGTAGGTGCACTTGTGTACTTCTAGTAGGTGCACTTGTGTACTTCTAGTAGGTGCACTTCTCTAGTAGGTGCACTTGTGTACTTCTCTAGTAGGTGCACTTGTGTACTTCTAGTAGGTGCACTTATCTAGTAGGTGCACTTGTGTACTTCTCTAGTAGGTGCACTTGTGTACTTCTAGTAGGTGCACTTCTCTAGTAGGTGCACTTGTGTACTTATCTAGGTGCACGTGTGTACTTTTCTAGTAGGTGTACTTGTGAACTTATCTAGTAGGTGCACTTTTCTAGTCGGTGCACTTGTGTACTTCTCTAGTAGGTGCACTTGTGTACTTCTCTAGTAGGTGCACTTGTGTACTTCTAGTAGGTGCACTTGTGTACTTCTCTAGTAGGTGCACTTGTGTACTTATCTAGTAGGTGCACTTGTGAACTTATCTAGTAGGTGCACTTGTGAACTTATCTAGTAGGTGCACTTGTGAACTTATCTAGTAGGTGCACTTGTGAACTTATCTAGTAGGTGCACTTGTGAACTTATCTAGTAGGTGCACTTGTGTACTTCTCTAGTAGGTGCACTTGTGTACTTCTAGTAGGTGCACTTGTGTACTTTTCTAGTAGGTGCACTTGTGAACTTATCTAGTAGGTGCACTTGTGAACTTATCTAGTAGGTGCATTTGTGAACTTATCTAGTAGGTGCATGTGTGTACTTCTAGTAGGTGCACTTGTGTACTTATCTAGTAGGTGCACTTGTGTACTTATCTAGTAGGTGCACTTGTGAACTTATCTAGTAGGTGCACTTGTGTACTTATCTAGTAGGTGTACTTGTGAACTTATCTAGTAGGTGCACTTGTGAACTTATCTAGTAGGTGCACTTGTGAACTTATCTAGTAGGTGCACTTGTGAACTTATCTAGTAGGTGCACTTGTGAACTTATCTAGTAGGTGCATTTGTGAACTTATCTAGTAGGTGCACTTGTGAACTTATCTAGTAGGTGCACTTGTGTACTTCTCTAGTAGGTGCACTTGTGTACTTCTAGTAGGTGCACTTCTCTAGTAGGTGCACTTGTGTACTTATCTAGGTGCACGTGTGTACTTTTCTAGTAGGTGTACTTGTAAACTTATCTAGTAGGTGCACTTTTCTAGTCGGTGCACTTGTGTACTTCTCTAGTAGGTGCACTTGTGTACTTCTCTAGTAGGTGCACTTGTGTACTTCTAGTAGGTGCACTTGTGTACTTCTCTAGTAGGTGCACTTGTGTACTTATCTAGTTTATCTAGTAGGTGCACTTGTGAACTTATCTAGTAGGTGCACTTGTGAACTTATCTAGTAGGTGCACTTGTGAACTTATCTAGTAGGTGCACTTGTGAACTTATCTAGTAGGTGCACTTGTGAACTTATCTAGTAGGTGCACTTGTGAACTTATCTAGTAGGTGCATTTGTGAACTTATCTAGTAGGTGCACTTGTGAACTTATCTAGTAGGTGCACTTGTGAACTTATCTAGTAGGTGCACTTGTGAACTTATCTAGTAGGTGCACTTGTGTACTTATCTAGTAGGTGCACTTGTGTACTTCTCTAGTAGGTGCACTTGTGTACTTCTCTAGTAGGTGCACTTGTGTACTTCTAGTAGGTGCACTTCTCTAGTAGGTGCACTTGTGTACTTATCTAGGTGCACGTGTGTACTTTTCTAGTAGGTGTACTTTTCTAGTCGGTGCACTTGTGTACTTCTCTAGTAGGTGCACTTGTGTACTTCTCTAGTAGGTGCACTTGTGTACTTCTAGTAGGTGCACTTGTGTACTTCTCTAGTAGGTGCACTTGTGTACTTATCTAGTAGGTGCACTTGTGAACTTATCTAGTAGGTGCACTTGTGAACTTATCTAGTAGGTGCACTTGTGAACTTATCTAGTAGGTGCACTTGTGAACTTATCTAGTAGGTGCACTTGTGAACTTCTCTAGTAGGTGCAGTTGTGTACTTCTCTAGTAGGTGCACTTGTGTACTTCTAGTAGGTGCACTTGTGTACTTTTCTAGTAGGTGCACTTGTGAACTTATCTAGTAGGTGCACTTGTGAACTTATCTAGTAGGTGCATTTGTGAACTTATCTAGTAGGTGCATGTGTGTACTTCTAGTAGGTGCACTTGTGTACTTATCTAGTAGGTGCACTTGTGTACTTCTAGTAGGTGCACTTCTCTAGTAGGTGCACTTGTGTACTTATCTAGGTGCACGTGTGTACTTTTCTAGTAGGTGTACTTGTGAACTTATCTAGTAGGTGCACTTTTCTAGTCGGTGCACTTGTGTACTTCTCTAGTAGGTGCACTTGTGTACTTCTCTAGTAGGTGCACTTGTGTACTTCTAGTAGGTGCACTTGTGTACTTCTCTAGTAGGTGCACTTGTGTACTTATCTAGTAGGTGCACTTGTGAACTTATCTAGTAGGTGCACTTGTGAACTTATCTAGTAGGTGCACTTGTGAACTTCTCTAGTAGGTGCACTTGTGTACTTCTCTAGTAGGTGCACTTGTGTACTTCTCTAGTAGGTGCACTTGTGTACTTCTCTAGTAGGTGCACTTGTGTACTTCTCTAGTAGGTGCACTTGTGTACTTCTCTAGTAGGTGCACTTGTGTACTTCTCTAGTAGGTGCACTTGTACTTCTCTAGTAGGTGCACTTGTGTACTTCTCTAGTAGGTGCACTTGTGTACTTCTCTAGTAGGTGCACTTGTGTACTTCTCTAGTAGGTGCACTTGTGTACTTCTCTAGTAGGTGCACTTGTGTACTTCTCTAGTAGGTGCACTTGTGTACTTCTCTAGTAGGTGCACTTGTGTAATCTAGTAGGTGCACTTGTGTACTTCTCTAGTAGGTGCACTTGTGTATTTCTGTCATTTATTAGGATTTTATCATGATTGATATTATCTTTCTTTATGCTGCAGAATCTTGCAAATAGAACAAACACATCAAGACAAAATGAGTATTTACTTAAGGAATGTATTGTGGGTTAACGGCTTCCATTGTGGGCATGTTTAAAGTGTGTAGAGGCCTCCACGCTAATGTAATAAAAGAATATGAAAGAAATCTTTGAAACCTTGCGTGCGCATGTCGGCTAAATATTATTAGTGAAGAAATTCAAACGAAAATAGATGCAAACAGGCATATACTTTCATCGAAGGGATGTAAATATTTATCCTGCAACATTTGTATAAAGCCACCTTGTTAAGCATTACTAAAATATTGGTCTTCTGAAGATTGGTGAAGTGGTAAAATATCAGGCCATTATATTACAGTGGATGAAGTTTATCTGCCTGTATATAAAGTGTGTGTAGAGTGTTGATGGTTGCCGGCTCATCATTGCCCTATGATTTAAGGCCTATGGGAATTCTAAATTTGATTCACAAAATGTCAAGCAATTCATAATATAGATTTTCAATAATGCATACAATTTGGCTAAGTTAAGAACTGCAGATTCGAGTATGTAAATTCTATGCTAGGAATGTTTTCCTATTTATCTACATACATGTAGAATTTTGCGACAAAACTTAGTTGTATATATATGCGTGTTATAATTAGTTTTAAATATTAGCATTAAGGCTTTGGAAATAATACAAAATAATCTAGCATAATCCAAATCTGTCCAAACTACATGATGTATTTCTATCTGTACTTCACAATGAATTGGACACGGTATAGAGGAACAAACTTTCAACACACCCTGTGCAGTGTTTGGCAGAGAAACAGACATTGTTACTTGTATGATTGCTGGTAATCTTAGTACAATTGGGAATAATGATTAGTAGAGAATGATATTATATTACTGGTTATATATCTGGCCCTGTTACCAGTAGTAACATTGGGAATTACTTTATTTTATATTAGGTAATAGCAATGAAAATGTTGGACTGTGGTTAACATTTTGCACACAGCTGTATTGCACCTGAAGCTTCTGTCATATAAAGCCATATTAGTGCCTCGTGCAATATTTCTTGTGTACTATTACTTGAAACATTTATTTGTATATTTCTTACTACTGTACAATAAGACTAACAATAAAACGTTGGTAATCATTGGGAGACTCTGTATGGGGACAGTATAAGAATGTGATGGCATAACTTTAATTTGCTTGTATTCATGGTAATACAACCATCACATATTCACAGTGACACATTTAGTACAGTCGGGAAGGATTCTGATTGGTCGCAGCACCACAGTTTGCTTTTGACACATTCAACATATTTAGTTTGTATCAGTCATTATTTGTTGAAAATCAACTGTTTAAAATAAATATATGCTAAATATGCACTAGCTGCATATACTGATTAAAAATATTATGTAGATATTTATGTGGAATTGTTTGAATATCAGGGACTATTTACAGTTTACTATGCCGTACGGATGCACCTTAATGATTTCCTTCAGGCTCAAAACTATACTGGCAAACAGAAAAGTTCAAATTTATGGTTGTTGCTATGGTAATGCGATAAAAAGGATGTCGCATTGGTGATGATTTCATCACTCTTGTAAGATGCTATGTGTATAAGCATCATGTTTTCTATTTAATTCAGGTTCAGAAAAAGGGGGTTTAGATTAAATTCTTATGGAAAATGTTGCACTGTAAAAATTGAAATTTGTTACTTGCCAATAGGCAATAGTGCAAAAATGAGGTCACTTATTTGCTAGTTATCGATATACCATAGTGCAAATCAACTTTGTTTCCTGTAGCATGCTGTCTTATGCACAGAATACAAAATATGTGGTAGTTGACTTCACAGTGGTATCTTATTAAATGGATAAAATAGCAATGTCAGCTCCACTCTGGTTGTTGAGATTTAGTTATATTAACATTTGTATGGAATTCAAGTCTTGAAACATTTGGTGAAGTGGAACAGAATTTAATAATTTTTTTAGAATAATGATCCCCCCACATATGTGTGACTATATATTTATTTTTAGTGAGGTGGTCATTTTTCCATGCCCTAGAATAATGACCCCCCCTATGTTTAAACTATTTATTTTGAGCTGCATGGTTTCAAATACCAATTAAGTTACCATTTTTTCATACATTATTTCAATATAATTTTATTAATAATTGCTAATTTTATAGTTTATGTAATTATATTAATAACAATTATATTGATAACATTGTTTTTGTAAGCTTTGTGGAAGGGGGTCATTATTCTATAAGTGGATTCAATATTCTATAATAGAAAAAACGCTGGTCACTTTCAGCTATATAATATGTTTTGGTGGGTCAATATTCTATTTGACACCGGGTCCCAATGATGACCAGGAACCACACTGTACAATGTATGACTTCTGATCAATGTATTGCTGGGATGACCAGGAACCACATTGTACAAAGTATGACTTCTGATCAATGTATTGCTGGAATGACCAGGAACCACACTGTACAAAGTATGACTTCTGATCAATGTATTGCTGGGATGACCAGGAACCACATTGTACAAAGTATGACTTCTGATCAATGTATTGCTGGGATGACCAGGAACCACATTGTACAAAGTATGACTTCTGATCAATGTATTGCTGGGATGACCAGGAACCACACTACAAAGTATGACTTCTGATCAATGTATTGCTGGGATGACTAGGAACCACACTACAAAGTATGACTTCTGATCAATGTATTGCTTGGATGACCAGGAACCACACTGTACAAAGTATGACTTCTGATCAATGTATTGCTAGGATGACCAGGAACCACATTGTGCTGATATCTTTTATAGGTGCAAATATCACAGTATTTGAAACTTGATAATTCAATAATTCAAATTCTTGACTTTCATCACGAATTTCTTGTCCTAACAAATTTTGCATTAAATTTCAGTACAATCGACTAAAAACCTGTTGCCTTAAATAATTGTTGTCACAATGAATGAATGATCAAGTTTAAACTGAATATTTACTTACAAACCTATAAGAATAATTGTTACTTGCGTGTACCGTAGTCTTTTGAAGGTTTATCACTGGAGTGTGTGTAACCATTGATAACGATGTGTGACAGTAACCAGAGATTGGTTACAGTTTGTTTTCATGAGCAAGTATATATTGTTATTGTCACAGGTTCTTCATTTTGTAATGAGTTGTTAAGCATGTCAGTCATTTATAGCGCTTTTTACTTCATCTCTGAGAACATTTCTTTGTATTGTTTACAAAGATATTAGTGGTATTTACTGGCAATTGCTAAATATGATGTAAAATTCAAATACTTTATTGTGTTGTCTTATCTTTCGAAACCAAGGACCTTCTAGTTCAACATTGTTTGCAGTAATAAAACAATTATAAATTAGAGAATAATACTCGGACAGATGCAAATCCCCTGCACTGGTATTTGACACAAGAATAAATGCTTAATATCACATGACCTTCAAAGGTCAACCTCAAGGTCACAGGGTATGGTTTACTTGAATGGTCATATGTTGATTATAGTTTCATGTCTAGCTTGCTTCGTTTTCGAGTTACAAGCATATATAGTTTACTATTGAATTCAATGGGAGTGGACACTTCGCTGATGCCCTGACCACAGACGACACTTCGCTGATGCCCTGATCACAGACGATACTTCGCTGATGCCCTGACCACAGACGATACTTCGCTAATGCCCTGACCACAGACGACACTTCGCTGATGCCCTGACCATAGACGATACTTCCCTAATGCCCTGACCACAGACGATACTTCGCTAATGCCCTGACCACAGACGACACTTCGCTCATGCCCTGACCACAGACGACACTTCGCTAATGCCCTGACCACAGACGACACTTCGCTGATGCCATGACCACAGACGACACTTCGCTGATGCCCTGACCACAGACGACACTTCGCTGATGCCCTGACCACAGACGACACTTCGCTGATGCCTTGACCACAGACGATACTTCGCTAATGCCCTGACCACAGACGACACTTCGCTGATGCCCTTACCACAGACGACACTTCGCTGATATCCTGACCACAGACGACATTTCGCTGATACCCTGACCACAGACGATACTTCGCTAATGCCCTGACAACAGACGACACTTCGCTAATGCCCTGACCACAGACGACACTTCGCTGATGCCCTGACCACAGACGACACTTCGCTGATGCCCTGACCACAGACGATACTTCGCTGATGCCCTGACCACAGCCGACACTTCGCTGATATCCTGACCACAGACGACACTTCGCTGATGCCCTTACCACAGACGACACTTCGCTCATGCCCTGACCACAGACGACACTTCGCTCATGCCCTGACCACAGACGACACTTCGCTGATGCCCTGACCACAGACGACACTTCGCTCATGCCCTGACCACAGACGACTTCTCCTGACCACAGACGACACTTCGTTGATGCCCTGACCACAGACGACACTTCGCTCATGTCCTGACCACAGACGACACTTCGCTCTTGCCCTGACCACAGACGACACTTCGCTGATGCCCTGACCACAGACGATACTTCGCTGATGCCCAGACCACAGACGACACTTCGCTGATGCCCTGACCACATACGACACTTCGCTCATGCCCTGACCACAGACGACACTTCGCTCATGCCCTGACCACAGACGACACTTCGCTCATGCCCTGACCACAGACGACACTTCGCTCATGCCCTGACCACAGACGACACTTCGCTCATGCCCTGCCCACAGACGACACTTCGCTCATGCCCTGCCCACAGACGACACTTCGCTCATGCCCTGACCACAGACGACACTTCGCTCATGCCCTGACCACAGACGACACTTCGCTCATGCCCTGGCCACAGAGGACACTTCGCTCATGCCCTGACCACAGACGACACTTCGCTGATGCCCTGACCACAGACGACACTTCGCTGATGCCCTGACCACAGACGACACTTCGCTGATGCCCTGACCACAGACGATACTTCGCTAATGCCCTGACCACAGACGACACTTCGCTTATGCCCTGACCACAGACGACACTTCGCTGATGCCCTGACCACAGACGACACTTCGCTGATGCCCTTACCACAGACGACACTTCGCTGATGCCCTGACCACAGACGACACTTCGCTGATGCCCTGACCACAGACGACACTTCGCTGATGCCCTGACCACAGACGACACTTCGCTGATGCCCTGACCACAGACGACACTTCGCTGATGCCCTGACCACAGACGACACTTCGCTGATGCCCTGACCACAGACGACACTTCGCTGATGCCCTGACCACAGACGACACTTCGCTGATGCCCTGACCACAGACGACACTTCGCTGATGCCCTGACCACAGACGACACTTCGCTGATGCCCTGACCACAGACGACACTTCGCTGATATCCTGACCACAGACGACACTTCGCTGATGCCCTGACCACAGACGACACTTCGCTCATGCCCTGACCACAGACGACACTTCGCTCATGCCCTGACCACAGACGACACTTCGCTCATGCCCTGACCACAGACGACACTTCGCTCATGCCCTGACCACAGACGACACTTCGCTCATGCCCTGACCACAGACGACACTTCGCTCATGCCCTGACCACAGACGACACTTCGCTCATGCCCTGACCACAGACGACACTTCGCTCATGCCCTGACCACAGACGACACTTCGCTGATGCCCTGACCACAGACGACACTTCGCTGATGCCCTGACCACAGACGACACTTCGCTCATGCCCTGACCACAGACGACACTTCGCTCATGCCCTGACCACAGACGACACTTCGCTCATGCCCTGACCACAGACGACACTTCGCTCATGCCCTGACCACAGACGACACTTCGCTCATGCCCTGACCACAGACGACACTTCGCTCATGCCCTGACCACAGACGACACTTCGCTCATGCCCTGGCCACAGACGACACTTCGCTCATGCCCTGACCACAGACGACACTTCGCTGATGCCCTGACCACAGACGACACTTCGCTGATGCCCTGACCACAGACGACACTTCGCTGATGCCCTGACCACAGACGACACTTCGCTAATGCCCTGACCACAGACGACACTTCGCTGATGCCCTGACCACAGACGACACTTCGCTGATGCCCTGACCACAGACGACACTTCGCTGATGCCCTTACCACATACGACACTTCGCTGATGCCCTGACCACAGACGACACTTCGCTGATGCCCTGACCACAGACGACACTTCGCTGATGCCCTGACCACAGACGACACTTCGCTGATGCCCTGACCACAGACGACACTTCGCTCATGCCCTGACCACAGACGACACTTCGCTCATGCCCTGACCACAGACGACACTTCGCTCATGCCCTGACCACAGACGACACTTCGCTCATGCCCTGACCACAGACGACACTTCGCTCATGCCCTGACCACAGACGACACTTCGCTCCTGCCCACAGACGACACTTCGCTCATGCCCTGACCACAGACGACACTTCGCTCATGCCCTGACCACAGACGACACTTCGCTCATGCCCTGACCACAGACGACACTTCGCTCATGCCCTGACCACAGACGACACTTCGCTCATGCCCTGACCACAGACGACACTTCGCTCATGCCCTGACCACAGACGACACTTCGCTCCTGCCCACAGACGACACTTCGCTCATGCCCTGACCACAGACGACACTTCGCTCATGCCCTGACCACAGACGACACTTCGCTCATGCCCTGACCACAGACGACACTTCGCTCATGCCCTGACCACAGACGACACTTCGCTGATGCCCTGACCACAGACGACACTTCGCTCATGCCCTGACCACAGACGACACTTCGCTGATGCCCTGACCACAGACGACACTTCGCTAATGCCCTGACCACAGACGACACTTCGCTGATGCCCTGACCACAGACGATACTTCGCTAATGCCCTGACCACAGACGACACTTCGCTGATGCCCTGACCACAGACGACACTTCGCTGATGCCCTGACCACAGACGACACTTCGCTGATGCCCTGACCACAGACGACACTTCGCTCATGCCCTGACCACAGACGACACTTCGCTGATGCCCTGACCACAGACGACACTTCGCTGATGCCCTGACCACAGACGACACTTCGCTGATGCCCTGACCACAGACGATACTTCGCTAATGCCCTGACCACAGACGATACTTCGCTGATGCCCTTACCACAGACGACACTTCGCTGATATCCTGACCACAGACGACATTTCGCTGATACCCTGACCACAGACGATACTTCGCTAATGCCCTGACAACAGACGACACTTCGCTAATGCCCTGACCACAGACGACACTTCGCTGATGCCCTGACCACAGACGACACTTCGCTGATGCCCTGACCACAGACGATACTTCGCTGATGCCCTGACCACAGCCGACACTTCGCTGATATCCTGACCACAGACGACACTTCGCTGATGCCCTTACCACAGACGACACTTCGCTCATGCCCTGACCACAGACGACACTTCGCTCATGCCCTGACCACAGACGACACTTCGCTCATGCCCTGACCACAGACGACACTTCGCTCATGCCCTGACCACAGACGACACTTCGCTCATGCCCTGACCACAGACGACACTTCGCTCATGCCCTGACCACAGACGACACTTCGCTCATGCCCTGACCACAGACGACACTTCGCTGATGCCCTGACCACAGACGACACTTCGCTGATGCCCTGACCACAGACGACACTTCGCTGATGCCCTGACCACAGACGACACTTCGCTCATGCCCTGACCACAGACGACACTTCGCTCATGCCCTGACCACAGACGACACTTCGCTCATGCCCTGACCACAGACGACACTTCGCTCATGCCCTGACCACAGACGACACTTCGCTCATGCCCTGACCACAGACGACACTTCGCTCATGCCCTGACCACAGACGACACTTCGCTCATGCCCTGACCACAGACGACACTTCGCTCATGCCCTGACCACAGACGACACTTCGCTCATGCCCTGACCACAGACGACACTTCGCTGATGCCCTGACCACAGACGACACTTCGCTGATGCCCTGACCACAGACGACACTTCGCTGATGCCCTGACCACAGACGACACTTCGCTGATGCCCTGACCACAGACGACACTTCGCTGATGCCCTGACCACAGACGACACTTCGCTGATGCCCTGACCACAGACGACACTTCGCTGATGCCCTGACCACAGACGACACTTCGCTGATGCCCTGACCACAGACGACACTTCGCTGATGCCCTGACCACAGACGACACTTCGCTGATGCCCTGACCACAGACGACACTTCGCTGATGCCCTGACCACAGACGACACTTCGCTGATGCCCTGACCACAGACGACACTTCGCTGATGCCCTGACCACAGACGACACTTCGCTGATGCCCTGACCACAGACGACACTTCGCTCATGCCCTGACCACAGACGACACTTCGCTCATGCCCTGACCACAGACGACACTTCGCTCATGCCCTGACCACAGACGACACTTCGCTCATGCCAACAGACGACACTTCGCTCATGCCCTGACCACAGACGACACTTCGCTCATGCCCTGACCACAGACGACACTTCGCTCATGCCCTGACCACAGACGACACTTCGCTCATGCCCTGACCACAGACGACACTTCGCTCATGCCCTGACCACAGACGACACTTCGCTCATGCCCTGACCACAGACGACACTTCGCTCCTGCCCACAGACGACACTTCGCTCATGCCCTGACCACAGACGACACTTCGCTCATGCCCTGACCACAGACGACACTTCGCTCATGCCCTGACCACAGACGACACTTCGCTGATGCCCTGGCCACAGACGACACTTCGCTGATGCCCTGACCACAGACGACACTTCGCTCATGCCCTGACCACAGACGACACTTCGCTGATGCCCTGATCACAGACGACACTTCGCTAATGCCCTGACCACAGACGACACTTCGCTGATGCCCTGACCACAGACGATACTTCGCTAATGCCCTGACCACAACGACGATACTTCGCTAATGCCCTGACAACAGACGACACTTCGCTAATGCCCTGACCACAGAGGACACTTCGCTGATGCCCTGACCACAGACGACACTTCGCTGATGCCCTGACCACAGACGATACTTCGCTGATATCCTGACCACAGACGACACTTCGCTGATGCCCTTACCACAGACGACACTTCGCTCATGCCCTGACCACAGACGACACTTCGCTCTTGCCCTGACCACAGACGACACTTCGCTCATGCCCTGACCACAGACGACACTTCCAACTACAATGTCAATCTTAGAGTAGCACACAGAGACAACAACACT
>CM026399.1:55632460-55648022 GCA_014843695.1 Archivesica marissinica
TATAGAATATACAAGAGAGACGTTATTACGCCAAGTCGCAGGTACTACGGTAAACTAGCATTTCCCCCGGGGCAGTCCCGCCATATACGAGTGAGTACCAAGATCAATTATGGAGAGAGATAGCGTCTAATTCTTGTATAAATTGGTATTCATCCACTATGGATAGCAATTTACGTTTGAATAATAAACAATTTCGTAAATACCATCCCTCAATGTAGCAGTCATTATTTTACATCCAAACGGTCTGTTAAGTGAACAGAGTCTCTAAAGAGTTCTGGTGATGAACGTATCCCGGAATAACGAATGTACGCCCCTTTGTTCTGGATGCAAACTGTGCACATTAACTCTTTCAGCGCCGAATAAATTCAGAGCATGTGCAAACAACATAGATCCAGATCAGCCGCGGCGTAACGCCGTGTCTGATTAGGATCTATGTTGTATTGCTATTCGGACAGGTGCTTCAGCTCCACTGTCTGAAGAGCAATCAGCAATAGCATGTTCTGTTCTGTCCGATCGGGTTCTCTACTTTTTTACAAAGTCGCTTTTATGCGACATTGGCGGTGAAAGAGTTAAATCTTTTCCGTGCTTTTTCTAACTTCTTATGGTTTATTCCGTCACAATATTGTTTTCGTGTTATGATTTCGGACCAAATAATTATAATTTCTGGAAAGGTTATCAATACATATGTATACATGTATTAGTGTAGCTTTCAAAAAGCCACCCAGTGTACCCCAGAGGCGTTTAACAAATATTGTACCCGCCACAATGTATAATAAGCAACTGCGGGTGGGCCACCTCTAACGTTTACTAAACTGTCAACCTTGACGAAAGGTGATACACTCAGTAAAATCTTTATCTCAACCAGCCGATCAGAATATAGTATCAACCACGCATAACGCGCCTTCATCACTTGCTCCGCCCAGGGTTAGGGTTGGGTTAGGGTCAAAACGCGTGGTTGATGTCATTATTCAGTTGGGTGGTTGAGAAAAAAGGCTTACCTTTCCGATACACTCTCATGTCAGACTTAAAATCCCACATTAATACAATTATCCTCTAAAAAAATGTCCACCTGCTTGTCTAGTCTGGTGGAAAACATCTCTTATAATAGACGAGCAGATAATCCATTTTTTTCGGACGTAATATGAACAGAATTTATTTGTGTTTATAATGATCAAACAATAACGTTAAATATTAATCTTCGCAAAAGTGTCATTACCCGTGCATTTCCGGGTGATATTTTGCTTAAAATGTGCACCAGGCTTTGATTGTCACAATGTTGCAAAATCTTCTTTCCTTTTAATTTAGTTCCCCGGGTGTGACATGCTAAAATTATTGGAACTAACCCAAGGAAAGTTATATCAGCAAAAGCCGCATCGCTCCAGTGGTAGGGCCATTTATAGCTCACCGTGCAAATACGCGCCACACCCCAATGACCTATTGCCGGCGGCGTCGGTATAAAGGTCAATGTCAGTATCACCGACCCACTTTGTGTTGCTAAATACAGATACCCCGTTAAAATTGCCCATAAAGAATAGCCACATCTCTTAATCTGCTTTCAATTCCTTCGTAATTCTGATAAAATGGTGTGGTCTCTTGGCTTGTCCTAGTACCTGATACAGTCCACAGTTGAATGCTCTCCCTGTAGGAATTGCTCTTGTGAAGAAATTAAAATTCCCACAATGGATTGTAGCTGGTTTAGCCTTACTGTTTTTGCGGAAATAGTTTCATTTATTCAGTGCTTTCAAAATCTTGTCTGCTGGAATTGTTATAATTATTTTGTTGCTGTCCAATTCTAATCATAGGTACGCCATTGTAGTAGTCGGTCCATCAGATGTTGCGTTATTTATTGCGATGCTCATGCTTTTGCAAGCAAATTCGAAATCGGACACCAAATTCAATTGAATTTGCAGTTCCAGCAAAAATGAAATCGTCTAGATAATGATCCAGGTTAGTTGATTTGGAAATATTGTCCAAGGACCATTGAATAACAGTTGATTTTCCCCCGAATATCGAACAGCTTATTGTTTGTTTAAACTTAATTACTTTACAATGATTGCGAAGCAAGTCTTAACAACTTATATCAATCACTCTTGTTGGCGCGGATGAAATGTGGTCATTCGGGAGGAAACCGGAGTACTCGGAGAAAACCCACCTGTCCGATCTAGCGACCACCGTACCATCTCACATACTTCCCGGTCTGAGGATCGAACAAGGGTTGCATTGGTGAGAAGCGAGCCCGCTAACTACTGCGCTAATCGGACAGCCATATTGTTGCACCTTGAGGTAACATTTGTTTTGTATCCAGTAGCATCCGTCGTATTCTATACCCAGCAGTTCAAAATCACTGGGTGAAATGAGAGAATAAAATGTGTTTTGACACATATTGCTCACACCGTTGTAAGTGTACAAGGTCAGGTACTGTGTGATTCATGCCATGGTTGTAGGCCACATATTGTTCACACTGTTGTAAATGTACAATGTCAGGTACTGTGTCATTCATGTCATGATTGTAGGCCACATATTGTTCACACTGTTGTAATTGTACACGGTCAGGTACTGTGTGATTCATGCCATTGGTGTAGACCACATATTGCTCACACTGTTGTAATTGTACACGGTTAGGTACTATGTGATTCATTCCATGGTTGTAGGCCACATATTGTTCATACTGTTGTAATTGTACACGGTCAGGTACTATGTGATTCATGCCATGGTTATAGGCAACATATTGTTCACACTGTTGTAAGTGTACAAGGTCAGGTACTGTGTGATTCATGCCATGGTTGTAGGCCACATATTGTCCACAATGTTGTAAGTGTACAAGGTCAGGTACTGTGTGGTTCATGCCATGGTTGTAGGCCACATATTGTCCACACTGTTGTAAGTGTACAAGGTCAGGTACTGTGTGATTCATGCCATGGTTGTAGGCCATATATTGTTCATACTGTTGCAATTGTACACTCTCAGGTACTGTGTGATTCATGCCATGGTTGTAGGCCACATATTGGTCACACTGTTGTAAGGGTACAAGGTCAGGTACCGTGTGATTCATGCCATGGTTGTAGGCCACATATTGTCCACACTGTTGTAAGTTAACAAAGTCAGGTACTGTGTGATTCATGCCATGGTTGTAGGCCACATATTGTTCATACTGTTGTAAGTGTACACGGTCAGGTACTGTGTGATTCATGCCATGCTTGTAGGCCACATATTGTTCTGACTGTTGTAAGTGTACAAGGTCAGGTACTGTGTGATTCATGCCATGGTTGTAGGCGACATATTGTGCTGACTGTTGTAAGTGTACATGGTCAGGTACTGTGTGATTCATGCCATGGTTGTAGGCCACATATTGTTCACATTGTTGTAAGTGTACAAGGTCAGGCACTGTGTGATTAATGCCATGGTTGTAAACCACATATTGTTCACACTGTTGTAAGTGTACAGGGTCAGGTACTGTGTGATTCATGCCATGGTGTAGCCCACATATTGTCCATACTGTTGTACATGTACAAGGTCAGGTACTGTGTGATTCATGACATGGTTGTAGGCCACATATTGTTCACACTGTTGTGAGTGTACACGGTCAGGTACTGTGTGATTCATGCCATGGTTGTAGGCCACATATTGTTCACACTGTTGTAAGTGTACAAGGTCAGGTACTGTGTGATTCATGCCATGGTTGTAGACCACATATTGTTCACACTGTTGTAAGTGTAAAAGGTCAGGTACTGTGTGATTCATGTCATGATTGTAGGCCACATATTGTTCATACTGTTGTAATTGTACACGGTCAGGTACTATGTGATTCATGCCATTGTTGTAGACCACATATTGCTCACACTGTTGTAATTGTACACGGTCAGGTACTATGTGATTCATGCCATGGTTGTAGGCCATATATTGTTCATACTGTTGTAATTGTACAAGGTCAGGTACTGTGTGATTCATGCCATGGTTGTAGGCCACATATTGTTCACACTGTGGTAAGTGTACAAGGTCAGGTACTGTGTGATTCATGCCATGGTTGTAGGCCACATATTGTCCACACTGTTGTAAGTGTACAAGGTCAGGTACTGTGTGATTCATGCCATTGTTGTAGACCATATAGTGTTCATACTGTTGAAATTGTACACTCTCAGGTACTGTGTGAATCATGCCATGGTTGTAAGCCACATATTGTTCACACTGTTGTAAGGGTACAAGGTCAGGTACTGTGTGATTCATGCCATGCCTGTAGGCCACATATTGTTCTGACTGTTGTAAGTGTACACGGTCAGGTACTGTGTGATTCATGCCATGGTTGTAGCCGACATATTGTCCATACTGTTGTAAGTGTACAAGGTCAGCTATTGTGTGATTCATGCCATGGTTGTAGGCCACATATTGTTCACACTGTTGTAAGTGTACAATGTCAGGTACTGTGTGATTCATTCCATGGTTGTAGGCCACATATTGTTCACACTGTTTTAAGTGTACAAGGTCAGGTACTGTATGATTCATGCCATGGTTGTAGGCCATATATTGTTCATACTGTTGTAATTGTACACGGTCAGGTACTATGTGATTCATGCCATAGTTGTAGGCCACATATTGTTCATACTGTTGTAATTGTACACGGTCAGGTACTATGTGTTTCATGCCATGGTTGTAGGCAACATATTGTTCACACTGTTGTAAGTGTACAAGGTGAGGTACTGTGTGATTCATGCCATGGTTGTAGGCCACATATTTTTCACACTGTTGTAAGTGTACAAGGTCAGACAATGTGTGATTAATGCCATGGTTGTAAACCACATATTGTTCGCACTGTTGTAAGTGTACAATGTCAGGTAATGTGTGATTCATGCCATGGTTGTAGGCCACATATTGTTCACACTGTCGTAAGTGTACAATGTCAGGTACTGTGTGATTCATGCCATGGTTGTAGCCCACATATTGTCCTTACTGTTGTAAGTGTACATGGTCAGGTACTGTGAGATTCATGCCATGGTTGTAGACCACATATTATTCACATTGTTGTAATTGTACAAGGTTAGGTACTATGTGATTCATGCCATGGTTGTAGGCCACATATTGTTAACACTGTTGAAAGTGTACAAGATCAGGTACTGTGTGGTTCATGCCATGGTTGTAGGCCATATATTGTTCATACTGTTGTAATTGTACACTCTCAGGTACTGTGTGTTTCATGCCATGGTTGTAGGCCACATATTGTTCATACTGTTGTAAGTGTACACGGTCAGGTACTGTGTGATTCATGCCATGGTTGTAGGCCACATATTGTTCATACTGTTGTAAGGGTACAAGGTCAGCTACTGTGTGATTCATGCCATGGTTGTAGGCCACATATTGTCCACACTGTTGTAAGTTAACAAGATCAGGTACTGTGTGATTCATGCCATGGTTGTAGGCCGCATATTGTTCATACTGTTGTAAGTGTACACGGTCAGGTACTGTGTGATTCATGCCATGCTTGTAGGCCACATATTGTTCTGACTGTTGTAAGTGTATACGGTCAGATACTGTGAGATTCATGCCATGGTTGTAGGCGACATATTGTTCTGACTGTTGTAAGTGTACACGGTCAGGTACTGTGTGATTCATGCCATGCTTGTAGGCCACATATTGTTCTGACTGTTGTAAGTGTATACGGTCAGGTACTGTGAGATTATGCCATGGTTGTAGGCGACATATTGTTCTGACTGTTGTAAGTGTACAAGGTCAGGTACTGAGTGATTCATGCCATGGTTGTAGGCCACATATTGTTCACACTGTTGTAAGTGTACAAGGTCAGGTACTGTGTGATTCATGCCGTGGTTGTAGGCCACATATTGTTCACACTGTTGTAAGTGTACAAGGTCAGGTACTGTGTGATTCATGCCATTGTTGTAGGCCATATAGTGTTCATACTGTTGAAATTGTACACTCTCAGGTACTGTGAGATTCATGCCATGGTTGTAGGCGACATATTGTTCTGACTGTTGTAAGTGTACAAGGTCAGGTACTGAGTGATTCATGCCATGGTTGTAGGCCACATATTGTTCACACTGTTGTAAGGGTACAAGGTCAGGTACTGTGTGATTCATGCCATGCCTGTAGGCCACATATTGTTCTGACTGTTGTAAGTGTACACGGTCAGGTACTGTGTGATTCATGCCATGGTTGTAGCCGACATATTGTCCATACTGTTGTAAGTGTACAAGGTCAGCTATTGTGTGATTCATGCCATGGATGTAGGCCACATATTGTTCACACTGTTGTAAGTGTACAATGTCAGGTACTGTGTGATTCATTCCATGGTTGTAGGCCACATATTGTTCACACTGTTTTAAGTGTACAAGGTCAGGTACTGTGTGATTCATGCCATGGTTGTATACCACATATTATTCACATTGTTGTAATTGTACAAGGTTAGGTACTATGTGATTCATGCCATGGTTGTAGGCCACATATTGTTCACACTGTTGTAAGGGTACAAGGTCAGGTACTGTGTGATTCATGCCATGCCTGTAGGCCACATATTGTTCTGACTGTTGTAAGTGTACACGGTCAGGTACTGTGTGATTCATGCCATGGTTGTAGCCGACATATTGTCCATACTGTTGTAAGTGTACAAGGTCAGCTATTGTGTGATTCATGCCATGGTTGTAGGCCACATATTGTTCACACTGTTGTAAGTGTACAATGTCAGGTACTGTGTGATTCATTCCATGGTTGTAGGCCACATATTGTTCACACTGTTTTAAGTGTACAAGGTCAGGTACTGTATGATTCATGCCATGTTTGTAGGCCACATATTGTTCATACTGTTGTAATTGTACACGGTCAGGTACTATGTGATTCATGCCATAGTTGTAGGCCACATATTGTTCATACTGTTGTAATTGTACACGGTCAGGTACTATGTGTTTCATGCTATGGTTGTAGGCAACATATTGTTCACACTGTTGTAAGTGTACAAGGTCAGGTACTGTGTGATTCATGCCATGGTTGTAGGCCACATATTTTTCACACTGTTGTAAGTGTACAAGGTCAGGCACTGTGTGATTAATGTCATGGTTGTAGGCCACATATTGTTCACACTGTTGTAAGTGTACAAGGTCAGACAATGTGTGATTAATGCCATGGTTGTAAACCACATATTGTTCGCACTGTTGTAAGTGTACAATGTCAGGTAATGTGTGATTCATGCCATGGTTGTAGGCCACATATTGTTCACACTGTCGTAAGTGTACAATGTCATGTACTGTGTGATTCATGCCATGGTTGTAGCCCACATATTGTCCATACTGTTGTAAGTGTACATGGTCAGGTACTGTGTGATTCATGCCATGGTTGTAGACCACATATTATTCACATTGTTGTAATTGTACAAGGTTAGGTACTATGTGATTCATGCCATGGTTGTAGGCCACATATTGTTCACACTGTTGTAATTGTACACGGTCAGGTACTATGTGATTCATGCCATGGTTGTAGGCCACATATTGTTAACACTGTTGAAAGTGTACAAGGTCAGGTACTGTGTGATTCATGCCATGGATGTATGTCACATATTGTCCACAATGTTATAAGTGTACAAGATCAGGTACTGTGTGGTTCATGCCATGGTTGTAGGCCATATATTGTTCATACTGTTGTAATTGTACACTCTCAGGTACTGTGTGTTTCATGCCATGGTTGTAGGCCACATATTGTTCATACTGTTGTAAGTGTACACGGTCAGGTACTGTGTGATTCATGCCATGGTTGTAGGCCACATATTGTTCATACTGTTGTAAGGGTACAAGGTCAGCTACTTTGTGATTCATGCCATGGTTGTAGGCCACATATTGTCCACACTGTTGTAAGTTAACAAGATCAGGTACTGTGTGATTCATGCCATGGTTGTAGGCCGCATATTGTTCATACTGTTGTAAGTGTACACGGTCAGGTACTGTATGATTCATGCCATGCTTGTAGGCCACATATTGTTCTGACTGTTGTAAGTGTATACGGTCAGGTACTGTGAGATTCATGCCATGGTTGTAGGCGACATATTGTTCTGACTGTTGTAAGTGTACACGGTCAGGTACTGTGTGATTCATGCCATGGTTGTAGGCCGCATATTGTTCATACTGTTGTAAGTGTACACGGTCAGGTACTGTGTGATTCATGCCATGCTTGTAGGCCACATATTGTTCTGACTGTTGTAAGTGTATACGGTCAGGTACTGTGAGATTCATGCCATGGTTATAGGCGACATATTGTTCTGACTGTTGTAAGTGTACAAGGTCAGGTACTGGGTGATTCATGCCATGGTTGTAGGCCACATATTGTTCACACTGTTGTAAGTGTACAAGGTCAGGTACTGTGTGATTCATGCCATGGTTGTAGGCCACATATTGTTCACACTGTTGTAAGTGTACAAGGTCAGGTACTGTGTGATTCATGCTATTGTTGTAGGCCATATAGTGTTCATACTGTTGAAATTGTACACTCTCAGGTACTGTGTGATTCATGCCATGGTTGTAAGCCACATATTCTTCACACTGTTGTAAGGGTACAAGGTCAGGTACTGTGTGATTCATGCCATGCCTGTAGGCCACATATTGTTCTGACTGTTGTAAGTGTACACGGTCAGGTACTGTGTGATTCGTGCAATGGTTGTAGCCGACATATTGTCCATACTGTTGTAAGTGTACAAGGTCAGCTATTGTGTGATTCATGCCATGGTTGTAGGCCACATATTGTTCACACTGTTGTAAGTGTACAATGTCAGGTACTGTGTGATTCATTCCATGGTTGTAGGCCACATATTGTTCACACTGTTTTAAGTGTACAAGGTCAGGTACTGTATGATTCATGCCATGGTTGTAGGCCATATATTGTTCATACTGTTGTAATTGTACACGGTCAGGTACTATGTGATTCATGCCATAGTTGTAGGCCACATATTGTTCATACTGTTGTAATTGTACACGGTCAGGTACTATGTGTTTCATGCCATGGTTGTAGGCAACATATTGTTCACACTGTTGTAAGTGTACAAGGTGAGGTACTGTGTGATTCATGCCATGGTTGTAGGCCACATATTGTTCACACTGTTGTAAGTGTACAAGGTCAGACAATGTGTGATTAATGCCATGGTTGTAAACCACATATTGTTCGCACTGTTGTAAGTGTACAATGTCAGGTAATGTGTGATTCATGCCATGGTTGTAGGCCACATATTGTTCACACTGTTGTAAGTGTACAATGTCAGGTACTGTGTGATTCATGCCATGGTTGTAGGCCACATATTGTTCATACTGTTGTAAGTGTACAAGGTCAGGTACTGTGTGATTCATGCCATGGTTGTAGGCCACATATTGTTCACACTGTTGTAAGTGTACAAGGTCAGGTACTGTGTGATTCATGCCATGGTTGTAGGCCACATATTGTTCACACTGTTGTAATTGTACACGGTCAGGTACTGTGTGATTCATGCCATGGTTGTAGGCCACATATTGTTCACACTGTTGTAAGTGTACAAGGTCAGGTACTGTGTGATTCATGCCATGGTTGTAGGCCACATATTGTCCACACTGTTGTAAGTGTACAAGGTCAGGTACTGTGTGATTCATGCCATGGTTGTAGGCCACATATTGTTCATACTGTTGTAATTGTACAAGGTCAGGTACTGTGTGTTTCATGCCATGGTTGTAGGCCACATATTGTTCACACTGTTGTAAGTGTACAAGGTCAGGTACTGTGTGATTCATGCCATGGTTGTAGGCCACATATTGTTCACACTGTTGTAAGTGTACAAGGTCAGCTACTGTGTGATTCATGCCATGGTTGTAGGCCACATATTGTCCACACTGTTGTAAGTGTACAAGGTCAGGTACTGTGTGATTCATGCCATGGTTGTAGGCCACATATTGTTCATACTGTTGTAAGTGTACAAGGTCAGGTACTGTGTGATTCATGCCATGGTTGTAGGCCACATATTGTTCTGACTGTTGTAAGTGTACAAGGTCAGGTACTGTGTGATTCATGCCATGGTTGTAGGCCACATATTGTTCTGACTGTTGTAAGTGTACAAGGTCAGGTACTGTGTGATTCATGCCATGGTTGTAGGCCACATATTGTTCACACTGTTGTAAGTGTACAAGGTCAGGTACTGTGTGATTATGCCATGGTTGTAGGCCACATATTGTTCTGACTGTTGTAAGTGTACAATGTCAGGTACTGTGTGATTCATGCCATGGTTGTAGGCCACATATTGTTCACACTGTTGTAAGTGTACAAGGTCAGGTACTGTGTGATTCATGCCATGGTTGTAGGCCACATATTGTTCACACTGTTGTAAGTGTACAAGGTCAGGTACTGTGTGATTCATGCCATGGTTGTAGGCCACATATTGTCCATACTGTTGTAAGTGTACATGGTCAGGTACTGTGTGATTCATGCCATGGTTGTAGGCCACATATTGTTCACACTGTTGTAATTGTACAAGGTCAGGTACTGTGTGATTCATGCCATGGTTGTAGGCCACATATTGTTCACACTGTTGTAAGTGTACAAGGTCAGGTACTGTGTGATTCATGCCATGGCTGTAGGCCACATATTGTTCACACTGTTGTAAGTGTACACGGTCAGGTACTGTGTGATTCATGCCATGGTTGTAGCCGACATATTGTTCATACTGTTGTAAGTGTACAAGGTCAGGTACTGTGTGATTCATGCCATGGTTGTAGGCCACATATTGTTCACACTGTTGTAAGTGTACAAGGTCAGGTACTGTGTGATTCATGCCATGGTTGTAGGCCACATATTGTTCATACTGTTGTAAGTGTACAAGGTCAGGTACTGTGTGATTCATGCCATGGTTGTAGGCCACATATTGTTCACATTGTTGTAAGTGTACACGGTCAGGTACTGTGTGATTCATGCCATGGTTGTAGGCCACATATTGTTCACACTGTTGTAAGTGTACACGGTCAGGTACTGTGTGATTCATGCCATGCTTGTAGGCCACATATTGTTCTGACTGTTGTAAGTGTATACGGTCAGGTACTGTGAGATTATGCCATGGTTGTAGGCGACATATTGTTCTGACTGTTGTAAGTGTACAAGGTCAGGTACTGAGTGATTCATGCCATGGTTGTAGGCCACATATTGTTCACACTGTTGTAAGTGTACAAGGTCAGGTACTGTGTGATTCATGCCGTGGTTGTAGGCCACATATTGTTCACACTGTTGTAAGTGTACAAGGTCAGGTACTGTGTGATTCATGCCATTGTTGTAGGCCATATAGTGTTCATACTGTTGAAATTGTACACTCTCAGGTACTGTGAGATTCATGCCATGGTTGTAGGCGACATATTGTTCTGACTGTTGTAAGTGTACAAGGTCAGGTACTGAGTGATTCATGCCATGGTTGTAGGCCACATATTGTTCACACTGTTGTAAGGGTACAAGGTCAGGTACTGTGTGATTCATGCCATGCCTGTAGGCCACATATTGTTCTGACTGTTGTAAGTGTACACGGTCAGGTACTGTGTGATTCATGCCATGGTTGTAGCCGACATATTGTCCATACTGTTGTAAGTGTACAAGGTCAGCTATTGTGTGATTCATGCCATGGATGTAGGCCACATATTGTTCACACTGTTGTAAGTGTACAATGTCAGGTACTGTGTGATTCATTCCATGGTTGTAGGCCACATATTGTTCACACTGTTTTAAGTGTACAAGGTCAGGTACTGTGTGATTCATGCCATGGTTGTATACCACATATTATTCACATTGTTGTAATTGTACAAGGTTAGGTACTATGTGATTCATGCCATGGTTGTAGGCCACATATTGTTCACACTGTTGTAAGGGTACAAGGTCAGGTACTGTGTGATTCATGCCATGCCTGTAGGCCACATATTGTTCTGACTGTTGTAAGTGTACACGGTCAGGTACTGTGTGATTCATGCCATGGTTGTAGCCGACATATTGTCCATACTGTTGTAAGTGTACAAGGTCAGCTATTGTGTGATTCATGCCATGGTTGTAGGCCACATATTGTTCACACTGTTGTAAGTGTACAATGTCAGGTACTGTGTGATTCATTCCATGGTTGTAGGCCACATATTGTTCACACTGTTTAAGTGTACAAGGTCAGGTACTGTATGATTCATGCCATGTTTGTAGGCCACATATTGTTCATACTGTTGTAATTGTACACGGTCAGGTACTATGTGATTCATGCCATAGTTGTAGGCCACATATTGTTCATACTGTTGTAATTGTACACGGTCAGGTACTGTGTGATTCATGCCATGGTTGTAGCCGACATATTGTCCATACTGTTGTAAGTGTACAAGGTCAGCTATTGTGTGATTCATGCCATGGTTGTAGGCCACATATTGTTCACACTGTTGTAAGTGTACAATGTCAGGTACTGTGTGATTCATTCCATGGTTGTAGGCCACATATTGTTCACACTGTTTTAAGTGTACAAGGTCAGGTACTGTATGATTCATGCCATGGTTGTAGGCCACATATTGTTCATACTGTTGTAATTGTACACGGTCAGGTACTATGTGATTCATGCCATGGTTGTAGGCCACATATTGTTCATACTGTTGTAATTGTACACGGTCAGGTACTATGTGTTTCATGCCATGGTTGTAGGCAACATATTGTTCACACTGTTGTAAGTGTACAAGGTCAGGTACTGTGTGATTCATGCCATGGTTGTAGGCCACATATTTTTCACACTGTTGTAAGTGTACAAGGTCAGGTACTGTGTGATTAATGTCATGGTTGTAGGCCACATATTGTTCACACTGTTGTAAGTGTACAAGGTCAGGCACTGTGTGATTAATGCCATGGTTGTAAACCACATATTGTTCACACTGTTGTAAGTGTACAAGGTCAGGTAATGTGTGATTCATGCCATGGTTGTAGGCCACATATTGTTCACACTGTTGTAAGTGTACAATGTCAGGTACTGTGTGATTCATGCCATGGTTGTAGCCCACATATTGTCCATACTGTTGTAAGTGTACATGGTCAGGTACTGTGTGATTCATGCCATGGTTGTAGGCCACATATTATTCACATTGTTGTAATTGTACAAGGTCAGGTACTATGTGATTCATGCCATGGTTGTAGGCCACATATTGTTCACACTGTTGTAATTGTACACGGTCAGGTACTATGTGATTCATGCCATGGTTGTAGGCCACATATTGTTAACACTGTTGAAAGTGTACAAGGTCAGGTACTGTGTGATTCATGCCATGGATGTATGTCACATATTGTCCACAATGTTATAAGTGTACAAGATCAGGTACTGTGTGGTTCATGCCATGGTTGTAGGCCATATATTGTTCATACTGTTGTAATTGTACACTCTCAGGTACTGTGTGTTTCATGCCATGGTTGTAGGCCACATATTGTTCATACTGTTGTAAGTGTACACGGTCAGGTACTGTGTGATTCATGCCATGGTTGTAGGCCACATATTGTTCATACTGTTGTAAGTGTACAAGGTCAGGTACTTTGTGATTCATGCCATGGTTGTAGGCCACATATTGTCCACACTGTTGTAAGTTAACAAGATCAGGTACTGTGTGATTCATGCCATGGTTGTAGGCCTCATATTGTTCATACTGTTGTAAGTGTACACGGTCAGGTACTGTGTGATTCATGCCATGCTTGTAGGCCACATATTGTTCTGACTGTTGTAAGTGTATACGGTCAGGTACTGTGAGATTATGCCATGGTTGTAGGCGACATATTGTTCTGACTGTTGTAAGTGTACAAGGTCAGGTACTGTGTGATTCATGCCATGGTTGTAGGCCGCATATTGTTCATACTGTTGTAAGTGTACAAGGTCAGGTACTGTGTGATTCATGCCATGTTTAGGCCACATATTGTTCTGACTGTTGTAAGTGTATACGGTCAGGTACTGTGTGATTCATGCCATGGTTGTAGGCGACATATTGTTCTGACTGTTGTAAGTGTACAAGGTCAGGTACTGTGTGATTCATGCCATGGTTATAGGCCACATATTATTCACACTGTTGTAAGTGTACAAGGTCAGGTACTGTATGATTCATGCCATGATTGGTGCCCACATATTGTTCTGACTGTTGTATGTGTAGAATGTCAGGTACTGTGTGATTCATGCCATGGTTGTAGGCCACATATTGTTCATACTGTTGTAAGTGTACAAGGTCAGGTACTGTGTTATTCATGCAATGGTTGTAGGCCACATATTGTTCTGACTGTTGTACGTGTACAAGGTCAGGTACTGTGTGATTCATGCCATGGCTGTAGACCACATATTGTTCTGACTGTTGTAAGAGTACAAGGTCAGGTATTGTGTGATTCATGCCATGGTTTTAGGCCACATATTGTCAATGCTGTTGTAAGTGTACACGGTCAGGTCAGGTACAGTGTGATTCATGCCATGGTTGTAGATCATATATTGTTCTGACTGTTGTAAGAGTACAAGGTCAGGTATTGTGTGATTCATGCCATGGTTTTAGGCCACATATTTGTTCACACTGTTGTAAGTGTACAAGGTCAGGTACTGTGTGAATAATTCCATGGTTGTAGGCCACATATTGTCCATACTGTTGTAACTGTTCAAGGTCAGGTACTGTGTGATTCATGCCATGGTTGTTGTCCACATATTGTTCTGACTGTTGTAAGTGTACAATGTCAGGTACTGTGTGATTCATGCCATGGTTGTAGGCCACATATTGTTCATACTGGTGTAAGTGTACAAGGTCAGGTACTGTGTGAATCATGCCATGGTTGTAGGCCACATATTGTTCTGACTGTTGTAAGTGTACAATGTCAGGTACTGTGTGATTCATGCCATGGTTATAGGCCACATATTGTTCACACTGTTGTAAGTGTACAAGGTCAGGTACTGTATGATTCATGCCATTGTTGGTGCCCACATATTGTTCTGACTGTTGTATGTGTAGAATGTCAGGTACTGTGTGATTCATGCCATGGTTGTAGGCCACATATTGTTCATACTGTTGTAAGTGTACAAGGTCAGGTACTGTGTTATTCATGCCATGGTTGTAGGCCACATATTGTTCTGACTGTTGTACGTGTACAAGGTCAGGTACTGTGTGATTCATGCCATGGTTGTAGACCACATATTGTTCTGACTGTTGTAAGTGTACAAGGTCAGATACTGTGTGATTCATGCCATGGTTGTAGGCCACATATTGTCCATACTGTTGTAATTGTTCAAGGTCAGGTACTGTGTGATTTATGCCATAGTTGTAGCCCACATATTGTCCATACTGTTGTAAGTGTACACGGTCAGGTACTGTGTGATTCATGCCATGGTTGATGCCCGCATTTTGTTCATACTGCTGTAAGTGTACAGGGTCAGGTACTGTCCGATTCATGCCATGGTTATAGGCCACATATTGTTCATACTGTTGTAAGTGTACAAGGTCAGGTACTGTGTGATTCATGCCATGGTTGTAGGCCACATATTGTTCTGACTGTTGTACGTGTACAAGGTCAGGTACTGTGTGATTCATGCCATGGTTGTAGACCACATATT
>CM026399.1:55649022-55676840 GCA_014843695.1 Archivesica marissinica
AGGTACTGTGTGATTCATGCCATGGTTGTAGGCCACATTTGTTCTGACTGTTGTAAGTGTACAAGGTCAGGTACTGTGTGATTCATGCCATGGTTGTAGGCCACATATTGTTCTGACTGTTGTAAGTGTACAATGTCAGGTACTGTGTGATTCATGCCATGGTTGTAGGCCACATATTGTTCTGACTGTTGTAAGTGTACAAGGTCAGGTACTGTGTGATTCATGCCATGGTTGTAGGCCACATATTGGTCACACTGTTGTAAGTGTACAAGGTCAGGTACTGTGTGATTCATGCCATGGTTGTAGGCCACATATTGTTCACACTGTTGTAAGTGTACAAGGTCAGGTACTGTGTGATTCATGCCATGGTTGTAGGCCACATATTGTCCACACTGTTGTAAGTGTACAAGGTCAGGTACTGTGTGATTCATGCCATGGTTGTAGGCCACATATTGTTCACACTGTTGTAAGTGTACAAGGTCAGGTACTGTGTGATTCATGCCATGGGTGTAGGCCACATATTGTTCAGACTGTTGTAAGTGTACAAGGTCAGGTACTGTTTTGGATATGCCATGGTTGTAGCACATATTGTTCACTGTTGTAAGTGTACAAGGTCAGGTACTGTGTGATTCATGCCATGGTTGTAGGCCACATATTGTTCACATGTTGTAAGTGTACAAGGTCAGGTACTGCGTGGTTCATGCCATGGTTGTAGCCACATATTGTTCACACTGTGTAAGTGTACAAGGTCAGGTACTGTGTGATTCATGCCATGGTTGTAGGCCACATATTGTCATACTGTTGTAAGTGTACAGGTCAGGTACTGTGTGATTCATGCCATGGTTGTAGGCCATATATTGTTCACACTGTTGTAATTGTACCTCGTCAGGTACTGTGTGATTCATCCATGGTTGTAGGCCACATATTGTTCACACTGTTGTAAGGGTACAAGGTCAGGTATTGTGTGATTCATGCCATGGTTGTAGGCCACATATTGTCCACACTGTTGTAAGTTAACAAGGTTAGGTACTGTGTGATTCATGCCATGGTTGTAGGCCACATATAGTTCATACTGTTGTAAGTGTACACGGTCAGGTACTGTGTGACTCATGCCATGCGTGTAGGCCACATATTGTTCTGACTGTTGTAAGTGTACAAGGTCAGGTACTGTGTGATTCATGCCATGGTTGTAGGCGACATATTGTTCATACTGTTGTAAGTGTACAAGGTCAGGTACTGTGTGATTCATGCCATGGTTGTAGGCCACATATTGTTCTGACTGTTGTAAGTGTACAAGGTCAGGTACTGTGTGATTCATGCCATGGTTGTAGGCCACATATTGTTCACACTGTTGTAAGTTAACAAGGTTAGGTACTGTGTGATTCATGCCATGGTTGTAGGCCACATATAGTTCATACTGTTGTAAGTGTACACCGTCAGGTACTGTGTGACTCATGCCATGCGTGTAGGCCACATATTGTTCTGACTGTTGTAAGTGTACAAGGTCAGGTACTGTGTGATTCATGACATGGTTGTAGGCGACATATTGTCCACACTGTTGTAAGTTAACAAGGTTAGGTACTGTGTGATTCATGCCATGGTTGTAGGCCACATATAGTTCATACTGTTGTAAGTGTACACCGTCAGGTACTGTGTGACTCATGCCATGCGTGTAGGCCACATATTGTTCTGACTGTTGTAAGTGTACAAGGTCAGGTACTGTGTGATTCATGACATGGTTGTAGGCGACATATTGTTCTGACTGTTGTAAGTGTACAAGGTCAGGTACTGTGTGATTCATGCCATGGTTGTAGGCCACATAATGTTCTGACTGTTGTAAGTGTACAACGTCAGGTACTGTGTGATTCATGCCATGGTTGTAGGCCACATATTGTTCTGACTGTTGTAAATGTACAACGTCAGGTACTGTGTGATTCATGCCATGGTTGTAGGCCACATATTGTTCTGACTGTTGTAAGTGTACAACGTCAGGTACTATGTGATTCATGCCATGGTTGTAGGCCACATATTGGTCACACTGTTGTAAGTGTACACTCTCAGGTACTGTGTGATTCATGCCATGGTTGTATGCCACATATTTTTCACACTGTTGTAAGGGTACAAGGTCAGGTATTGTGTGATTCATGCCATGGTTGTAGGCCACATATTGTCCACACTGTTGTAAGTTAACAAGGTTAGGTACTGTGTGATTCATGCCATGGTTGTAGGCCACATATAGTTCATACTGTTGTAAGTGTACACGGTCAGGTACTGTGTGACTCATGCCATGCGTGTAGGCCACATATTGTTCTGACTGTTGTAAGTGTACAAGGTCAGGTACTGTGTGATTCATGCCATGGTTGTAGGCCACATATTGTTCAGACTGTTGTAAGTGTACAAGGTCAGGTACTGTGTGATTCATGCCATGGTTGTAGGCCACATATTGTTCATACTGTTGTAAGTGTACAAGGTCAGGTACTGTGTGATTCATGCCATGGTTGTAGGCCACATATTGTTCACACTGTTGTAAGTGTACAAGGTCAGGTACTGTGTGATTCATGCCATGGTTGTAGGCCACATATTGTTCACACTGTTGTAAGTGTACAAGGTCAGGTACTGTGTGATTCATGCCATGGTTGTAGGCCACATATTGTTCACACTGTTGTAAGTGTACATGGTCAGGTACTGTGTGATTCATGCCATGGTGTAGGCCATATTGTTCATACTGTTGTATTTACACTGTCAGGTACTGTGTGATTCATGCCATGGTTGTAGGCAACATATTGTTCACACTGTTGTAAGTGTACAAGGTCAGGTATTTGATTCATGCCATGGTTGTAGGCCACATATTGTCACACTGTTGTAAGTTACAAGGTTACTGTGTGATTCATGCCATGGTTGTAGGCCACATATTGTTCATACTGTTGTAAGTGTACAAGGTCAGGTACTGTGTGATTCATGCCATGGTTGTAGGCCACATATTGTTCACACTGTTGTAAGTGTACAAGGTCAGGTACTGTGTGATTCATGCCATGGTTGTAGGCCACATATTGTTCACACTGTTGTAAGTGTACAAGGTCAGGTACTGTGTGATTCATGCCATGGTTGTAGGCCACATATTGTTCAGACTGTTGTAAGTGTACAAGGTCAGGTACTGTGTGATTCATGCCATGGTTGTAGGCCACATATTGTTCACACTGTTGTAAGGGTACAAGGTCAGGTATTGTGTGATTCATGCCATGGTTGTAGGCCACATATTGTCCACACTGTTGTAAGTTAACAAGGTTAGGTACTGTGTGATTCATGCCATGGTTGTAGGCCACATATAGTTCATACTGTTGTAAGTGTACACGGTCAGGTACTGTGTGATTCATGCCATGGTTGTAGGCCACATATTGTTCTGACTGTTGTAAGTGTACAACGTCAGGTACTGTGTGATTCATCATGCCATGGTTGTATGCCACATATTGTTCACACTGTTGTAAGGGTACAAGGTCAGGTATTGTGTGATTCATGCCATGGTTGTAGGCCACATATTGTCCACACTGTTGTAAGTTAACAAGGTTAGGTACTGTGTGATTCATGCCATGGTTGTAGGCCACATATAGTTCATACTGTTGTAAGTGTACACGGTCAGGTACTGTGTGACTCATGCCATGCGTGTAGGCCACATATTGTTCTGACTGTTGTAAGTGTACAAGGTCAGGTACTGTGTGATTCATGCCATGGTTGTAGGCGACATATTGTTCTGACTGTTGTAAGTGTACAAGGTCAGGTACTGTGTGATTCATGCCATGGTTGTAGGCCACATAATGTTCACACTTTTGTAAGTGTACAAGGTCAGGCACTGTTTGATTAATGCCATGGTTGTAAACCACATATTGTTCACACTGTTGTAAGTGTACAAGCTCAGGTACTGTGTGATTCATGCCATGGTTGTAGGCCACATATTGTCCACAATGTTGTAAGTGTACAAGGTCAGGTACTGTGTGGTTCATGCCATGGTTGTAGGCCACATATTGTTCACACTGTGGTAAGTGTACAAGGTCAGGTACTGTGTGATTCATGCCATGGTTGTAGGCCACATATTGTCCACACTGTTGTAAGTGTACATGGTCAGCTACTGTGTGATTCATGCCATGGTGGTAGGCCATATATTGTTCATACTGTTGTAATTGTACACTCTCAGGTACTGTGTGATTCATGCCATGGTTGTAGGCCACATATTGTTCACACTGTTGTAAGGGTACAAGGTCAGGTATTGTGTGATTCATGCCATGGTTGTAGGCCACATATTGTCTACACTGTTGTAAGTTAACAAGGTTAGGTACTGTGTGATTCATGCCATGGTTGTAGGCCACATATAGTTCATACTGTTGTAAGTGTACACGGTCAGGTACTGTGTGATTCATGCCATGGTTGTAGGCGACATATTGTTCTGACTGTTGTAAGTGTACAAGGTCAGGTACTGTGTGATTCATGCCATGGTTGTAGGCCACATAATGTTCTGACTGTTGTAAGTGTACAACGTCAGGTACTGTGTGATTCATGCCATGTTTGTAGGCCACATATTGTTCTGACTGTTGTAAGTGTACAACGTCAGGTACAGTGTGATTCATGCCATGGTTGTAGGCCACATATTGTTCTGACTGTTGTAAGTGTACAACGTCAGGTACTGTGTGATTCATGCCATGGTTGTAGGCCACATATTGTTCACACTGTTGTAAGTGTACAAGGTCAGGTACTGTGTGATTCATGCCATGGTTGTAGGCCACATATTGTCCACAATGTTGTAAGTGTACAAGGTCAGGTACTGTGTGGTTCATGCCATGGTTGTAGGCCACATATTGTTCACACTGTGGTGAGTCTACAAGGTCAGGTACTGTGTGATTCATGCCATGGTTGTAGGCCACATATTGTCCACACTGTTGTAAGTGTACATGGTCAGGTACTGTGTGATTCATGCCATGGTTGTAGGCCATATATGTTTCATACTGTTGTAATTGTACACTCTCAGGTACTGTGTGATTCATGCCATGGTTGTAGGCCACATATTGTCCACACTGTTGTAAGTTAACAAGGTCAGGTACTGTGTGATTCATGCCATGGTTGTAGGCCACATATTGTTCATACTGTTGTAAGTGTACACGGTCAGGTACTGTGTGATTCATCCCATGCTTGTAGGCCACATATTGTTCTGACTGTTGTAAGTGTACACGGTCAGGTACTGTGTGATTCATGCCATGGTTGTAGGCGACATATTGTTCTGACTGTTGTAAGTGTACAAGGTCAGGTACTGTGTGATTCATGCCATGGTTGTAGGCCACATATTGTTCACACTTTTGTAAGTGTACAAGGTCAGGCACTGTGTGATTAATGCCATGGTTGTAAACCACATATTGTTCACACTATTGTAAGTGTACAAGCTTAGGTACTGTGTGATTCATGCCATGGTTGTAGGCCACATATTGTTCTGACTGTTGTAAGTATACAACGTCAGGTACTGTGTGATTCATGCCATGGTTGTAGGCCACATATTGTTCTGACTGTTGTAACTGTACAACGTCAGGTACTGTGTGATTCATGCCATGGTTGTAGGCCACATATTGTTCTCACTGTTGTAAGTGTACAAGCTCAGGTACTGTGTGATTCATGCCATGGTTGTAGGCCACATGTTGTTCATACTGTTGTAAATGTACAAGGTCAGGTATTGCCTGATTCATGCCATGGTTGTAGGCCACATATTGATCACACTGTTGTAAGTGTACAAGGTCAGGTACTGTGTGATTCATGCCATGGTTGTAGGCCACATATTGTTCACACTGTTGTAAGTGTACAAGGTCAGGCACTGTGTGATTAATGCCATGGTTGTAAACCACATATTGTTCACACTGTTGTAATTGTACACGGTCAGGTACTATGTGATTCATGCCATGGTTGTAGGCAACATATTGTTCACACTGTTGTAAGTGTACACGGTCAGGTACTGTGTGATTCATGCCATGGTTGTAGGCCACATATTGTCCACAATGTTGTAAGTGTACAAGGTCAGGTACTGTGTGGTTCATGCCATGGTTGTAGGCCACATATTGTTCACACTGTGGTGAGTGTACAAGGTCAGGTACTGTGTCATTCATGCCATGGTTGTAGGCCACATATTGTCCACACTGTTGTAAGTGTACATGGCCAGGTACTGTGTGATTCATGCCATGGTTGTAGGCCATATATGTTTCATACTGTTGTAATTGTACACTCTCAGGTACTGAGTGATTCATGCCATGTTTGTAGGCCACATATTGTTCACACTGTTGTAAGGGTACAAGGTCAGGTACTGTTTGATTCATGCCATGGTTGTAGGCCACATATTGTTCTGACTGTTGTAAGTGTACAACGTCAGGTACTGTGTGATTCATGCCATGGTTGTAGGCCACATATTGTTCTGACTGTTGTAAGTGTACAACGTCAGGTACTGTGTGATTCATGCCATGGTTGTAGGCCACATATTGTTCACACTGTTGTAAGTGTACAAGCTCAGGTACTGTGTGATTCATGCATTGGTTGTAGGCTACATGTTGTTCATACTGTTGTAAATGTACAAGGTCAGGTATTGCGTGATTCATGCCATGGTTGTTGGCCACATATTGTTCACACTGTTGTAAGTGTACAAGGTCAGGTATTGCGTGATTCATGCCATAGTTGTAGGCCACATATTGTTCACACTGTTGTAAGTGTACAAGGTCAGGTACTGGTTGATTCATGCCATTGTTGTAGGCGACATATTGTTCTTACTGTTGTAAGTGTACAAGGTCAGGTACTGTGTGATTCATGCCATGGTTGTAGGCCACATATTGTTCACACTGTTGTAAGTGTACATGGTCAGGCACTGAGTTAATAATGCCATGGTTGTAAACCACATATTGTTCACACTGTTGTAATTGTACACGGTCAGGTACTATGTGATTCATGCCATGGTTGTAGGCAACATATTGTTCGCACTGTTGTAAGTGTACAAGGTCAGGTACTGTGTGATTCATGCCATGGTTGTAGGCCACATATTGTCCACAATGTTGTAAGTGTACAAGGTCAGGTACTGTGTGGTTCATGCCATAGTTGTAGGCCACATATTGGTCACACTGTGGTGAGTGTACAATGCCAGGTACTGTGTGATTCATGCCATGGTTGTAGGCCACATATTGTCCACACTGTTGTAAGTGTACATGGTCAGGTACTATGTGATTCATGCCATGGTTGTAGGCCACATATTGTTCACACTGTTGTAAGGGTACAATGTCAGGTACTGTGTGATTCATGCCATGGTTGTAGGCCACATATTGTCCACACTGTTGTAAGTTAACAAGGTCAGGTACTGTGTGATTCATGCCATGGTTGTAGGCCACATTTTGTTCATACTGTTGTAAGTGTACACGGTCAGGTACTGTGTGTTTCATGCCATGCTTGTAGGCCACATATTGTTCTGACTGTTGTAAGTGTACACGGTTAGGTACTGTGTGATTCATGCCATGGTTGTAGGCCACATATTGTTCACACTTTTGTAAGTGTACAAGGTCAGGTACTGTGTGATTCATGCCATGGTTGTAGGCCACATATTGTTCACACTTTTGTAAGTGTACAAGGTCAGGCACTGTGTGATTAATGCCATGGTTGTAAACCATATGTTCACACTGTTGTAAGTGTACAAGCTCAGGTACTGTGTGATTCATGCCATGGTTGTAGGCCACATATTGTTCTGACTGTTGTAAGTATACAACGTCAGGTACTGTGTGATTCATGCCATGGTTGTAAGCCACATATTGTTCTGACTGTTGTAAGTGTACAACGTCAGGTACTGTGTGATTCATGCCATCGTTGTAGGCCACATATTGTTCACACTGTTGTAAGTGTACAAGCTCAGGTACTGTGTGATTCATGCCATGGTTGTAGGCACCATGTTGTTCATACTGTTGTAAATGTACAAGGTCAGGTATTGCGTGATTCATGCCATGGTTGTAGGCCGCATATTGTTCACACTGTTGTAAGTGTACAAGGTCAGGTATTGCGTGATTCATGCCATAGTTGTAGGCCACATATTGTTCACACTGTTGTAAGTGTACAAGGTCAGGTACTGTGTGATTCATGCCATGGTTGTAGGCCACATATTGTCCACACTGTTGTAAGTGTACATGGTCAAGTACTGTGTGATTCATGCCATGGTTGTAGGCCTATATTGTTCATACTGTTGTAATTGTACACTCTCAGGTACTGTGTGATTCATGCCATGGTTGTAGGCCACATATTGTTCACACTGTTGTAAGTGTACAAGGTCAGGTACTGTGTGATTCATGCCATGGTTGTAGGCCACATATTGTTCACACTGTTGTAAGTGTACAAGGTCAGGTACTGTGTGATTCATGCCATGGTTGTAGGCCACATATTGTTCACACTGTTGTAAGTGTACAAGGTCAGGTACTGTGTGATTCATGCCATGGTTGTAGGCCACATATTGTTCACACTGTTGTAAGTGTACAAGGTCAGGTACTGTGTGATTCATGCCATGGTTGTAGGCCATATATTGTTCATACTGTTGTAATTGTACACTCTCAGGTACTGTGTGATTCATGCCATGGTTGTAGGCCACATATTGTTCACACTGTTGTAAGGGTACAAGGTCAGGTACTGTGTGATTCATGCCATGGTTGTAGGCCACATATTGTTCACACTGTTGTAAGTGTACAAGCTCAGGTACTGTGTGATTCATGCCATGGTTGTAGGCCACATGTTGTTCATACTGTTGTAAATGTACAAGGTCAGGTACAGTGTGATTCATGCCATGGTTGTAGGCCACATATTGTTCATACTGTTGTAAGTGTACAAGGTCAGGCACTGTGTGATTAATGCCATTGTTGTAAACCACATATTGTTCACACTGTTGTAATTGTACACGGTCAGGTACTGTGTGATTCATGCCATGGTTGTAGGCCACATATTGTCCACAATGTTGTAAGTGTACAAGGTCAGGTACTGTGTGATTCATGCCATGGTTGTAGGCCACATATTCTCCACACTGTTGTAAGTGTACATGGTCAGGTACTGTGTGATTCATGCCATGGTTGTAGGCCATATATTGTTCATACTGTTGTAATTGTACACTCTCAGGTACTGTGTGATTCATGCCATGGTTGTAGGCCACATATTGTTCACACTGTTGTAAGGGTACAAGGTCAGGTACTGTGTGATTCATGCCATGGTTGTAGGCCACATATTGTCCACACTGTTGTAAGTTAACAAGGTCAGGTACTGTGTGATTCATGACATGGTTGTAGGCCACATATTGTTCATACTGTTGTAAGTGTACACGGTCAGGTACTGTGTGATTCATGCCATGCTTGTAGGCCACATATTGTTCTGACTGTTGTAAGTGTACAAGGTCAGGTACTGTGTGATTCATGCCATGGTTGTAGGCGACATATTGTTCTGACTGTTGTAAGTGTACAAGGTCAGGTACTGTGTGATTCATGCCATGGTTGTAGGCCACATATTGTTCACACTTTTGTAAGTGTACAAGGTCAGGCACTGTGTGATTAATGCCATGGTTGTAAACCACATATTGTTCACACTGCTGTAAGTGTACAAGCTCAGGTACTGTGTGATTCATGCCAGGATTGTAGGCCACATATTGTTCACACTGTTGTAAGTGTACTGTCAGGTACTGTGTGATTCATGCCATGGTTGTAGGCCACATATTGTTCATACTGTTGTAAGTGTACAGGTCAGGTACTGTGTGATTCATGCCATGGTTGTAGGCCACATATTGTTCATACTGTTGTAAGTGTACAAGGTCAGGTACTGTGTGATTCATGCCATGGTTGTAGGCCACATATTGTTCATACTGTTGTAAGTGTACAAGGTCAGGTACTGTGTGATTCATGCCATGGTTGTAGGCCACATATTGTTCACACTGTTGTAAGTGTACAAGGTCAGGTACTGTGTGATTCATGCCATGGTTGTAGGCCACATATTGTTCACACTGTTGTAAGTGTACATGGTCAGGTACTGTGTGATTCATGCCATGGTTGTAGGCCACATATTGTTCACACTGTTGTAATTGTACACGGTCAGGTACTGTGTGATTCATGCCATGGTTGTAGGCCACATATTGTTCACACTGTTGTAAGTGTACAAGGTCAGGTACTGTGTGATTCATGCCATGGTTGTAGGCCACATATTGTTCATACTGTTGTAAGTGTACATGGTCAGGTACTGTGTGATTCATGCCATGGTTGTAGGCCACATATTGTTCATACTGTTGTAATTGTACACGGTCAGGTACTGTGTGATTCATGCCATGGTTGTAGGCCACATATTGTTCACACTGTTGTAAGTGTACAAGGTCAGGTACTGTGTGATTCATGCCATGGTTGTAGGCCACATATTGTTCACACTGTTGTAAGTGTACAAGGTCAGGCACTGTGTGATTAATGCCATGGTTGTAAACCACATATTGTTCATACTGTTGTAATTGTACACGGTCAGGTACTATGTGATTCATGCAATGGTTGTAGGCAACATATTGTTCACACTGTTGTAAGTGTACAAGGTCAGGTACTGTGTGATTCATGCCATGGTTGTAGCCCACATATTGTCCATACTGTTGTAAGTGTACATGGTCAGGTACTGTGTGATTCATACCATGGTGTAGCCCACATATTGTCCATACTGTTGTAAGTGTACAAGGTCAGGTACTGTGTGATTCATGACATGGTTGTAGGCCACATATTGTTCACACTGTTGTAAGTGTTCAAGGTCAGGTCATGTGTGATTCATGCCATGGTTGTAGGCCACATATTGTTCACACTGTTGTAAGTGTACAAGGTCAGGTACTGTGTGATTCATGCCATGGTTGTACGCCACATATTGTCCACAATGTTGTAAGTGTACAAGGTCAGGTACAGTGTGGTTCATGCCATGGTTGTAGGCCACATATTGTTCACACTGTGGTGAGTGTACAAGGTCAGGTACTGTGTGATTCATGCCATGGTTTTAGACCACATATTGTTCACACTGTTGTAAGTGTACAAAGTCAGGTACTGTGTGATTCATGCCATGGTTGTAGGCCACATATTGTTCACACTGTTGTAAGTGTACAATGTCAGGTACTGTGTGATTCATGCCATGGTTGTAGGCCACATGTTGTTCATACTATTGTAAGTGTACAAGGTCAGGTATTGCGTGATTCATGCCATGGTTGTAGGCCACATATTGTTCACACTGTTGTAAGTGTACAATGTCAGGTACTGTGTGATTCATGCCATGGTTGTAGGCCACATGTTGTTCACACTGTTGTAAGTGTACAAGGTCAGGTACTGTGTGATTCATGCCATGGTTGTAGGCGACATATTGTTCTGACTGTTGTAAGTGTACAATGTCAGGTACTGTGTGATTCATGCCATGGTTGTAGGCCACATATTGTTCACACTGTTGTAAGTGTACAAGGTCAGGCACTGTGTGATTAATGCCATGGTTGTAAACCACATATTGTTCACACTGTTGTAATTGTACACGGTCAGGTACTATTTGATTCATGCCATGGTTGTAGGCAACATATTGTTCACACTGTTGAAAGTGTACAATGTCAGGTACTGTGTGATTCATGCCATGGTTGTAGGCCACATATTGTCCACAATGTTGTAAGTGTACAAGGTCAGGTACTGTGTGGTTCATGCCATGGTTGTAGGCCACATATTGTTCACACTGTGGTAAGTGTACAAGGTCAGGTACTGTGTGATTCATGCCATGGTTGTAGGCCACATATTGTCCACACTGTTGTAAGTGTACATGGTCAGGTACTGTGTGATTCATGCCATGGTGGTAGGCCATATATTGTTCATACTGTTGTAATTGTACACTGTCAGGTACTGTGTGATTCATGCCATGGTTGTAGGCCACATATTGTTCACACTGTTGTAAGGGTACAAGGTCAGGTACTGTGTGATTCATGCCATGGTTGTAGGCCACATATTGTCCACACTGTTGTAAGTTAACAAGGTCAGGTACTGTGTGATTCATGCCATGGTTGTAGGCCACATATTGTTCATACTGTTGTAAGTGTACAAGGTCAGGTACTGTGTGATTCATGCCATGGTTGTAGGCCACATATTGTTCACACTGTTGTAAGTGTACAAGGTCAGGTACTGTGTGATTCATGCCATGGTTGTAGGCCACATGTTGTTCATACTGTTGTAAGTGTACAAGGTCAGGTACTGTGTGATTCATGCCATGGTTGTAGGCCACATATTGTTCACACTGTTGTAATTGTACAAAGTCAGGTACTGTGTGATTCATGCCATGGTTGTAGGCCACATATTGTTCATACTGTTGGAAGTGTACACGGTCAGGTACTGTGAGATTCATGCCATGGTTGTAGGCCACATGTTGTTCATACTGTTGTAAGTGTACAAGGTCAGGTATTGCGTGATTCATGCCATGGTTGTAGGCCACATATTGTTCACACTGTTGTAAGTGTACAAGGTCAGGTACTGTGTGATTCATGCCATGGTTGTAGGCGACATATTGTTCTGACTGTTGTAAGTGTACAAGGTCAGGTACTGTGTGATTCATGCCATGGTTGTAGGCCACATATTGTTCACACTGTTGTAAGTGTACAAGGTCAGGCACTGTGTGATTAATGCCATGGTTGTAAACCACATATTGTTCACACTGTTGTAATTGTACACGGTCAGGTACTATGTGATTCATGCCATGGTTGTAGGCAACATATTGTTCACACTGTTGTAAGTGTACAAGGTCAGGTACTGTGTGATTCATGCCATGGTTGTAGGCCACATATTGTCCACACTGTTGTAAGTGTACAAGGTCAGGTACTGTGTGGTTCATGCCATGGTTGTAGGCCACATATTGTTCACACTGTGGTAAGTGTACAAGGTCAGGTACTGTGTGATTCATGCCATGGTTGTAGGCCACATATTGTCCACACTGTTGTAAGTGTACACGGTCAGGTACTGTGTGATTCATGCCATGGTTGTAGGCCATATATTTTTCATACTGTTGTAATTGTACAATGTCAGGTACTGTGTGATTCATGCCATGGTTGTAGGCCACATATTGTTCACACTGTTGTAAGTGTACAAGGTCAGGTACTGTGTGATTCATGCCATGGTTGTAGGCCACATATTGTTCATACTGTTGTAAGTGTACAAGGTCAGGTACTGTGTGATTCATGCCATGCTTGTAGGCCACATATTGTTCTGACTGTTGTAAGTGTACAATGTCAGGTACTGTGTGATTCATGCCATGGTTGTAGGCGACATATTGTTCTGACTGTTGTAAGTGTACAAGGTCATGTACTGTGTGATTCATGCCATGGTTGTAGGCCACATATTGTTCACACTTTTGTAAGTATACAAGGACAGACACTGTGTGATTAATGCCATGGTTGTAAACCACATATTGTTCACACTGTTGTAAGTGTACAAGCTCAGGTACTGTGTGATTCATGCCATGATTGTAGGCCACATATTGTTCACACTGTTGTAAGTGTACATGGTCAGGTACTGTGTGATTCATGCCATGGTTGTAGCCCACATATTGTCCATACTGTTGTAAGTGTACATGGTCAGGTACTGTGTGATTCATGTCATGGTTGTAGCCCACATATTGTCCATACTGTTGTAAGTGTACATGGTCAGGTATTGTGTGATTCATGACATGGTTGTAGGCCACATATTGTTCACACTGTTGTAAGTGTACAAGGTCAGGTAATGTGTGATGCATGCCATGGTTGTAGGCCACATATTGTTCACACTGTTGTAAGTGTACAAGATCAGGTACTGTTTGATTCATGCCATGGTTGTAGACCACATATTGTTCACACTTCTGTAAGTGTACATGGTCAGGTACTGTGTAATTCATGCCATGGTTGTAGGCCACATATTATTCACACTGTTGTAAGTGTACAAGCTCAGGTACTGTGTGAATCATGCCATGGTTGTAGGCCACATGTTGTTCATACTGTTGTAAATGTACAATGTCAGGTACTGCGTGATTCATGCCATGGTTGTAGGCCACATATTGTTCACACTGTTGTAAATGTACAAGGTCAGGTATTGCGTGGTTCATGCCATAGTTGTAGGCCACATATTGTTCACACTGTTGTAAGTGTACAAGGTCAGGTACTGTGTGATTCATGCCGTTGTTGTAGGCGACATATTGTTCTTACTGTTGTAAGTGTACAAGGTCAGGTACTGTGTGATTCATGCCATGGTTGTAGGCCACATATTGTTCACACCGTTGTAAGTGTACAAGGTCAGGCACTGTTTGATTAATTGCCATGGTTGTAAACCACATATCGTTCACACTGTTGTAATTGTACACGGTCAGGTACTATGGGATTCATGCTATGGTTGTAGGCAACATATTGTTCACACTGTTGTAAGTGTACACGGTCAGGTACTGTGTGATTCATGCCATGGTTGTAGGCCACATATTGTTCACACTGTGGTGATTGTACAAGGTCAGGTACTGTGTGATTCATGCCATGGTTGTAGGCCACATATTGTCCACACTGTTGTAAGTGTACATGGTCAGGTACTGTGTGATTCATGCCATGGTTGTAGGCCATATATTTTTCATACTGTTGTAATTGTACACTCTCAGGTACTGTGTGATTCATGCCATGGTTGTAGGCCACATATTGTTCACACTGTTGTAAGGGTACAAGGTCAGGTACTGTGTGATTCATGCCATGGTTGTAGGCCACATATTGTTCACACTGTTGTAAGTGTACAAGGTCAGGTACTGTGTGATTCATGCCATGGTTGTAGGCCACATATTGTTCATACTGTTGTAAGTGTACACGGTCAGGTACTGTGTGATTCATGCCATGCTTGTAGGCCACATATTGTTCTGACTGTTGTAAGTGTACAAGGTCAGGTACTGTGTGATTCATGCCATGGTTGTAGGCCACATATTGTTCACACTGTTGTAAGTGTACAAGGTCAGGCACTGTGTGATTAATGCCATGGTTGTAAACCACATATTGTTCACACTTTTGTAATTGTACACGGTCAGGTACTATGGGATTCATGCCATGGTTGTAGGCAACATATTGTTCACACTGTTGTAAGTGTACAAGGTCAGGTACTGTGTGATTCATGCCATGGTTGTAGGCCACATATTGTCCACAATGTTGTAAGTGTACAAGGTCAGGTACTGTGTGGTTCATGCCATGGTTGTAGGCCACATATTGTTCACACTGTGGTGAGTGTACAAGGTCAGGTACTGTTTGATTCATGCCATGGTTGTAGGCCACATAGTGTCCACACTGTTGTAAGTGTACATGGTCAGGTACTGTGTGATTCATGCCATGGTTGTAAGCCATATATTTTTCATACTGTTGTAATTGTACACTCTCAGGTACTGTGTGATTCATGCCATGGTTGTAGGCTACATATTGTTCACACTGTTGTAAGGGTACAAGGTCAGGTACTGTGTGATTCATGCCATGGTTGTAGGCCACATATTGTCCACACTGTCGTAAGTTAACAAGGTCAGGTACTGTGTGATTCATGCCATGGTTGTAGGCCACATATTGTTCATACTGTTGTAAGTTTACACGGTCAGGTACTGTGTGATACATGCCATGCTTGTAGGCCACATATTGTTCTGACTGTTGTAAGTGTACAAGGTCACGTACTGTGTGATTCATGCCATGGTTGTAGGCCACATATTGTTCACACTTTTGTAAGTGTACAAGGTCAGGCACTGTGTGATTAATGCCATGGTTGTAAACCACATATTGTTCACACTGCTGTAAGTGTACAAGCTCAGGTACTGTGTGATTCATGCCAGGATTGTAGGCCACATATTGTTCACACTTTTGTAAGTGTACATGGTCAGGTATTGTGAGATTCATGCCATGGTTGTAGCCCACATATTGTCCATACTGTTGTAAGTGTACATGGTCAGATACTGTGTGATTCATGCCATGGTGTAGCCCACATATTGTCCATACTGTTGTAAGTGTACAAGGTCAGGTACTGTGTGATTCATGTCATGGTTGTAGGCCACATATTGTTCATACAGTTGTAAGTGTACAAGGTCAGGTACTGTGTGATTCATGCCATGGTTGTAGGCCACATATTGTTCACACTGTGGTGAGTGTACAAGGTCAGGTACTGTGTGATTCATGCCATGGTTGTAGGCCACATATTGTCCACACTGTTGTAAGTGTACATGGTCAGGTACTGTGTGATTCATGCCATGGTTGTAGGCCATATATTTTTCATACTGTTGTAATTGTACACTCTCAGGTACTGTGTGATTCATGCCATGGTTGTAGGCCACATATTGTCCACACTGTTGTAAGTTAACAAGGTCAGGTAATGTGTGATTCATGCCATGGTTGTAGGCCACATATTGTTCATACTGTTGTAAGTGTACACGGTCAGGTACTGTGTGATTCATGCCATGCTTGTAGGCCACATATTGTTCTGACTGTTGTAAGTGTACAAGGTCAGGTACTGTGCGATTCATGCCATGGTTGTAGGCCACATATTGTTCACACTGTTGTAAGTGTACAAGGTCAGGCACTGTGTGACTAATGCCATGGTTGTAAATCACATATTGTTCACACTGTTGTAATTGTACACGGTCAGGTACTATGGGATTCATGCCATGGTTGTAGTCAACATAATGTTCACACTGTTGTAAGTGTACAAGGTCAGGTACTGTGTGATTCATGCCATGGTTGTAGGCCACATATTGTCCACAATGTTGTAAGTGTACAAGGTCAGGTACTGTGTGGTTCATGCCATGGTTGTAGGCCACATATTGTTCACACTGTGGTGAGTGTACAAGGTCAGGTACTGTGTGATTCATGCCATGGTTGTAGGCCATATATTTTTCATACTGTTGTAATTGTACACTCTCAGGTACTGTGTGATTCATGCCATGGTTGTAGGCTACATATTGTTCACACTGTTGTAAGGGTACAAGGTCAGGTACTGTGTGATTCATGCCATGGTTGTAGGCCACATATTGTCCACACTGTCGTAAGTCAACAAGGTCAGGTACTGTGTGATTCATGCCATGGTTGTAGGCCACATATTGTTCATACTGTTGTAAGTGTACACGGTCAGGTACTGTGTGATTCATGCCATGCTTGTAGGCCACATATTGTTCTGACTGTTGTATGTGTACAAGGTCACGTACTGTGTGATTCATGCCATGGTTGTAGGCCACATATTGTTCACACTTTTGTAAGTGTACAAGGTCAGGCACTGTGTGATTAATGCCATGGTTGTAAACCACATATTGTTCACACTGCTGTAAGTGTACAAGCTCAGGTACTGTGTGATTCATGCCAGGATTGTAGGCCACATATTGTTCACACTGTTGTAAGTGTACATGGTCAGGTATTGTGAGATTCATGCCATGGTTGTAGCCCACATATTGTTCACACTGTTGTAAGGGTACAAGGTCAGGTACTGTGTGATTCCTGCCATGGTTGTAGGCCACATATTGTCCACACTGTTGTAAGTTAACAAGGTCAGGTACTGTGTGATTCATGCCATGGTTGTAGGCCACATATTGTTCTGACTGTTGTAAGTGTACAAGGTCAGGTACTGTGTGATTCATGCCATGGTTATAGGCCACATATTGTTCACACTTTTGTAAGTGTACAAGGTCAGGCACTGTGTGATTAATGCCATGGTTGTAAACCACATATTGTTCACACTGTTGTAAGTGTACAAGCTCAGGTACTGTGTGATTCATGCCATGGTTGTAGGCCACATGTTGTTCATACTGTTGTAAATGTACAAGGTCAGGTATTGCGTGATTCATGCCATGGTTGTAGGCCACATATTGTTCACACTGTTGTAATTGTACAAAGTCAGGTACTGTGTGATTCATGCCATGGTTGTAGGCCACATATTGTTCATACTGTTGGAAGTGTACAAGGTCAGGTACTGTGAGAGTCATGCCATGGTTGTAGGCCACATGTTGTCCATACTGTTGTAAGTGTACAAGGTCAGGTATTGCGTGATTCATGCCATGGTTGTAGGCCACATATTGTTCACACTGTTGTAAGTGTACATGGTCAGGTACTGTGTGATTCATGCCATGGTTGTTGGCCATATATTGTTCATACTGTTGTAATTGTACACTCTCAGGTACTGTGTGATTCATGCCATGGTTGTACGCCACATATTGTTCACACTGTTGTAAGGGTACAAGGTCAGGTACTGTGTGATTCATGCCATGGTTGTAGGCCACATATTGTTCATACTGTTGTAAGTGTACACGGTCAGGTACGGTGTGATTCATGCCATGGTTATAGGCCACATATTGTTCATACTGTTGTAAGTGTACAAGGTCAGGTACTGTGTGATTCATGCCATGGTTGTAGGCCACATATTGTTCACACTGTTGTAAGTGTACAAGGTCAGGTACTGTATGATTCATGCCATGATTGGTGCCCACATATTGTTCTGACTGTTATATGTGTAGAATGTCAGGTACTGTGTGATTCATGACATGGTTGTAGGCCACATATTGTTCATACTGTTGTAAGTGTACAAGGTCAGGTACTGTGTTATTCATGCCATGGTTGTAGGCCACATATTGTTCTGACTGTTGTACGTGTACAAGGTCAGGTACTGTGTGATTCATGTCATGGTTGTAGACCACATATTGTTCTGTCTGTTGTAAGAGTACACTCTCAGGTACTGTGTGATTCATGCCATGGTTTTAGCCCACATATTGTCCATACTGTTGTAAGTGTACACGGTCAGGTACTGTGTGATTCATGCCATGGTTGTTGCCCACATATTGTTCATACTGTTGTAAGTGTACAGGGTCAGGTACCGTGTGATTCATGCCATGGTTATAGGCCACATATTGTTCATACTGTTGTAAGTGTACAAGGTCAGGTACTGTGTGATTCATGCCATGGTTGTAGGCCAAATATTGTTCTGACTGTTATAAGTGTACAAGGTCAGGTACTGTGTGATTCATGCCATGGTTTTAGACCATATATTGTTCACACTGTTGTAAGTGTACAAGATCAGGTACTGTGTGATTCATGCCATGGTTGTAGGCCACATATTGTTCACACTGTTGTAAGTGTACAATGTCAGGTACTCTGTGATTCATGCCATGGTTGTAGGCCACATGTTGTTCATACTGTTGTAAGTGTACAAGGTCAGACATTGCGTCATTCATGCCATGGTTGTAGGCCACATATTGTTCACACTGTTGTAATTGTACAAGGTCATGTACTGTGTGATTCATGCCATGGTTGTAGGCCACATATTGTTCATACTGTTGGAAGTGTACACGTTCAGGTACTGTGTGATTCATGTCATGGTTGTTGCCCACATATTGTCCATACTGTTGTAAGTGCACAATGTCAGGTATTGTGTGATTCATCCCATGGTTGTAGGCCACATATTGTTCTGACTGTTTTAAGTGTACAAGGTCAGGTACTGTGTGATTCATGCCATGGTAGTAGGCCACATATTGTTCATACTGTTGTAAATGTACAATGTCAGGTACTGTGTGATTCATGCCATGGTTGTAGACCACATATTGTTCACACTGTTGTGAGTGTACAAGGTCAGGTATTGTGTGATTCATGCCATGGTTGTAGACCACATATTGTTCACACTATTGTAAGTGTACAAGGTCAGGTCAGGTACAGTGTGATTCATGCCATGGTTGTAGATCACATATTGTTCTGACTGTTGTAAGAGTACAAGGTCAGGTATTGTGTGATTCATGCCATGGTTTTAGGCCACATATTTGTTCACACTGTTGTAAGTGTACAAGGTCAGGTAATGTGTGATTCATGCCATGGTTGTAGGCCACATATTGTCCATACTGTTGGAATTGTTCAAGGTCAGGTACTGTGTGATTCATGCCATGGTTGTTGCCCACATATTGTTCTGACTGTTGTAAGTGTACAAGGTCAGGTACTGTGTGATTCATGCCATGGTTGTAGGCCACATATTGTTCATACTGGTGTAAGTGTACAAGGTCAGGTACTGTGTGAATCATGCCATGGTTGTAGGCCACATATTGTTCTGACTGTTGTAAGTGTACAAGGTCAGGTACTGTGTGATTCATGCCATGGTTATAGGCCACATATTATTCACACTGTTGTAAGTGTACAAGGTCAGGTACTGTATGATTCATGCCATGATTGGTGCCCACATATTGTTCTGACTGTTGTATGTGTAGAATGTCAGGTACTGTGTGATTCATGCCATGGTTGTAGGCCACATATTGTTCATACTGTTGTAAGTGTACAAGGTCAGGTACTGTGTTATTCATGCAATGGTTGTAGGCCACATATTGTTCTGACTGTTGTACGTGTACAAGGTCAGGTACTGTGTGATTCATGCCATGGCTGTAGACCACATATTGTTCTGACTGTTGTAAGAGTACAAGGTCAGGTATTGTGTGATTCATGCCATGGTTTTAGGCCACATATTGTCAATGCTGTTGTAAGTGTACACGGTCAGGTCAGGTACAGTGTGATTCATGCCATGGTTGTAGATCATATATTGTTCTGACTGTTGTAAGAGTACAAGGTCAGGTATTGTGTGATTCATGCCATGGTTTTAGGCCACATATTTGTTCACACTGTTGTAAGTGTACAAGGTCAGGTACTGTGTGAATAATTCCATGGTTGTAGGCCACATATTGTCCATACTGTTGTAACTGTTCAAGGTCAGGTACTGTGTGATTCATGCCATGGTTGTTGTCCACATATTGTTCTGACTGTTGTAAGTGTACAATGTCAGGTACTGTGTGATTCATGCCATGGTTGTAGGCCACATATTGTTCATACTGGTGTAAGTGTACAAGGTCAGGTACTGTGTGAATCATGCCATGGTTGTAGGCCACATATTGTTCTGACTGTTGTAAGTGTACAATGTCAGGTACTGTGTGATTCATGCCATGGTTATAGGCCACATATTGTTCACACTGTTGTAAGTGTACAAGGTCAGGTACTGTATGATTCATGCCATTGTTGGTGCCCACATATTGTTCTGACTGTTGTATGTGTAGAATGTCAGGTACTGTGTGATTCATGCCATGGTTGTAGGCCACATATTGTTCATACTGTTGTAAGTGTACAAGGTCAGGTACTGTGTTATTCATGCCATGGTTGTAGGCCACATATTGTTCTGACTGTTGTACGTGTACAAGGTCAGGTACTGTGTGATTCATGCCATGGTTGTAGACCACATATTGTTCTGACTGTTGTAAGTGTACAAGGTCAGATACTGTGTGATTCATGCCATGGTTGTAGGCCACATATTGTCCATACTGTTGTAATTGTTCAAGGTCAGGTACTGTGTGATTTATGCCATAGTTGTAGCCCACATATTGTCCATACTGTTGTAAGTGTACACGGTCAGGTACTGTGTGATTCATGCCATGGTTGATGCCCGCATTTTGTTCATACTGCTGTAAGTGTACAGGGTCAGGTACTGTGTTGTAGGCCACATATTGTCCATACTGTTGTAATTGTTCAAGGTCAGGTACTGTGTGATTTATGCCATAGTTGTAGCCCACATATTGTCCATACTGTTGTAAGTGTACACGGTCAGGTACTGTGTGATTCATGCCATGGTTGATGCCCGCATTTTGTTCATACTGCTGTAAGTGTACAGGGTCAGGTACTGTCCGATTCATGCCATGGTTATAGGCCACATATTGTTCATACTGTTGTAAGTGTACAAGGTCAGGTACTGTGTGATTCATGCCATGGTTGTAGGCCACATATTGTTCTGACTGTTGTACGTGTACAAGGTCAGGTACTGTGTGATTCATGCCATGGTTGTAGACCACATATTGTTCTGACTGTTGTAAGAGTACAAGTTCAGGTATTGTGTGATTCATGCCATGGTTTTAGGCCACATATTGTTCACACTATTGTAAGTGTACAAGGTCAGGTACTGTGTGATTCATGCCATGGTTGTAGACCACATATTGTTCACACTGTTGTAAGTGTACAAGGTCAGGTACTGTGTGATTCATGCCATGGTTGTAGACCACATATTGTTCACACTGTTGTAAGTGTACAAGGTCAGGTATTGTGTGATTAATGCCATGGTTGTAGACCAAATATTGTTCACACTGTTGTAAGTGTACAAGGTCAGGTAAGGTACTGTGTGATTCGTGCCATGGTTGTAGACCACATATTGTTCTGACTGTTGTAAGAGTACAAGGTCAGGTTTTGTGTGATTCATGCCATGGTTTTAGGCCACATATTGTTCACACTGTTGTAAGTGTACAAGGTCAGGTACTGTGTGATTCATGCCATGGTTATAGGCCACATATTATTCACACTGTTGTAAGTGTACAAGGTCAGGTACTGTGTGATTCATGCCATGGTTGTAGACCACATATTGTTCACACTGTTGTAAGTGTACAAGGTCAGGTCAGGTACTGTGTGATTCATGCCATGGTTGTAGACCACATATTGTTCACACTGTTGTAAGTGTACAAGGTCAGGTAATGTGTGAATCATGCCATGGTGGTAGGCCACATATTGTTCATACTGTTGTAAGTGTACAAGGTCAGGTACTGTGTGATTCATGCCATGGTTGTAGGCCACATATTGTTCAAACTGTTGTAAGTGTACAAGGTCAGGTACTGTGTTATTCATGCCATGGTTGTAGGCCACATATTGTTCTGACTGTTGTACGTGTAAACGGTCAGGTACTGTGTGATTCATGCCATAGTTGTAGACCACATATTGTTCTGACTGTTGTAAGTGTACAAGGTCAGATACTGTGTGATTCATGCCATGGTTGTAGGCCACATATTGTCCATACTGTTCTAATTGTTCAAGGTCAGGTACTGTGTGATTTATGCCATAGTTGTAGCCCAAATATTGTCCATACTGTTGTAAGTGTACACGGTCAGGTACTGTGTGATTCATGCCATGGTTGATGCCCACATATTGTTCATACTGTTGTAAGTGTACAGGGTCAGGTACTGTCTGATTCATGCCATGGTTATAGGCCACATATTGTTCATACTGTTGTAAGTGTACAAGGTCAGGTACTGTGTGATTCATGCCATGGTTGTAGGCCACATATTGTTCTGACTGTTGTACGTGTACAAGGTCAGGTACTGTGTGATTCATGCCATGGTTTTAGGCCACATATTGTTCACACTATTGTAAGTGTACAAGGTCAGGTACTGTGTGATTCATGCCATGGTTGTAGACCACATATTGTTCACACTGTTGTAAGTGTACAAGGTCAGGTACTGTGTGATTCATGCCATGGTTGTAGACCACATATTGTTCACACTGTTGTAAGTGTACAAGGTCAGGTATTGTGTGATTAATGCCATGGTTATAGACCAAATATTGTTCACACTGTTGTAAGTGTACAAGGTCAGGTCAGGTACTGTGTGATTCGTGCCATGGTTGTAGACCACATATTGTTCTGACTGTTGTAAGAGTACAAGGTCAGGTTTTGTGTGATTCATGCCATGGTTTTAGGCCACATATTGTTCACACTGTTGTAAGTGTACAAGGTCAGGTAATGTGTGATTCATGCCATGGTTATAGGCCACATATTGTTCACACTGTTGTAAGTGTACAAGGTCAGGTACTGTTTGATTCATGCCATGGTTGTAGACCACATATTGTTCACACTGTTGTAAGTGTACAAGGTCAGGTACTGTGTGATTCATGCCATGGTTGTAGACCACATATTGTTCACACTGTTGTAAGTGTACAAGGTCAGGTCAGGTACTGTGTGATTCATGCCATGGTTGTAGACCACATATTGTTCACACTGTCGTAAGTGTACACGGTCAGGTACTGTGTGATTCATGCCATGGTTGTAGGCCACATATTGCTCACACTGTTGTAAGTGTACAAGGTCAGTTACTGTGTGATTTATGCCATGGTTGTAGGCCACATATTGTTCACACTGTTGTAAGTGTACAATGTCAGGTACTGTGTGATTCATGCCATTGTTGTAGGCCACATATTGTTCACACTGTTGTAAGTGTACACGGTCAGGTACTGTGTGATTCATGCCATGGTTGATGCCCACATATTGTTCATACTGTTGTAAGTGTACAGGGTCAGGTACTGTCTGATTCATGCCATGGTTATAGGCCACATATTGTTCATACTGTTGTAAGTGTACAAGGTCAGGTACTGTGTGATTCATGCCATGGTTGTAGGCCACATATTGTTCTGACTGTTGTACGTGTACAAGGTCAGGTACTGTGTGATTCATGCCATGGTTTTAGGCCACATATTGTTCACACTATTGTAGGTGTACAAGGTCAGGTACTGTGTGATTCATGCCATGGTTGTAGACCACATATTGTTCACACTGTTGTAAGTGTACAAGGTCAGGTACTGTGTGATTCATGCCATGGTTGTAGACCACATATTGTTCACACTGTTGTAAGTGTACAAGGTCAGGTATTGTGTGATTAATGCCATGGTTATAGACCAAATATTGTTCACACTGTTGTAAGTGTACAAGGTCAGGTCAGGTACTGTGTGATTCGTGCCATGGTTGTAGACCACATATTGTTCTGACTGTTGTAAGAGTACAAGGTCAGGTTTTGTGTGATTCATGCCATGGTTTTAGGCCACATATTGTTCACACTGTTGTAAGTGTACAAGGTCAGGTAATGTGTGATTCATGCCATGGTTATAGGCCACATATTGTTCACACTGTTGTAAGTGTACAAGGTCAGGTACTGTTTGATTCATGCCATGGTTGTAGACCACATATTGTTCACACTGTTGTAAGTGTACAAGGTCAGGTACTGTGTGATTCATGCCATGGTTGTAGACCACATATTGTTCACACTGTTGTAAGTGTACAAGGTCAGGTCAGGTACTGTGTGATTCATGCCATGGTTGTAGACCACATATTGTTCACACTGTCGTAAGTGTACACGGTCAGGTACTGTGTGATTCATGCCATGGTTGTAGGCCACATATTGCTCACACTGTTGTAAGTGTACAAGGTCAGTTACTGTGTGATTTATGCCATGGTTGTAGGCCACATATTGTTCACACTGTTGTAAGTGTACAATGTCAGGTACTGTGTGATTCATGCCATTGTTGTAGGCCACATATTGTTCACACTGTTGTAAGTGTACAATGTCAGCTACTGTGTGATTCATGCCATGGTTGTAGCCCACATATTGTTCATACTGTTGTAAGTGTACAATGTCAGGTACTGTGTGATTCATGCCATGGTTGTAGCCCACATATTGTTCATACTGTTTTAATTGTACACGGTCAGGTACTGTGTGATTCATGCTATGGTTGTAGGCCACATATTGTTCACATTGTTGTAATTGTACAAGGTCAGGTATTGTGTGATTCATGTCATGGTTGTAGGCCACATATTGTTCATACTGTTGTAATGGTACAATGGCAGGTACTGTGTGATTCATGCCATGGTTGTAGGCCACATATTGTTCACATTTTTGTAATTGTACAAGGTCAGGTACTGTGTGATTCATGCCATGGTTGTAGGCCACATATTGTTCATACTGTTGTAAGTGTACAAGGTCAGGTACTGTGTGATTTATGCCATGGTTGTAGGCCACATATTGTTCGTACTGTTGTAATTGTACAATGTCAGGTACTATGTGATTCATGCCATGGTTGTAGGCCACATATTGTTTTGACTGTTGTAATTGTACACGGTCAGGTACTGTGTGAGTCATGCAATGGTTGTAGGCCACATATTGTTCACACGGTTGTAATTGTACACGGTCAGGTACTGTGTGATTCATGCCATGGTTGTAGGCCACATATTGTCCACACTGTTGTAAGTGTACAAGGTCAGGTACTGTGTAATTCATGCCATGGTGTATCCCACATATTGTCCATACTGTTGTAAGTGTAGATGGGTAGGCACTACATGGTTTGTGCAACTGTATGTGTTACCATGGTTATTGGACATGGACTGTTAGTTTATACACATTTATTTAGCTCGATTGCGAAACAAGTTCATACAACTTATAATTAATCACTCTAGAGACCTCATTCCTGATGGAATCCATCGCCACGAGGGAGAGAAGAGGCAATGTGGAACTTAAACGACGTGCCTAAGGCACAATCGTAACGGCTCCAGTGGGGCTCGAACTCCAGACTGTTCGCACCTGAAGCGAACGCGCTACTACTGCGCTATCACGACTTCCACAATGTCTGTTCAATCGTATGTTGAATCTGTACTGGTATAGGCTGGCTACATCTGGTTTGTCAGTGCCAGCTTTCATCCCCCGGGGCCGTAATGACGTTCGTCTCGTTTTCGGCATGTTTGCAAGTGCATGAAAAGACAAACTCCATTGATTAGTCACTAAGTCAAATTCTTGAGCTAACAAGGACATTATTTATTTTCAGATGTTGTCATCTAATGATGACGATGACTATGATAAGAATGTTTCTTTGCCATATAATAGCCCTCTTTGTGTGATAAATGTGTAACTTTATCAAGAAAATATGCTCGTATATCAACTTTCCGTGCTCAGAAACAACCATATGGGTGAGTTTACTAAGAAGTTTAGTTAACACTCATAAATTATAAACTAAGGTGATTAAGTTGTGTGTGTTAATAATACGATTTGAATGCTCAGCCCGGCCATAGATTAGGCTACAAGCATCAGAATGTATAGGGTCAATACAGGAGTCACTCTATACTGTCTCACTTCTCATATTCGTAAATGTATGAATATGTTTGATGTATAATATTATTTGAATGCTCGGCCCGGCCATAGATTAGGCTACAAGCACCAAACTATTTTTGTTGACTGGATTATTATGATGGGTTGACGGACGTGTGGGAAAATAGCTTCGGCTGTGGTCTATCGTCGACATCCCTGATATCGGCCGTCACCTGTTTTCGGCCTTTGTACTTTCACGTGATTTTTGTTTACATTAGTAATGTGAATTACGTCATTGTTAGCAAAACAGATGCTTTGGTGCTTATGGAGTTCACATATTACTTATCATAGAGCAAACTGCACGTACGGCAGATCAATTTTCAGATTTTTTTTGAAAGTATGCAAATGTTAAATCCCTTAAAATGAGAAATATCATCGTCTGCTCAGGAAGGTCACGTGATGGTTAAGCGACAATGTCTTAATGCGCATTTTACAGGTCAATTCAAATATAGTGTTAGTCTTAGATTTTAAAATTCTTTTCTTCAAAACTACTATTGTCCAAGACATTTAATATGTATGCTAACCACATGCACTGAGAAATGCATATCATGTTGTTATAAACATGGGTTTGCCAATAAAATCGACAGGAAGACAGTATGGTGTGCCACTCTCCACATTAAATGACATTTTTCTCCATGTCCCAACTTACCTCGTGTTAATTAGCTTTTTGGAACGATTACCGGTACGCCAATAGTATTTGTTGGGTCTGTCTAAAATGCGGGCGCTATATATATAGAGAGAAAATGCAGATGCTCTGTAACATACAGGGAGAAAGCGGGCGCTATATCTCGGCGTGAAGAATTTCCGCCCAGAACGGGTGTTCGCTTAACTGTGAGAATAGCAAGTCGCAAGAGATCGCGCGATATTTCACGCTCCAGGTACCGTAAAATATAAATAAACATACCTTGTGAACTTCCAATCTATTTCTAACTGATCATAGAGATCAGACCGGTAAATAAGCGGTGAAAACTTTAGACCTACCCCATTTTCACTAATTTCACTATATCCGTTTTATATCGCCATATAAATATAATTTTTTAAAGAAAATCTCCTGCCACGCCAATATA